>BSYO01000004.1:6837409-7092409 GCA_033239525.1 Nepenthes gracilis
CACAGAGGAAACTCCAGCGGAAGCGTAAGAGATTCTTAGACTCTTCGCGCGATTGCGATCAAGAGCGAGATCCATGAGCACAATTCCTATGCCTCCAAGCACGAACATGAAGCCAGAGGAAAGACCTTCGATTATGTACTGCCCGTTGACGCGGCCGGGGAGGAAGACGACAGGGCGGACGGCGCCGGTGGCGCGGTCCTGGGTGGAGCCTATGCCGGGAGGCTCAACAATGACGTCGTACACGATGCCGGAGACGACCATGAAGTAGGTGAGTAAAATAATCCCGTAGACTGTCATGGCAGAAGGTAGGGTTAGGGTTGGAAGCTTGAGGCGGAGACGAGGGAGGCGGAGGAAACCGTAAGGTAGAAGCCTCATGATGTGGAAAGCTGGATCTAGGGAGTCCAATATCGGATCTGATTGAGCTGCGGTTGGGGATTTAGTTGTTAGGGTTTCTGATTTCATGCCCATGTTTCAGAGTGTGTGCGCTCTTCGCTGATGAAGCTGAGCGAAACCCGACTCGGAGAAGAAGGTTTCGACTGCTCTGGTTCTTAGTCGTGCAGGGAATTGGGGAGTCGATTTCTGTGTAAAAACGTTGACTTCTTTTTAATTGTGGAAGATTTATTAATTTTACAAATAATAATATTTGGAGAAAGGAAAATAAAAAATAAAAATTTAGTGTTTTCGAATAGATTAAGAATCTCATTCAAAAGAACACATGGAATATAACGGCTATAAGACCAGCCTCTGAAAAAAAAAAAAAAAAAAATCTCTCGAAGAGTTATCCCTAAAAAATAATAAAATTTTAATATATTATATAAATATATAAAAAATATATAATGAGAAATAAAATTGTTATTAATAATATATTTATATTTAAAATGGCTCTTAATATTATCAATGGTGGTGCAAAAAGTAAATAAAAAATTATTCAAAAATATTGATTTAAAAATAATTAGTTAAAATGGAAAGAAATTATTAAAGTTGAATTAGGCTCATTAGATAAATAAGATTTTAGACTTATAATTCAAACACCTAATATCACATTTGGTTGGTAAAAATAGAATTTTTATTTTTATCTTACTCTTTCAAAAACAATAATTTTTTTATTTGGTTTATAACTTAGTAATAAATAACTATTTTTGAGAATATTTATTTTTAAATTCAAAAAAAGATATATTATTGTCCACCACCTTGGTATTATTTATTCCTAATTTATTGAAAATTACTATTTCTGTATCACATTAAAATTATTATTATTATTATTATTATTATTATTATTACTATTTTCTATCATGGACTCGGATCAAAAATATTAATTTAAAATAATTAATTATAATTTTTTAAATTTAAAATTTTAAATAATTTTAAACAAATAATTCTAAGTCTCAAAAATTTATGTGTGACAATCCAAATAAATAAAATCCGACAAACTAAAATTTACAAAGGATCTAATCGAACAATCGTTCAGACAAAAATAAATGTGATTTCTTTCTATAAATATAATAAGGGAGGTAATAATCTAATAAAAAATTATAACCTGACATAACATAATATCTAAACTATTCACAAAATATATTATAGGTATATATCGAGTAATTTCATAATCCAATCGTATCAAATGTCAAATTTAAATAATAACAAATTAAACTCACCAAATCGGATGAATAGTTAAAGGTCACATCCTAATTCTTGTATGCGTGTGCCTTTGAATGAATAAAATAGAAAACGTGAGTAAAATATTCAACAAATATCATATTTTAGACAAAATGAGTCTAATAAATCAGAGAAAATGTCAAATAATAAAAATTTAGTCAAATTATGAAATAAATTTAAATTTCAACAAAATCATATTTTATCCAAGATAAAAATTTTAAAAAATGAGTTTAATAAATTAGAGGAAATGTCAAATGAATAAAAATTTAGTCAAATTATGAAATAAATTTAAATTATCGATAAAATAAATCTAACAGAAATCCAAGATAAAAATTTTAAAATTTAATAGTAGTTTCGTACTCAAATCAAATATTAAAATTCGATAGTATGATGATTGATAGCGTCTTTTAAGATAATTCTCAAACTCATGAGCGAAATCAATATATTTTAAAGTTAAATCAAATAATAAATATTTCACTAAAGTTTTTCCACGATCAAAACATTTATAATTAAAATCGTTGGCAGAAAATTCAATATCCAAATTCAAAGATACCAAAACCCAACTGAGGGTAAAATCGATGAATTTTAAATCTAAATCCAAAATTCAAATCCAAATCCAATACAAATAAAGAAAATTTTAAAATCATAAAATCATATCATTAAATTTGATTTTTGATTATTTAAATATATCTAGTTATAAAGGATGGATTATAAAAATTTTAATCTCAATCAAAAACCTAAAAAGGATAAAATCAAATGTAAATTTATGCAAATCTAAAGAAATGATGTCCAAAAGTGTCCGAACGGCACCTCTTTATACTTGTCTCCTCCTCCCTTCTTAGATGTTTCTACCTCTCTCTCTCTCCACCATTATTATTCAAGCCAGACAGCAATGGATTTTAAGACAAGAATTCTCAAACGGCATCACCCATGGTGGGATATATTAGGACCTTCGAATATATTTTACTCAGGTTAAATCAAATAATTTACAAAAACATACAAGGGTTACTATTTATAAGGAGAATGGAATGATTTTTCCTTACGATTTTTTTCCAAAACGATGAAAGGGATTTTTAAATATCAAATATCTCCTTCTACAACCACCGGGAGACAAAATGGAGGATACCATCACGAAATTTAATATCCAAATCCAGTCGAAAGATCACCCTCTCTTTCCTCTATTCTCACTCTTCTCTTTCTCTATCATGTAAAAAATATCTTGTTTATACAAGTTTTGTTTATATATTTTTGTTATATTATTATTGATATAATTTATATTTTAAAATCCAATAAATTTTTAAATTTTTAAAAAAACAACCCAAGAAAATTTTTAAAATCATAAAACTCATATCCAAATTAACCAATAAATTAAATATTTGAATAAAATTTGTGATATTATATCCAGAATAAATATATTTACAAATCAAATAATGAAATATTATAAAAATTCTATTTTATGTTAGTAAAAATTTTAAATTCTCATCATATTCTATTTTGGAAATAATAAATCGGATTATTCCAAATCTAAATAACCGTATAAGAGTCTATTTTTTTATGATATAAGTGAGTGTTTGTGAGAAAACATAATAAAATAATAAAATTATGTGATCTAAAGAAATGATGTCCAAAAGTGCCAAAAACTATCAATAATTATGGCACCTCTTTCTCTCTTTAGTTATAAACGTAATCCATATCATGCCCTTTCTCTATCCTCCCTTCTTCTCTCAAATGCATTGGCATAATCATCTTAATAAGTATTTATTAAAAAGAGATTTGAGAATAATCTAGCATACACGTGTTTTCAATAACAAATCAAAATCCAAATTTGCTACTATTGCAATTCATATTGATGATCCAAATTTTATCAAAATTATTTAAAAATTTAATAATAAATTTATAAAGAATGATAATTAAAAATAAAATTAGCATGCAAATCGAGCATTTTTAGAATTTATTATTGTTCATCAATCAATATACATGGAAAAATATAATAAAACTGTCTTATATAGATAAGGCACATTCTTTAAATATTTAAATGGTGATTCAATCTTGATTAAAAAAAAAAGATTAATTTTATCATCTAGAAGATGATGAAAAATTTTTTGGTATTGCAGTATCATATATTAACATTGTTGGTGCACTAATTTATTTAAAGAACTTTATATTGCTTAATATTATCTTTGTAGTCAATTTATTAGCAAGATATAATTTCACTCCAAATTGAAACCATTATAATAGAATCAAACACATATATTGATATATCATGGTACTGCTAGTATTAGATTATTTTATCCTATTGGATCAAATTCGTGATATAAATGCAAGTTATTTATCTATTTTATATAAAGATCAATCATAACATGATATTTATTCATCTATGGAGGTATTAGTATATGTTAAAAATTTGTAAAAGAAATGTTAAATATTACTTATTTGAATCAAACAAGTAAAGAATATGTTTGCTTGGGATCATTAATTCAACATCTTCAAAAACTGTGGTTTATTCATAATCAATGATAAACAAATAATTTCATACAATGATAATATTATTTATATCACATAGATCACATAAGGTTATGTGAAGAGTGGTAGAATAATACATATTCCATTTCAGTTTTTTTTACATTCACAAACTTTAAAAGAAAGGTGATATTGATGTCAAGCAAAAATGATCGATGGGTCCAGTTTTACCATGAGCCAACCTTATCCCATACCCAACTATCAATGCGACGAGGGATCCAACAAGCAACGGACAAAATCTGAGGAAGGAGATTGATCCAACCTAATCCAGTCGCCAATACAACAACCAAGATAAGGCTTAGGGAGCAATGGGCCAAATGAACAAGTGTTAACAGCCCAAACGACGACGTAGTCAGACAGACTAATTTGGAAGGTTCTTGGCTAGGCAACCAGTAGAGTGATCAAAGTATGCGCCTGCAGCGATTAGAGCACAAGCATGCTTAGCACCACCTGAAGCCTTCTAAAAACTAAAATGGGGGGACCACTCACGACCTCCTCATCGTAGTAAGGCGACACTTAATAAAAAAAACTTTCGTCAATGCCCCAATAGCTAGCAAACTCAGAAGCGGCATCTGTTACAAACCTTGGCACCAAATCTTACTTTACGAAACATCACAAATATTCATCGCCACCATAAGTCGAAGGGGTTCTTCTCTGGCAACATCGGAGAATACTGCCCAAAACCCTTGAGGCCCTCTTCGGTCCAAAGAAAAGCCTTCAACCCCTAATAGTGTAAAGGAAGAACCAAGCTTTTTCCCTCGGATACAGCTTCTTCCTTATCTATCAGTAGTGAGCCACTCTATACTCTTAATAAGTCACTTACCAAGTGTATCCCCAATGCGCCACTCTACAAGTGCAACCCTAGTGAGCCACTCATCGAGTGTGATATTAGTGAGTCACCGATCGTGTGTAATTAAATAGGACCCTAGACCTCCATCTCTCTAAGCCATCCCCTTAGCCAAGCATATCACAGGAGCCCAATCCTCCTTTCACATCTCCCACATATATACAATTTCGTATTCTCTCACAATCTCCTTACATATTTCTGTCTCTTGGGAAATATTTCTAACTTCAATACTGAATGATAAATCAATGAGTGAGTTTTGTCAATTCTCTAACCTTTTGTTTACAGTTTGGGGTACGTAGGTTCCATGTTAGTAGAAATGGAGATCGAACCCACTCTAATTCGACCCGCAATAGAAGATTGAGTAACTTTTTAATCCGTACTATAACTCAAACAGCAGGGACATATTAGATCTAATATAATATAGCTAATTTATTCACTAAAGTATTACTTACTATAATATTTAAGAAGATTGTTTATAACATTAGAATACAAACACTTAATAACATCCAATCATATTCTGTTTAAAAAGAAATAATTTAAAATTTCTCCTAACTGTACTGTCTTTCCTTCGCTATAATTTTATATCATTGGATTTTGATCAGAATGGTTTTAATGAGGCAATTCTGATACATTTAATGGTTTAAAAGAATAATATACTTTTTTTTTTCTCTCGCTATTAATTTGTTTCCATTGGATTTTTTCTTGTCAAGGTTTCAATAATGTGTGGTCATCTAAAGGGATTGTGATGAACATACTATTAATAGTGGATGACTACTTATTTTTCATATTGATTTTTTTTTCATCTCTTAAAATTTCTGAATGATAGAATTATGCCCATATTCCTTCACGGCTTCATCTCCTCATATTTTTTGCCCTTTTAATTATATTATCATTATTCTCAATATAATTACTTTTTACATTCCTAACTCTATAAAAAAAATATTTGAAATAACTTATTTATACAAACATGTGAAAGGACAAAAAAGGAATATAAATGAAGAAGAAATATTGCAAATTTATGAAGAACCAATTTCTATATTTTGTGTTTTTATGCTAATTTTCTTTTGTTTTACAACAAATATACTTATAATCCTATTAATTGCTTTATTTAAATTTATTATCACCATTTTATAATAAAGTAACATTATTGTTCTTCATCTTCGTTATATATATATATTATAATATTGTAACAAGCAGCATAATGAATAACCCTCACACTGCGTGAGTGTGACTTAAATGGGCATAAATTTGATAACTCCAAGTTACAAAATTACTATAGTTTGTTCATTGAGATTTTGATTGTCTTGATTATGAAATTAACGGTCTAATTATACACATATACACAGCACAGTCAAAGGCCGTGCAAGAGCAAATGGAGCCAGACTTACATGGCTCCATCCTCCACTTACAAGTGATGTAAGGGCTCGTGCCCCATGGACCTGGAAAATGAACTTAAAAAAATAAATGATTCGAAAATTTAAAATTAATGCAAATTAATTATTTTTAAATATATTTGATTTTTGAGCCTGGAATAGAGAGTTATGCATGCATATATATGCAAACACCCTCATATACCTAATACAAACACTGTATATACAGTGTGTGGATAATCACTTCGCGTAACACGCAGCTACTACACCTAATTAATGAGGTGTATTTAAAAAAAATTAGAATTTAAAATAATTTTTTAAGTAAAACTCACAATTATTAAATTTATATCTAATAATCTTAAAATAAGTAAAGAATTCAAACTCCGAAGGCAATGCAAAGCCACACAAACTTGATATTTTGTAGTCGTCGGTCACACGATATATAAATAGTTTGAGCACTTGATCAGTATCTAGACAATAATAAGAGTTGTTAAGGCTTCGTCTCTAACACTCTACCCCGAAACCCGGGGTGCTCAGTTGTGATGAGGGCAACGGAGCACTTTGGGCCCTTGGATGATAAATCCTACGGTCCAAGAATTTTAATTTATAGAAATTAAAATATATGTAAATTGTTATATTTTTTGTTCTATCTTTTTCATAATATGAATATTTGAATGATTTAATATTATAAAAAAAGTAAAAAATAACTATTTATATATATAACTATACATGTATTTTTAAAAAAAATTAAAAGTAATTTTTTAAAAAACTAAAACATATATACCGTCAAATCTATATTGAACTGCATCAAAACCGATGCGCAATGCCCCTGGTTTTATGGATGCCACTTATCGAAGTCTTTATAATACTTCAGAATATACAATAGAGGGTAACTACAAATTTCATCATATGTAACTTTTCCATATACTCCATATAGCTCATAAATTTATATTTTCTTGATAAAATTCTCCTTCCTAGTTCAACTTAATTAATTATTGGGGCCATGACAATGCCAAAACCATGAGTAAAACTGCTATATTATAACTTAAAGGCTACGTGATTAAACTGCGTAAATAACTTCTATAATTTGGAGAATTTTTGTATGATAAGTGTTTTACCATACTCAGGATCATATAAATTAGTCCCTTAAGTTGCTTTGTCTTGATATCACGTTCCATCTAGCTATATATATATAACTTACATTGAATGATATATTTATATTTCATGCATCCATTTGTCAACAAATACGTTTAATCCGACTTATAGTCCCCACTTTATCACAAACTACACCATTTAATGCTTCAAAAGATACAAGCCATTAAATGAAACAGTAATTTATATATATCTCTCGTTACATATACATACACACACACACACACACACACACATATATATATATATATATATATATATTTATTTAAAAGGAAATAAGAACAATATTTATAACACAAAGAAGATGCCCCACAATCCTAGAGGCAAAAGGACTAAAGCCCCTCGTCGCCTGCTGTATATAAATCCATATCATATTACATACATATACATGCAGAATTTGGTCGCCGTGTGGTTGGACAATCACCGTCGTGACACCATGCAGAAATGTTCTTAGCTAGCTAGACATAAATTAAACTCTCACATAGATTACGCATCAAGTTGCTCACTGACTACACACACACACATGCGTATCGCAACATTTAGATATATGTATATCTCCAACGGTTGTGCTATACTTTTGTTTCCCTGCTTCCCTCAAACTGTCATCGTAAGTTCTATGTCAATCTCGTGAATTGGCTTCGTGCAGGAGAGAAGAGTCTTCGGGGTGAAAACATGCTGAGATACCTCGGAGAGGAGAGATGATCAATCGGTTGACATTCACGCACTGTCAAAGCTCTTTCCCTCTCATAGTGGGGGGCACGCGATCCGTTGAATGTGGCATACCTCTTCAACCGTCCAAGCCATGACCTTTTCTTGGGTGAGTCTTGGTGTGCCCCATTGATCTGCTCACTCAAGTACAGCCGCACTGACTGCAGCCCTTCCTCCACCACCTCCATGGGCGGCGAAACCAAGGGGTTACCTTCAACACTCAGCTTTTGCAGCTTCTTCAGACAACCAATGGAGGGAGGCAAGGTGGTGATCTTGTTGTAGCTGGCGTCCAGCTCCACTAGAGAGAGGAGGAGGCCAACGGAGTAGGGCAGCTCCCTGAGATACTGAAAATTCTGACTCACGTTGAGGACCTCGAGGTTGATTAGGTTTTCCAAATCATCGGGCAATGACCGGAGGCAGTTGAGGCGAACATCTAAAATGCGGAGCATGGTCAAGTGAGAGATGGAATAGGGCAAGAATATGAGTTTGTTTGAATTCACTGATAACTTTTTGAGTTTCACTAGTTCGAATCCAATGGTGTCTGGCAACGTCGTCAGCTTGTTGAAGTTGGCAGTCAGATCTTCTAACGCCCTGTGCAATGGCCCAAGTTTGAATCAAGGCAAGAAACAACAGATGCTATTACTTTTACTCTTTTTTTCCCCGTTTGTTAAGGGTATATATTTTAGCCTTAGTTCAAATTGGATGTTTCAAATTAGTTGTTGATTCACTTTTGTTAGTAGTTAAAATTTGGTTTCATTGATTTGTTTTAAATTCTGACTATTGACTATTGATGTATACGATATAACCCAAAAAATGGATAGCCATTTAGGCAGCGAAAAGGTTACTTATTCAAATCAAAACTAATTTTTACTACTTATTTTTAAAACACTGAATCAAAATCCATTGATTACAATTTAAAACTAATAAATAATAAAGATAATTATTTTTCTTAATTTTTTATGATATTATTCATTGAGTATCAAATGGAATACAAAAAAATAAAAAAAAAACCTGATTCTTTAAAGGGTATTTTTAAAATTTTAAATCTCTCCTGTTGAATTTTTTGAAACCAACATATCACCACAGGGTCAAGACATTTAGTGTTTTGAAACTATTTGAAAGGGATAACAAGACTCAAAAGGTATGCCAATGACGATTATTAGTTCATAAAGTTATTAATATTTTTAACATATTAAATAGTTAGATGATATATCAATTGGGAATTCCAATAACCTTCAGCAGAACATAAAATGTGATTCAAAATGACACTCTCAATTACTTAGTAAATATCTATTATATTATTAATCATTATTGATCATACTCCTCTAGATTTCAAGGTCAATAATGAAAAAAAGTTAATACATTATACTGACTTGTCTATGTTTTTGGACCACTGACTCTTCAGAGAACGAAGTCTTTTTCTGGACCATATCACAATAACAATAATTCCGACTACCAACTTTGAGAAATGAGCTAGGTCCCATTACTACATAAACATTCATTTCTTCTCCTCTCTCTCTGTCTCGTTGTTACCAGTAATAACAATTATCAACTAACACTTTCTTTTTGGGGTAGAAATATAAGGAATTATATATTATATTTCTGAACCACCAAACAAGAATCGGTTGGGTAGCTTATAAGGGTAATTATATAAGCAGATTCCACGAACACAAGTTGACAAAGAGGAAAGGGCCATATGCATGCGATCCCAGCTCTAACATTCGTTACTTTCCAACACTCAACCCACAAAGTCTTTACTAACAAGATATTTAATGCACAAGAGGTTGCCGAAGAAGCTTCTCGTAAACTAATGTTAGTGTTGTTATTTGTTTATCCATATATACCCCATTTATTGATACCCACAAATCTTCTTATTTACATTTTACCAGCATAAACAGTCTTATCTAAATTTGAATAATAAAAATTACAGATAATAATAAAAAAAAAAGACAAACAAATTGCAGATACAAGATTGTTTTGGATGATTAGTATAAACTAATCCTTATTTGAGGGTAATTAAGTATAAGCTTAGCTTAGATGCTTTGTCTCCATCAATGTTGTCGAAGCTTTCATAGATTTGTTAGACAGAAGGCATATATTTGTCTGCTAGAATAAGATTGTGATGTCAGCCACCTAACGTTTTTCTCATTGTTTCTATTCTTTTAGTAGATATTTTTTCAAATTCACATTTTATAATACAGGATTAACATATAAATTATCAGTCATTATCAACATATAAATTAATTGCAGGCACAATTAATACTAGAGGAAAGAAAACAGGATTGACATTATCATTATTTGTCCTTAGCGGCGATTGAATTTCAAACTCAAGTTGCAACTTGGCTCTACTAGAATAAATAATAGTGAAATGGTATCAATCTGAGATAAGGATGCAAATAAGTTGACTTGGCCAACTTTGACTATCCTCCGCCCTCCCACCGCCCCCTGCCCCACTAAATATGTATAATGGTTATTGTGACACGTTAATGCTAGATTTGTGCCTACGTTAAACTTAATTATTGCCATAACAACATTGAAAATTCCAAAAAATTGATTGCCCATGTGGAAGTCTCACAACGAATAATTTTGAGATGATAACCCGTATGCAGTCATATCTCAATAGAATATAGAGAAGATTTTAGAACCCTCAGTTGTAGCAATCGTGACATAAACACAAAGACTTATAATTTTGGTACAAAAATTAAGTAATTAGATTTATCTCATTACTAGAATTTGTAAATTCAAGTGCCATATGGCTCGAGTCAGACTGCTATTGTTAGAAATAATGAATGTCTAGAGGATACCAACAAATATGGATGAAAAGATTGATTTTATTCATTATATATATATTTTTGATAACAGTAAGCTAGTTAAATAGAGTAGTCAATACAAAATTTATATAAAAAGAAATAATTATAAAGATTTAAAAAATATTTATAAAATATTTTAATTTTATAATATTATATATTTAAAAATATAATATTACAATATATGTTATATATATTACTATATCTAACATCCTTTCTTAAACTCAATAAAATAAATTGAATACCAACTTGAGTTTGAAAATAAAGTCATAAATATAGAGGCTAGATATCGACATAAGACATAATAGGATAAAACTAATGAACAATCAATTAAATATCATAATAATGATCAAAAATTGCGAAAACCTAAAAAAAAACTAACAAGTACAAGTAATGAATCATTGCTACTATATAGACGAGATAATAGAAGGCTAGATAGGGATAATGTCATCAAATAGAATAATGGTTATCTTTTTTCAACAAGTAGATAAAAAATTATCTATTTTAACGAATAAAATTATAAATCATTTATTTCAATGACTAATGTATAAAGTTGATTACTTCAACAATTGAGACAAATAACCATCTATTTTAACAACTAATATAAGAGTCGCCTATTTTAACAATTAAGATAAACAGTCATATATTTCAACGATTGAAATAAATATCACTTATTTTAATAACTGATATAGGAAATCTATTTCAACAATTGAGATAAAAAGTTATCTATTTTAATAACTAAAAACATAAATTTATCTACAATACCATGTTAGAAATAATGAATATTTAGAATACAATAACAAATATCAAAGAGAGAATTGGTGTAATTTATTATATATTTTTCTGATAATAGTAGGCTTATTATATAGAATAATCATACAAAAACATATGAAAAATAATAATTATAAAGAGATAAAGAACATTTATAGACTATTTTAATTTTATAATATTATATATTTAAAAACATAATATTATAAAATATTACAATATATATTATATACATATTACTATATTTGACTACTCTAACCTATACTTGCTTACACATATCATCTCATTAAGTGTGTTACTTTTCCTCTTCATTTAAACTCTTAAATGGAAAAACAAAAACAGCAAATAGTTCCATCAGTCGGTGCTCAAAGTCTTGAAACTTTTGCCAACAAAATTTGACGAAGAAACAACAAAGTAACCAAAGAGAAAAAAAACGAAAAGAGGGACACTAACCTGCAATTCTCGATGCTTTTGGGGAGAGACTGGAGAAGGTTGCCAGATACATTTAAGATCTTTAGTTTTGACAAACAGCCAATGGAGTTTGGAAGAGAGATGAGCTGGTTCGAATGTACATCCAACACCACCAGATTAAGCAGTCTTGCTATCATAGATTCTGGAATGCTCTGTCGATTTCACAACAATTAAATGAAAACCATAATAATTGCCATTAGCTTTTGCCCCCTTTCTAGAAGACACTTAAGAATTTCGCTGCAACTAGGCCAATCAGATTGAAGAACGTAAGTTATATTTGTTTAATAATAGAATGAAATTACTTGTCAAGTTTTTGCAGATGTACTGAACGTGTGTGTGTGTGTGTATATATGCGTACGTATATGCATGTATTTTCTTGAATATCAGGAATTGCTCAATCTTCATCTTTCCAGTTGGATTCAAGGGGCTGACATTAAAAGAAATATGAGCAGCATTCCATGAGAGATGCGGCCCCCTAGTTCCTTTAGGTTTAAGGCAAATTGCCTAATCTCTTTCTTTTGTTTGCATCAAACAAAGATTTAAGCTTCTCAAGATCATTGTAGGGATTTATGAAATTAGCTTTTTTGGATGTCAAAACCTTCAATTATTGCCCCATCCTTCGGTGTAAATTGATAGGGATATACAGACACAAAATAGAAATACATCTCCCTTTTGGATTTCGCCCCTATTTTGCCTCTTTTTCCATACACCCCCTTTTTCTTCTCCGTTGTTTTTGCTGCGTTTTTTTCATCTTCCCTTTTTTATGCGTCATTGATTTAGAATCCTTGTAAAATCATGTTTAATGAGTTTATTCCCGTGTTTAAATACTGGAACATTAATAAATTAAAAAATAAAAAGAAACAGTATACTTCGTTGCTGAGAAGTCAAACTCCTTGAAGGAGAAGGAAAATTAATTGTATTGAAAGGGAAAGGGGAGATGTGGAAGAAAAATATGGATCGTACTAAGACGCAAGCGTAAGTAATGAAGATATTTTCCTCCTCCTTTTCCTCCGTCTCCTTCGAGACAAATGAATAATAACAAAATCGCTTTTTATCGATCAAAAAAGAGAAAAATAGCCCAGTCATATGTAAATTTGTCAAGTAATTACCGCTCAAACTAAGAACTTGAGTGGTTAAATGAGATACCGTAATGAAATTTACAGTTCACCGAAATTTGATTGATTTGCCTGCTATTGCACGTCAATACTTGACGAACTAAAAAAACAATCGAACTCTTAAAATCGCAAAATTAATGAATTGATTCACAGTGAGTTAATGATTACCGGAAACGAGTGTTCGATTTCAATGACTGAAACAGAGTGACTAGAAAACTAGAACCATTGATACTTCTAAAGAGAGGGAAAAATTATGCCGCGAAGAAATAAAATTGATATTTACGAATACCTGAAGATTGTTGTTGGAGAGGTTAAGCTTGCAGACGGCGGCTAAGTTAACCATAGAAGGATTTGGAAGAAAGTCGAGAGACAGGCCGCTGGAATCCATAACTTCGAGCCGTTCTTCCTCCATATTACTCTTACCATTCCTATTCGAATTTGATCGGGACAATCTTCTCTCCGACGGCCTCGCCAACCGCTGCCTTTCCATAGTCATCTATCCAATCAATATCTCAACCACGACGGATTAAACACGATCGAATTAACAGGCGGTGCAGATTAATCAGCACGAACAACTCTCTACTCTCTGAGAACAAGAGGGAAAGAAAGGGAGACGATCTGCGTTTGTGAGTGGAATAAGAAGAGCGCCAAAAATGAGGATTACATGGTGGGCGTGAGAGAAGATGTACGGACGGTTCCACTTGTGATACGTGTGAACTGGTTTTACGGAAAGTACGACCCCCCTACTTCTCTCTTATTTTTCTTATTTTGTTTTCCTCCCAGGCAGGAAAAAGTCAACCCCCACCCTGTATTTATCGAAATTGCATTTTTGGCCCGCCCAGTGAATAGCGAGGAGTTTTTTATTTGAGGAAAAATCGGTTATGGCTTAATTCTCACGCAAGTTTAAAGAGAATATCCTCTAAATATATATTAAATAATAACATATATTATATATTCAATCGATAAATATTATTTATATTTTTTATAAATTTAAATTATCGAATGAATTAAATAACTACTTATTCTAGCTTAAACGTTTAAACAATAACAAATTTAATTTTTATAACTCTAAATTTGAATCATGTGCACCACAATATGATAAAATAGATGTAAAAAGTATATAAAATTTGCCTTTTAATATGTTTTCTGACGCTTAAATTATTAATTTTTTTATTTCTATTGAAAAGATAACGAAAAAATAAATGTTAAAATTTAAAGAGAATCAGGACGAATGTAGACCTCGAGGGTTATGCTCCGTTTTTTGTGTCCTCGAATGATTAAGTTTTTTTTTTCTTTCTCCTTTTTGTTTGGAAGTGAACATATTTTTAATTTGAGGTCTTACTCGATTGGTCAGTATTTAAATTACTGCATGTGTTTAGAGTCATTTTGGGTTAATTATGAGAAGGCATTTCCTTTTAACGTACAACAGTCGTTTCAATTTAATGAAAAAATGTCTAGCCAATAATAATATGACTGTTTTCAGTCGTTTTCTGAATCAAAATATTAACTGTCTAATGATTATCCTTCGATTTTTTGGTAACTAGTCGATCGAATTAGACTTTTTAATTAATGCCACCGGAAGTTATTATTCGATTGGCTAAATTTAGCTTGGGTCATTGAGATTTTAGACCTTGATCTAAATTTATGTTAGGCTGATTACGTTAAGTTAATTCATTTTAAATTATACCCATAAATTATAATAAATTAATAGATAAATACCATATAATTAAAAATATCAGATAAAAGTTTTCTTAATTATTGTTTGTGAAGATTTAAAAATATATTTTTATTTGTTGTTTATTTTAAAATTCTAATTTCGTGTATCAAATTTCTTTCAACTTTGATAATTTTATAGTTTTTCAACTCCCATTAGGCTCTGACTATCGTGAATTTCAACTAATTTTTTAACTTTAAATAAAATCAATATTGAATTAAAAACATCAAAGATATATTTTTTAAAACAAAACAATTAACTAACACATTTTTAATATTGCATAAAAAATCAAGTACACGCAATTAATTTTTTCCTTTTTTAGTGAAAAAAGGTTTTATTTATTTATTTATTTATTTATTTATTTATTTATTTTGCTGTTAGGGGCTGCTTATCATTACTCTATATATTGCAGAAGTGTTGATAAGTGATCAAGTGGACAAGGCCTTTTGTCGTTACCAGAACAAACAGTCGTTCTCACGTTCGTTGACTTCACCCGCCGCTGTTACGTGATTCCCTCTTCTGCTCATGCAAACTCAACCTCTTTATTTTTTTTTTTTTTGTTTTTAATTTTTCTTTGGATTATTTTTAATGTAATCTGGTGATAGATATGATTGCTTAACTCCAACGTAGAGTCATGTCACTACTAATAAATAAATATACTGTTCTTTGAGGGTTTTTTTTTTTTTCTTCAAATTGACTATCATATTTATAATTTTTTAATTATAAAAAATTTAATAAAATATATTAATAGGTAGCATTGATTAATTATGTATGTGGACGGTAAAAAAAAATAGATGTTAGAATACTTTACAAATGAGACATAATCTAAAAAAAATATAAATTATAAAATTTTTTTATAAATAAACTATAAAATATGCTCAAATTATATATGATCATAGTTATTCTGAAAGACCATCACATCCTACAGTAAAATTCTGTATGTGGACCGAGAGAGATGCAGGTAAAAGTATAATTCTATGGGTTTATTGCACGAAAAATTATTAAATTTGTTGATTAAACTATCATATGAAGTGATTCATTATAATTTTTATGTTAGGTTTTTATTTGATGATCAATTAGATTTTTTTATCAAATGACATAATGTACTTTTTAATATCGTACTAGCTTTCAAATAAATTTTATTTTTGTCAAATTTAAATATCAAAACAACGAATATGGCATACTTTAATGAGTTCAGTCTGGTTACTTTTTACATTTATTAATTTCTAATCTTTAAGAAAAAAAATTATTGTATTATTATTATAATAAATTCCCAATTCACATATTTACCTTTTTCGGTGGCCTAGTCGGTATAGGCCATGGACGTGGACCAATCTTATATACTACATCAAATTTTTGAAGGGGAAAAAGTACATAAAAAAGATTATACTGTTTTTGACGAATATGATTTAAGACAATCTTGATGACTGTGGATTATGCTCTTTAAATTTACAGAAATTCTAGCACAAACTCTGTATGAATAACATAACTGATAGGTCCAAAAAAACATTAACAAATTCCTTTGCTTCCGCCATGAATTTCTATTCAAAATTTATGTCAAGACGCACGTCAAATTTCTAAGCCAAGGCTTCAAACAGATTGATCACATATAATGAATTCATATCATACTTTAGGGCATGAGTTGTGGGAAATGGCAGTAAAATGTGTAGCTTCTTCAGATCTACGGCTAACATAATTTTGTGAAGGTGTTTTGTGGGGTAGACTTTATTATATAATCTTAGTTCTTCAACATGTTCCATTGATATCTCCATAACAAATAAATCTTTGGAAATAGAGTTAATTCAACTTTCCTGCCAATTGATAAAAAAAAGTTATATTGACCTTTGTCGCAATAATAAATCTACTTTATCAAACGATCAAAGTTAAATCTAGACCATACAAATAAGGCTTTTTGTTTTGCTATATGTCTTACACAACACTGAATTCAGGGTAGACTTTATGTCCCACAAATTTTACTCAGCACAGGTAGTCAAAAAGCAAAGAAAGGAGAAAGAGGTCGTCTATATGAAGTGTGTATGTTGTCACTGCCTCGGGCTGTTCACTTCTTCCCTTGACTTACCTGTAATAAAAACAACAAGAGTTTTTCTCAAATTTTTTTTTTTTTCCTTTTGGGGTAAAAAACCGAGCCCCGAAAAATAAAATGCGACAAAAGCTCAAACTTGGTGGGAAAAAGAAGATAACATACTATGAGCTCTTCGACGGAAAATTCTGCATTTTGAGTACTTGCTCAAGGGAGTAGCCGGGACGGGAATCAATTTGCCAAGAATGGCAATAGGCCAACTGGTGGATTTGTTTTTTTTTTTTTTTGGGAAGAGAGAGAAGGAGAGAGAGAGAGAGAAATTGTTAGTGAATGACTTCAACAAGATGGCAATAATGCAAGGGGGAAAAGAACTAGAACATAGGGATGACATTGAGGCTTAGGAGTATGATGGCAAACACTTAGCATGCTGCCGATCAAATCCTGAAGAGAAATCAACCATTTAGCAATCACATACCTCATAAAGCCAATAATAATGCAAACAAGCCACATCTTCCAGCTCAGCCGTACAGTTGAAGCAAATTTGCCAAGGAACTCAATTATGATGATCTAAGAAACAGCAGAAAAATGCCTAAGGCAAGATAAAAAGAGAAGGCCAACAAAAACAATAAATGATGATCAGCCTTGCCTGAAAGATTAGAGTAGATCCCACAATTCCGATGAACAGGCGGCTTCTGAGCACTCCTTCAAATATATTGACTTGATCCGGCTTACGAGCATTGAATTCGTTGAATATCTGCATTTCAATGAGAGAGGTTCATTATCCGGTTGCCATCTAGGAAGCACAAGATGAAAAGTCAAGATGGGGAAAGGGTGCGCATCAGTCAAGGGAAAGGAGAAACAAGCCAGCCTCCAGATACCATACACGTCCTAGAGACAATCTCTGCTTGCCAATGTATTGAAGTGAGAACTAACATCAACAGCAGTCCCGAAAAGTGCATAACCCCCCCCAAAGAAAAAAAAAAAAACCACAAAATATGTGAAAGAGAGCAATGACAGTATTGACTATATGATATATTAGATACAAAACTTCGAAGCAGAAAATACTTTAATCTGTTTTCTTCCATTTCTTTGCAAGGTGAAATTCTGGGCCCATAAGCACCAAATCTCTGACTCATCTGACCTAGTCAGACAGATTTGACTTCAATCCAAGAGGCCAAAAATAAAATCACTTCAAGCCAGTTGAGCTTAAAGAGCGAGTGTTGATATCCCATTATGAAACACAAGCCCAAAATGGCCACCAAGCAACAAAGAAACACAGTTTCTGTTTTAATTTTTTTTTTTTTTTTTGGGGGGGGGGGGGTGGGGTGAGGGGAGGGGTGTTCAAGAAATATAATGACTACCATCTAGGTCCTGAAACAACAAAGAGGCAATTACAGATCATTGCATTAGTAATAAGGGGAAGCAACCACAGTGTAATTATAAAAACAAGCGGTGCATATGAATTTAATAAGTGCATTGAGCATGATTCTTCATATAACCTCTGAATGAAAATTGCCAGTAAGGCTCACCTGACAAAAGACAAACGCATTGAATATAACTGTGTTTCTAACTTTATCAGCATGATAACGATTGCCATGCTGCAGGTGTAGAATATTTCGACCTTGAAAGTTGAGGACAAGCAAAACAATAACTTGATACATAGCCTGCAATTGTAATAGCACTGATAAAATTGAAAACCATAATATGATTAAAAGGAAAATGCCCAGATGCCTATTCTCAGCTTTCTAACTGAGTTCTATGATAGAATGAAAAAAATCTTAGGACCTGGATTAGTAGGTTCCTCCACATAATATTTGTAATCAGGGGCTCCCTGAGAACCAAATGATCAGCATTTAATTTTTGCCAGTCTTGTCAAATGGATGACAAATCTATATCACTGTGTAAGAAAGGAATATCAAATCCCTTTGACATTGTTTTTTCTATATATATATATAATATTATAATTCTAACCTTCGACCGACTGGAAGTCTATGCATAAGATGATCCGTCGGTGGTTCAGTAGCCAATGCCAGAGCTCCAAGAGTATCCATTATAAGATTAACCCATAGAAGCTGCACAGTAGCTGGAAAATTATGACGATAACCGAACTCAAGAAAAACTAGCCCCCACCAATAAATAAAACTTCTGCACTCCCATCCCACACAAGTTAAAAGAAGATTAAGAGAAGGAAAGTTGATCACCTGCACAGCATTTAATGGGACATCACCCGTAGAAAATGCAGCAACAACATTTATAACAAGGGCTGCCACATTAACTGTGAGCTGGAACTGAACGAACTTCTGAATATTTGCATATACAGATCGACCCCACCTAACCACCTGGATTCAACAGAGAACATAATCAGCGACATTTCCGAATCAACAATTTCCCTACTGTTGTCCTGTAGTTCAAAATATTTGATAGATGAGAGATAAGAATCAAATACAAATACATATCCAAGACAATACTAAGGCCATAAATAACTTGATAGTTACCAAATCTATCACTATTTGACATATGAAACATGAAACTGTTCAAAAGCAAGCCCTTATTCATATTTGATATAACGAAGCATCACACCATCACAGTGCAAATCAGGCCTCAGCATGGGCCTGAGCACACATCAAAAGAAAAGGGTTACTAATTTCTAATATGTCATGCAATTTAGCTACAAACACTTGGGCATCTTTGGCATGCACACTTCTGTTAGGGAGCAAGTTAGAAAGAGACAATATCTTTGTTATGTTTTACGACAGATGCAAGAAAATCAATGGAAGAATGGGAATTCCAGTGGTGCAAATCGCAAAGCACTAGTCTCCTAGAAGGTCAGCCATAATTCAAAAATATCAGGATGTTTTCCGGCTCTACCAACCTTTACAACTGAAGCAAAATCATCATCCAAGATGATAATATCTGCGCTCTCTTTTGCAACTTCTGTTCCTTCGATACCCATTGCTAGGCCAATATCTGCCTATACCACAAAATAGCATAATTCCAGCAATACAAATGACTAGAGAAATTAGTAAAGAGAAGAATGACTACTACAACTTAAAAAAGAAATGAGTGGGTTTGACACTCAGAAAAATGAATGGCATTTTCTCATGCTAGTCACGTAATAAGAGGGACAGAAAATTAACAGAAGTCCCTCAGTCAAAACAATGAGGCACAACTTCAAATGTAAATATATTCATCCCTTGTATGTTTTATCAGGCAATTCCATAGGGCGACATGCTAATATTATCCAGCAAATCTAGCACATATATTTCAAAATCTGTATAACAAGAAGGCATTACAATCATTCAAATAATTATGGCCAATTTAAATTCTGCATATGTTTCAGATTTTTTTAAAAAATAGCATCTGTCGCAGACTAAGTTCAGGAAAGTTACGAGAAAATGTGATTTTATTCTTCCAGTGATGTGGTAAAAAAGGTTAGAGGGGATGCAAGTATCTTTAAGGATCAATACCCTCAAGTCACATTTGCTATTAGAAATCACTACAGCTGCTTGGTAGTATTTTGCTTCAGGTTGTTCAATGAGTATTACCACAGATTTAAGGAATAATTGGACCTTGGAAGAACATTTTTTGTAGGCACTTTATCCTTTTTATTTGTACCACTTTCCCCATTAGTTAAGGACATTGAATTCTGCCTCTTTAAAGTATCTCTTTTCTCTACTCAATAAGATGTTTTCCTTTTCTATATGGACGTCCCCTCCCCCTCCCCAAAAAAGCTCCACATATAGATATTTTGTGTTGATTGTCTATTTGTACACACGGAATATAATATTGACCGACATATCAATATTGTGTCTGCGTGATAACCATGCTTTTATCACATTCTATCACCGTATTGGCAAAATATCATGATATATAGGCTATACCTAATATTTTCCGATTCATTAGCCGATATTAACCCCTCAAGTTCTAATTTGCAAACACAAATCTGAGTATGAACCGTACGTATCGCCCAATACAGCTAATACCTATACGACTATGACTAATACCAAGGCTGATATTTTTATCCATGTTTGTAATTGTTCCCGATCTTCTCTCTTATAGTATTATCTGTTTCTCTACTCAATAAGATGCTTCTGTTTTCCATAAGAATAAGTAACACCCGCTCCACCCCCAAATATTTAAAAAAACAAAAACAAAAAAGAGAAAAACTGTTTTTTTCTTCAGTGGGAAGGTGATGTTGATCACCCATATGGGTTATCAAAAGTAGTAAACACTACATAATTCCCATACACGGCAAGGGACAAGATCCTAACTAGATTTCTGCCAATTGATGCATTAAATTCCATCAAACCTCATGGAGTGCAGGAGCATCATTGGTGCCATCTCCAGTAACGGCAACAACATGACCCTTTCTCTTCAGTGCTTGGACAAGTAGAAGCTTGTCATTTGGAGATGATCTTCCCATAACCTGTGCATTAGACAGCATGGTTCATTTTTTTATCCACAATGATAACCTCTGTAATTGCATGTACTTTCACAATTTTGACATGCACGAATATGGTAGAAATGATGTCATTGCTTTCAAAAACATGAATCACCAAGGAAACTGCTAAAAGGCCAAAAAGTAAGAATTTGTATTCTACACTCAGAAATCCAAGGTGAATTATTTCATACTGATATCATTTCTGCAACCTCTTCCCTCTGCACTTCCGATAGCTCACGGAATGCTCTCCCATCAATTAAATTTGGCTCCGTAGCATCTGCATCTGAAGCAAGTATGCCACATTCCAAAGCTATCGCTTTTGCAGTTTGAAGATTGTCACCTGTGACCATCCGCACCTGTCAAGGGGACATATACATTGCATTAATGGGGCATTCTTTAGTTAATGTAATTTGTTTGCACAAGTCAAAAGTTTTTCTGAGTATGCATCTATGTCTCCATGAGCATACAAATATATCCAAATACAAAAGTGTGAAAGTGAACGAGTGCATGGGTGTGCACATAAACAGAAATAGATTAGGGCCAAATCCACTAAAAAGAAATGTATTAATCCATTGGCAAAGTTATGGTACTGGGTACTTTGGTGAGAGAGAATAATCCAGTATAGAAAATTTCATCAAAAATCATTGAGGCGGAAAACTGGAAAGAAGTTCAGATATTGGATATCAAATGCACTCCCTTTTAATTCCTTCATCCATTTTTAGCTATAAACACACAAGACTATTCTTACATCAACCCAAATTAAATTCAAGTTTTGGCATCTTTGCGTACAATTTTGCACAGAAACTTGATGCATGCCATATCACATTTTCCTTGTAAGAACATAATACTCCCAGCTTGCAGCATAATAGGACGTGTGTAAAACTACTTCATTGGCCAAGTACAAGAGAGGCGTGTACATATATAATCTACTTTCTACCAGGGTAATGAAGCACTAGTGCTGTCATTTCACCAACACTACACAGCAGTAAAAAATCCAAGACAACTTGATTTGTACCAAATCTACCAATCTCATTCAGACTCCAACAGATTGGTGTAGCATGTACCGTTTAGATTCAGTTGACAGTTGGCCAAGATAAAGGTTGCAAAAGAATCATGTTATGATTCATGCTCATGAATGGAACATCGAGTCTTTGACCCATTCCCACCAAACCAGCAAAGGATGATAGTAAAACATAAGTAAAGAAAAGGACTGATGAGGACTTGAATGTCTATTTATTAGTTTTTTTGATTTTAGGCTTTACTCATTATGAGCTGTTATTCATAGGTTATTTTGTAAGATTCATCTGTCATTATTAGAATTTCCCTAATATTAGAGTTTCATTATTTCATTAGTAAGAATTCCTTGTGTTTTATATTTAATAATATATGCAGCCATTATTTATTAATGCTGAATGATATTAATCTTATGGCTATCACCTAGAGTTGCTGCTTGCTCCACTCTCATCTATCTCTTCTTCTTCTCCCTCCATCTTCTATGTTCTTCCCCACCCCCCGACCCTTCTTCATCAAAGGCAAATATTGTTATCATAGGCTGAAACCATTTTGGAAATTTGGGGAAATAGTAAAAACTGCAAAATAGCACAAGTAGTTCTACATTAGGTCTTCATATGAACATAGACAACTTGCATTTGTAACATATATAAGTAACCCCTTAAGAATTTCCATGTAAAAATAGGCAAGGGTGATGTTAATGCACATGAGAAAGGATCATCAAAATTGACCATTTGTCATTTGCGGGTGTAAATATATAAGAGAGAACCAAAAAATTAGGATTTGTCTATCCATATATATATAGAGAGAGAGAGAGTGTGTGTGTGTGTGTGTGTGTTATTTCCATTTATTACAAAATACTAAATTATTCTTATAAAGAAATATATCATACCATATCCTAAAATATATTCTAATACTCTTTCCTCAATATAGAGTATACATGTTGATCATACACAACTTGTTACAAATATACTTAACACAAATTTTAGATGGAGACTTAATAAAAATGTTAGCTAATTGTTTTCCAGTTCCAACATGTTTAACTTGAACAAAGCCTTGTTGAAACTTCTTACCAACAAAGTAACAATCAACCTCTATATGTTTATTTACCTTCGTGAGATACTTTAGTTCATGTAATTTGTGTCGATGCTTGATTATCACACCATAACTGAAATGATCTAGTACTCTTATGTCTAAGTGACTCTAGCAACTATCATATCCACATTACGTCACATGTAATATTATCAATGCACAATATTTTGTTTCAACATTTGACCCAACAACTATATTCTATTTCTTACTCTTTTAGAGTATCATATTCCCTCCAATAAAACACAAAAACTTGATGTAAACTAACGATCATAAGGTTACTCAATCCAATCGGTGTTAGAGAATCCCTCCACTTGAATATGATCATAATCACTATAAATGCAGCCCCAATCCTATGTATTTTTAAGGTACTGTAGACCATGCATGATCATCTTCCAGTATGGGACAAGAGAAGAAGACATAAACTAACTCAACACTAATGGAAAATGCAATATCTAATCAAGACACAATGAGATCATTAAGCTTACCAACTAATCAACAACATTGCTCTAGTTTAGCGAAAATCTCCCCATCATCTTGTAATACCTGGTTTTCATTTATAATTTATGATGTCATTAATATGATTTTGGATTAATTTAAAAAATAGTTACATAATAAAAATTTAAGAAAAAATTAGATTACTTAGTATCATGCACAACGCCCAATAGATGCCTGTCTTCACACTCATGCATATTTGAAACATTAGCTGTGCGCTTGATGTGCGCCTCCAACATGCTCATGCGCATTGTGACAACATATTAACACCCAAACTGCACATGATACGCACTTATTTGATGCTTGTGCTCCAATTTGAGTATATATAGGGGTTTCGGGTTGTGTCAATCATTGTGTGTGGGAAATAAAGAGAGAAGAGAGAGGAAGAGAAGAGGATAAGAAGAGGAGAGAGAAAGAGAATCAAGAAGATTTTAGAGCTTTTCCGAAATAGATATATTATGTCAAAAATTTAAGACAAGTACTTTTAAACCCGATCTTTGGTCTATTTCAGAATCCTTCAAATTTTTCCTATGTTTCTTATTTTTACTGTACATGCATGTCACCTTTTGCCTCCTTATTTTAAATATTTGTGCATGCATGCAATTTTATTGATTATTTTGAAATTTTGTTGGGTTTTATCGAAAATTTAAACAATTTGTTCATTTTTCATAAAATAAGTAAATATTTTCAGATATTATATTTATATATGAAAATATTTGTGAAAAAAAAGTCACAAAATTTGTACATTTGTCCTTGCATGTTGATATTCCATGTAAGTGATTTGAATTAAAATTTATTTTGATATTTGATTTAATATTTGTACATTCCATCAAGATGAAAAATTTTCACATTTGTACTTTTTCACAGAGTGAAAAGTTTTGGACATCTATACTTTTCCTACATATTGAAAAAGTTTTAAATATAGAGTCTACCGTTTTGTATTTTATTGATAACCACTACAAAGAATTAAGCAGATCAATATATTTAAATGTTCTACTATATTCAGATATATTTGAGGACTATATCTATTCTCATGAAAGGCAAAAGAAAGTGGTGCTTGACCCAGTTGACAAAGTGTAATTATAGACGATCCGCTTATGGGTCTAAATAGTAATAGTTTGGCTTAACATTACCAGGAGCATGTGTAAACCTTCCTCAAAATCAGCCTTTTGATCTTTGGTTCTCAATTTTGACATATTTTGGATTTTTGAGATTTTTACTTGTATTATGTTTGATATTTAAAATATTTGGCCTTTGTGATCAACAAGTTTTGCATGATATTTGAAATTATCCAACTTTGGATATTTTTAACCTTTTGAAATTGTGATATTTGGATTTTTGGAACAATTTCATACAGTTTAGATTATTTGATATTTATATATATATTATGAATATTGACATAAAAAATCATTATTTGAACTTCATGTTTGGAATTTGAACATATTGGAAATTGACATGATGTTTTCAAATTTATGGCCCTTCTATTTGATTTATACACATGACTTGTACATTATATATATACTTGCTGAACAAACTCACGTATTACCCTGTTTTCTAACCCTTTCATAGTAGAGAGTATTGAATACTTATAGGATTCAAATAGAGAATACTTGAAAATTTTATCTACATTATTTGCATTTGGATTTGTTTGGGACTCATATTGGAGATTATTGTATATATTTCAGTTTATCATGGCTGTATAACTTGGAAAACTCAATAGTGGACTAATTTTAGTAAGATTTATATTGTGATAGTTTAGATATTTATTTGATATTTTTCCTTACGAATGGTTTTGGATTGGAGCAAGTTGTACTATTATTGTTGGAGGCCAGACGGAGTTTGGTTCGGTCAGATCCCATGTCCATTGTGCTTTGTGGTTCTTCCGCTATTTTGGTCTTCAGGTTTGGTATATTTGATCAAGCTTTGGGATTACTTACACTTTTAATCATTTATGAGTTATTAATATTTATTACTTACTCATATCAAGGATGTGACACATCTAGTGATAATTTCACCCATGGGTGTATCGCATCATTTTGCATCCTACCTGCTAGTGTCTCAGAGCGAATCTAGGGTGTCCTTTTATTGTGAGAGAAAGATACCTCGCCAACACCTTACAACTTCAATATCAAGAAAATACCACAAATTTTCCAAGTCCTTAGTTTGAAATCGATTTTGAAGAAATGCCTTGAGGATGGCAGTACTAATATTATCACCAACAATAATCATGGCATCATCTACATAAGGTACTAGTAAAATGCACCCATCATTAAAGTGATGAATAGAAAATAGAGTGATTAATGTTTCAACAAATGAGACCAAACTCAAGAGCAAACACTAAATTTACTAAACCAAACATACGTCGATTGTCTTAAACCATATAAGGATTTTTTCAATCATCACATACACAACAACCCCCCCTCCCCCAATGACAAATTTAGGTGGTTGCTCTAGACATACTTACTCCTAAAATTCACATATGAGAAGGCAATTTTTCCATCCAATTGATGTAAGATCCAATGATGAATAGCAGCCAAAGATAAAAAGATTCGCACAAACATCAACTTGGCAACAAGAGTAATAGCATATGTATAGTCCATCCCATATGTAAGTGAATATCCCCCTTAGCAACTAGATGGGACTTAAACTTTGCTAGAGGAATTCAGATTGATTTTTACTATATAGACTCAATTATAACCGATGGACTTCTTTCAACTTAGTAAATGAACCAAATCCCATGATTAATTATGCTCAATGACAAACACGTCCTCCATAGCTACCAACCAGTAAGAGTGAGAAATAGCTTCCAAAACAGTCAGATGGATAGGAAGAGAGTCCAAGGTGGACATAGAGGCATAAACGAGGTTGAAACACTAACATAAGAAAGAGCAGCGCATATAGGATATTTGATACAATTATGATGACCTTTTCATAATGCAATTGAAAGATCTAGGTCAATATTTGAAGAAGAAGCCATATGAACCGTAGACAAGATGATTGGATTGTCAGATGCCTTCTTATGAGAAGCTATATGAGAGAAACCAAACATCTAGCAAAAACCATGAGCATAGGTTTGAGAAATAGGAAGTGGTGGTGGAGGTGGGGAAGACAAACTGTGATGCCTGACACTATAGACAAAAACTCATCAACGGGAATAGATGATGGACTAGAAAAAGAAAAATAGTGGAGAAGGAACGAAGTAAACTCCCGAAACAAAATATCTAAAGACACTAGAAATTGTCCCAAGTTAGGGAGAAATATCAATACCCTTTCTAAGTGAGGGTATACCCATAGAAAATGCATTTTAGTAATTTAGTGTCGAGTTTAGTTATCTAAGGTCAAATTTCTCAAACATGACATACGACCCAAAATTTCTTAGGTAAGATAGTGTAATGGTTTATCATGGAATAAAAGATGATGCAGGAACTCACCCTAAAGCAATGCCAAAGGTATACAATTAATAAGAGGCAATAACTACAACCTCATTCCAGAAGAATCTAAAAACTCTCGTGAGAAAGAGGGGGGTACAACCTACTTCTATTACAACATGTTGATTTTTTCTTTTTGCAACTTCAGTCTACAGGGGTTAGGTCATTTTCTGATACCATGTAAACATATAAGAAGAGAAGAATATAATAGAGAACCCACATATTTGGGTTCGTCTCGGTTCACATATATATAGAGTTATTTATATCCTTTGTAAAATACTAAACTACCCTTACAATAAAATATGTCATAGCATATCCTAAAACATATTCTACCAACATATTCTAACAATGGAAAATATATGTCATTGAATTTTAAAAATCAAACAATACAAATACAAAAGGCTGAACTTATTATTGACCAAAAGGAAAAGTGAAAGGTATTTTAAAGGATATACCTTAACACCGGCACTTGTGCATAATTGAACGGCATCTCTTACCCCTGGTCGACAAGGATCCTACAATGTATTGATAAGATTGCAAGATCTAATTTCAGCAAAAAGCATTAAAAAGGAATAGACAAGCGTTTTCCAAAAACTAACAGCATAAAGAATATATTATGCATTTAACCAAGCGATTATTTATCAAATACATTTCAGAGGATTCAAAAAGAAAAGAATCATTGCAGTGGATCCCTATATATAACTGTTTCTCTTTTGTAGTTGGTGTTAGGCATACATCACTTGTCCTAGAAGGATGCATTAGATGAATGGCTAAGACAATGAATCTTCGAAGATACCCTTCTGTGATCACAACCAATGATGGCCTGCCCAGAGTCTTTCAAAGTGGAAGAACTTGTGATTAAAAGAAATCAGGCTATTCATATGCTTGATCATTGGGTTGATTTTAACTAGAGGGGGTGCCAATACACAACAAAATTGATCAGAGAAAACTACTGTGATCCTTCAGGACCATCGCATTCTCAGGGACAAATGTCGCACAAAATGATTTTTTCCCCTATTTGTTGTTCCTGGGGACTCATTATGTTAGGTATCCTATAACAAGTGTTCAGAAAGGTGGAGCGCATCAATAAGATCAAATTTCTCAAATCAAAGTCTTCATTGTTGTACGAATGTTCAAGAGTAAGGCACCCAGAGAGTGGAGATAGCTCCTCGGTATTGGAATGTTTTAATCAGGATTACCCAATGCATATGCTTCTAGAGTTATTTTTAGCCAATACTTATTCAGGTATTAGTTACAAGGACACCACATGTGGGATTCAAAAAAACACTATCTATAACACAATGCCTATATCTGACCTTCCCAATCCCATCAACACAGGAGCCTCTTGCACTACCTCTTTTTAGAATTACACAATCCATAAATGCATGTCGACCAGGAAACTGTGGCCATCTTGTGATTATATTTCTCTACTTGTTTTTCATGTTATGAAAGCACATTCCTCAAAGAACTCCCCTAAAAGAAATTGCACTCGTTTTGATTTTATCAATGGAAATATGGTATATGATTGGCCAGGAATCATTCTCCATCATCTTTATGAAGAGATTGCATTCATTTCTAAGGTCATTATAAACCTACTTTTCTCACTAGAATTTACTTTATTTTGCCCAAGTAGAATGAATTTCATATTATACGGCCTTCATAGTCACCTACACATAAGTAGTTCAGACCTTTGGTTTGACTTGTGACAACTGTTAGATCATGGACACAACTTGTGTTTCACTATCTTTGGAATAGGATTACCCAAAATTTTCAGCAGTTCTTAGACAGGCTACCCATTCTGCCCCACAGACAAAGGCTAATAAAAGGGATAAATCATGAAAACAGGTGCTCAGAGAACCCATTTGAAAGATAGACAACATGAAGTACTCAAAGATACATCAGAGAGTGATTAATCCTTAACAAGCCAATGCACTGACAACACAGGGGTTGGGTAACTGATGTATTGCAATACAAACAGCATAAGGCCTCAAAGCAATCTAAAAAGGTTCCAGAAAGATTTTAAGACAAAGTACCTTAATGCCAACAATAGCCAGCAAAATGAGGTCATCCTCTGGCAGCGTCCACTCTGCCAGTTGAACTTCATCAGTAGGCACTTCCTCCAGCTCCAATAATCGACAAGCAATGGCAACACACCGCAGGCTCCGTGTTGCCATCTCCTCAATTAATCTTTTCAAAAATGTCAACTGCATATCCAAAATACGTTCACTACCCATTGCAAGTTTAAAGTCATTGAATAAAACCTTCCACATATGTCAACAAGAGGAAAAATAAATAAAGGAAAGGAAATATATGAGTTTTCATCGTCATATGATCTTAGCTGAATCCCCATCAAATTGATGCCCAAAAAACTTAATCAAACTAAATCCTGACACCATTTCATTTTTGCCAGGATAAGTTGAATTCTTAGTTTGCTTACAATCTTTCTAATGGCATATATCACAAGATTCCAATGTTTTTAATATAATTCTCTCATAACTGCAATATTATTATGAAAATAATTTTAACTGCAATAAACTAAAATCTGCATTCATTTCATAAGACAACTCACTACATGGGGGTAGAAGAATTAATGAATTTGAGAAATTTAATATTATAGGAACATATCTTCCTGAGTGTACCAATCCAAGAGCTCATGTAGAATATTCAAAAACAATTAAAGAAAGGCAAGGGCCACTCAGTATAAGTGGCCACTCTATACCAGATGCTCTTCAGCTGGTAAAGGTAGCACTGCAGATGCTCAGTTATAACAAAATGAGATTGAATAAAAGCTGTTTGGATTTTGGTTATAAATCTCACTATCCATTCATGACATGGATGAACTTCATGGTAAACTGCAGAGCAAATACAGCTAATAAAGAGAGATGTGTGCTAAGTAGAAATGGAATACAGAGCATCAAACATCTACTTTTGAGCTGCAGTTAGTCCAAAGTAATATGGAGGAACAGTTTGAAGTGGATGTCAATTAATGGAGCAGATTTAAGATAAGAGCAAGAATCAAAACTGGGGCTCAGGAATGGCCAGCTTGAATGAAATTAATTGCCACTTTATAGAGAGAAGAAATAATAGACCTTAAAAGTGAGCAAAAATGAGAAGTGTGAAGTTGATGAGATGAAAACTGTAATTTTTTTCAGAAAACTGCAAGAAAAAGAGGACTGAGAAGATGAGCAACTAAAATAAAGAGGTGAATTGAAATAATTAGTCATCTTGGAATACATTAGGTAATAGGTAATGAGGAATAAATTAGCTACATCATTTCTTACTAATCAAGATAAAATTAAAAGAGCATTCCCTATGCCACATGTTTCAATTGAAAGTCCAAGATATAGCTGAAGATAGCTCTATTGCAGTTCAAAAGGTTATATATATATATCAAGCAAAGTCTATTTCTGTGTTCCGAACTATTTTTTTGCACACCTTATGCTCATCCAGTCGCATGACATGATCATTTTCATCTATATATTGAGTACATGAAGCTAAGACAATCTCAGCAGCTCCTTTCCAGTGTACATGGACTTCAGAATCATTCTGCACATGTAACCCCATACAACCACGTCAGCTACACAACTTTAATTGATCACAGGGTAATAAAACCACTAACATCAAAATTAGAGGAGTGCGGAGAAAGAGGCAGATTTAAAAATTGAATATTCAGAATTATGCACTAACTCATGTCACAAAAGAATCAAAAGGGAACACAAACCTTGTATCCAATAGCCAAATTGTGAGTTTCTGATGCCCATTTATAATTAATTATCACCATTAGCATTAATACAGTAGATCTTTAGGAGAAAAGCTTGTAACAAACAAAGAATATACTTCAACTTTCTGGTTCTGGAACTGCAGCTAGTAAAAAAACAAAGTGCTGCACATGCTTTCTTCAAAAGGTTAGAGTTGAACTTTTTGGAAGAGTATATGGCTGATGCATTCAGTATTTTGATAGAGTTTGTTTTCACAATCTGGCCAATCGCGATGATTGTTAAGTATGGTTGAAAATATTGGCCAACATATCTTGGTATTAGGCACTACCAATACTGAGAAATTTCGATACCGGGACAATATCGAGATACGTCATTGTATCAACAACATATCGAGATATATCGGTTGTATCGGCTGATATATTAAGACTAATTTTTTCAAGCTTCAATTATTAAAAAGTGTTCACTTGCTATTTTACAACTCTATCTAAACTAAAAAGACTAGCGCTTATGAAAAGAAAGGGGCAACAAGCAAAGTTCTTCCACTTCAAAATTCTCAGTTTTTTTCTTCAAATTAAACATGAATTACTCAAACATAAACTTTAATACTACAATTGCAATCATTTCTCACAATCCAAATTCTCATATTTTATGAAAAATTGAGATTATTCACAAAATTGTTTGAAAAGAAAAAATATAAAATTGTTATTTTAAATCCATTTTCCTCACTGTTTGTTACTTGATTTAACTTATATATACTATTTATAACAAATCTCTTACAAATTCTCAAGATCAAAATGAGATTTTAGCCTTTACTTTAGAAATCCTAAAATTATACATAATATAAAATGTTCTTATATTGAATTGAATTTTTTCTTTTGATTTTTTTGAATTATTTCAAGATAGATACTTGTTAGATAGAGTTATAATGTTGTGGGTAATACTAATTGTTCATAAATTTTAGTAATTTTTATTTATGTTTGTGGCTTTTTTACACTCAAATTTATATCTAAAATTCATAGATATATATTATAAAATTTTAATTTTCATGTTTTTATATTGAATGATGAAATTTTTTCCTTTTGATTTTTTTTGTGAATTATTTCAATTATTTTTTGAAGACACTTTGTTAGATAGAGTTATAATGTTGTGGGTAATACTAATTGTTCATAAATTTTAGTAATTTTTATTTATGTTTGTGGCTTTTTTATTTTTTTAAAAAAATCTACTCAATTTTACACCTAAAACTCATAGATCAATGGTATAAAAGTTTAATTTGGAAAATTTTTATATTGAATGATGATTTTTTTCAGATTTTTTTTGAAAAAAAAATTTTAATATTATTTTTGAAGATTTTTTGTTAGAAAAAATTACAATATTGATATGGCTAATATTGGTTGTTACTTGTTAATGAATTTGTATTTTTTATTTATATTTGTGGCTTTTAATATTTTAATCTGAATTTTTTTAAAAAAAAAAAAAAAGTTCTACTCAATTTTATACCTAAAATTCATAGATCTATGATATAAAAGTTTAATTTTGGCAACTTTTTGAATTAAATTATGATTTTTATTTTTCAGGCTTTTGTCAAAAAGAGATAACTTTTTTGAAAAATATATATATTTTAGAAGGATCCTTATTTAATAATGTTATAATGTTGTGGGTAACATTAATTATAAATCATTTTTCAGTAATTTTTTTTTATCTTTTTTCTTAATTTGTTTTCTAAATTCAAGCTTTTAAATTTTCTATAGATATTTTAAAATATCAACATCAAAAGCTAGAGGCAGGGGTGGGAGGAGGAGATTACAGGGGTGATGTGGCGATTTTGCGGTCTTATGTTAGGAAATAGAAATAAATCAAAATGTAAATTTTGTGATAAAATAATTTATAGAATGATCATTAGTCTAAAAGAATATTTGGGCTGTGCTAGGAGGAATGTTGCTAGATGTAGCCATGCGTCGGAAAGGCTAGGGAGCTTATAAAATGAACAAAAGAAGCAAAGGGTAGAAGAGAGAGAGAGTGAGTTCAGAGGGACTTGCAAGAGGGTATCATATGTAGCAGGGCCAACCTCAATGCAATGGGTGGCTTTGGCTTAAGTGGGCCGCACAGCAATGTTGTAGATTTAGAGAATGAGGATAATGTACAATTTGAGACGGCTAGATGACAAAGCAACAAGAGCCAAAAATGTTCGGGAGAGACAAAAATTCTAAGTTCAATCACCTCATTATAAGGAGGGCGATAGTAGTAGTGGAACGAGGATAGCTGATAGTCGAGGATCGAGGATGCACTGATCGTCTTCTGTTCGAGAGCATGATCTACATGCAGCTGATAGACAGAGGCAGAGGATTGACCCCGAGAACACACATGCTCGATTAACAAAGATAGACCCAATTTTGCACAGGAGTAGGTCCTCTAAGCAATCAAAGATAAGAAAGTCATCGATAAAGGTCTTGCAGAAAAGGCTAAAACAACCTGGTTGTCAATTTTTGTAACGGAGTAACATTCTACCAAATGTTGCTAAGAATAACTAATTTTATCAACCCATGTTAGCCATAGCAACCGAGTGTGGCGTAGAAGTTAAGCACCCTACTCGTTATGAACTAATGACTATTCATTTGGAAGAAAAGTACCAACAACTGAAACAACTGACTAATAGTTTTGTCTCTATTTGGGATGAGCACGGTGTCATTTTATTTGCAAACTTGGTTATACTATACCAAAAATACAAGACTACAAGTATATCATTTGCTATTATCCTTTGAGTTATTAATAACTTGAATGCATGTCATTTGAAAGTAAATAGCAATTCATCTTCTTTATTTAGTTTTATTTTTATCATTTGATATTTGTTAGTGTATAATTTAATATTAAAATATTAATTTAATAGGAAAATTATCTTAAATATTTAAAATATATAAAACATGATTATATGTGGTTAAATTTTAGTATTTTTTTCTCAACTTTAATGTGGTTACAAAAAAATGTATCTAATACGACTAATACTAATACATACCACCTGAATGGATAATACCAATTCAACTACGGCTGATATCGATATTTCCATCCATACTGTTAAGACACCACCAAAAGAAATGAGCAGTCCTCAAACATTCACTCAAAAGGCAGGTAGCATTTTCTCATTCTGCCCATTAACTCATTAAGAAATATTTGTTCCATGAAGAGACACGGAACAGATTTCTCCTTTTGCCTTTCCAAGTACAATTAATGAAAAGGGAAGAGATGATAGCAAACCCAGAAACCACAACCAATAACTGAAATTCTTGATCATCCAACATTTATTTACATTTTCTTGCCTAATGAGCATAATTAAACGTGTTTAACTTCCAAATAATGAGAGAGTGGTTTATCAGTACATTCCTATTCAGGTTCTTACCAAGTACCACTTAGTACATAACTTAATATCAAGCAAGCTAACTGATATTATACTAGAATATAGGTGAGACATCAACTTTATTACTTTAACAAAAAATTTACTTTAAAATCTGGAAACTCAAAGAAATTATTGATATAGGTACCAAGAGAGAAACAACACTCCTATAAACGGGACGTGAAGAGAGAGGTAGACTTAAAGACTACCTGAAGTACGTCACATTTTGTAGATCACAAATAAAAAAAGAATCTGTGAGCAAGCAAGAAATTGCCTAAATCATTTGGTTTTTCCCTTAATATCTCAATCCAACACACCATGTCAAAGCCCCTGTCTCTCCTCACCAGCTGTGGAATTGCTTGAACATGCTGAAATTCCAACTAATGTTTCACCGTTATCACAAAAAATAAAGCACGCTTCAACAGCTTAAATTCCCACATCTCTAAAGCAACTTCACTTCCACCTCCATGCACATCATACCAACTGACCATCCAATTATCTGCTACATAGGAATCAGAAGAAACACCAAAAACAGAAGGATGCCACCTAAAAAAAGGATTTGTCCCAAAGCATCCTTTCAGCCTCTCACAAAGTCCATGTAGAAACTTTTCATATTGAACGTCAGATGCCCTGCAGGAAACAAACTTATGCTTGAATTTCTTGCTAATATCTAGTTTTCCATGATTCACGCTTGAATTTCTTGCTAAATACATATCTTGCATCCCAAATAGCATATATTTATCACACAACGCTAACTAATTTCTCTCTCTGTGGAAAATTGAATATTAAACTCATACTTCAACCAAGATGCTTTCCAGCTAGGCAGCTTTAAACCAACTCATCCTGTTCACTTCACTTAGGTCCGTATGTTAACCTACCAAAGATATCACTAGCAATTGCAAATAGTTTTCCATAGACAGTACATTCTACTTGTAACTTAATGCTTGAAGCCAGCCAATCATAGAACTGGACATGCAATAGAAACAGGGGATTTTTTTCCCTAGAATATTTTGTAACATAGATTGAAAGGCATTCTGTTTCCTAGAATATTTTGTAACATAAACAACAATGATTTATGTAAATTACAACCAATCACGGCAATTTTAAATCTTTCATAAAACAGATCCTTGAGAGGAGTATATATTTTGTTCCAAGGTGTAACCGAACAGACATAAATGAATATTTAGAATTCTCTACATTGTTTGAAAGCAATCTAGAAATTTCTAGGTGCCATTGGTTTTTTTTTTTTTTTTCCTGCAGAATATTTTTTCAACAGCTGTATTTGCTGATTTTGAAAGATTTTTTTCTGCATTAGCTTCTTTCCAGCTAATCACCACTCGGGCGTCTTTGCCAGTCCTCTTGTCTTGTGGTCTTCATTGCCAATATTCTGTCCAAATCTCATATCTATCCTACATTCCTACCATCTTTCTCACAATTCAAACTCTAAATGGCAGATTCAACTTCTTCTCAAACCACAGACGGCTCCAACATTCAATGCACAAACACCACACCGATGTGTTTTATGTTCACCAAGGTGAAATCCTCACAGGTCCAATAGTTTCTTCATTATTTTTCTAACCCCTGGATCGTAGATTCGGGGGCCATAATGTTATGACTGTTCTTCCTTTTTCCCCCACTTATATACCTTGTGAAAGGAATAAAGGTTTCCACATCTGATGGTAATAAATGTGCCATTGATGGACAAGGATCGATTCCCTTGACCACATTATATATCTTCAAATTCATCTCTTGTTCTTAAACTTAAATATAATCAATATTTTTAAAGGCAGAAGGCGCATCAAGACACAAAATGACCTAGATGCAGGTGGGTCTGATGAAAGTAAGGCGCTCTTTTATGAAACCGGTATATAAAATCCTCTTGTAATTAATTCTGATGGTTAAAGCTAATAATAGAATGAAAATTATTAAAAAAAAAAAAAAAGTCTGGCAACAATCATGATCTCAGTTCAACCAACAATATAAATATAGCAATTAATAGGTACAACTCAATATATAAACACAAGAAAAATAAAATTCATTAACATACTATAAATATTGTTCTCTAAATACTCATGACAAAATCTAATATTTATCATATATATCAAACAAAAGTTCATCTTCTTCTCCTTCCTCAAACTTATAGGCTCGAATAGATTTTTCATCTCTATATGCCTCTCTAAGATAGAATATTTCTCATTTAGAAATTTTAATGAAGTAGTCCTAGAAGAACTTGTCAAAAAGGTCAAGCTAATTCTGAATTTTAGTGGCAAGGTGTAGCCTCCTTTACTCAAAAAATTTTATATACAAAACCGTATGTAAAAGAATCATCATTAAATGCAAATTTATTATCCTCATCATAGTCTTCATCCATTTTTCTAATCAACCACTCAAATACCAAGTTACTAGTAAAAGTAACAACTTAATCTAATGTATAATTTAAAAAGAAGCAATATAAATTATAACAAAAATCTATGAGATGCTAAAGGCTGCACCTTGAGCCTATGAAAAAACCCCCGAATTAGAGGCTAGGCCTCTTAAAATGAGCTTGAGCCTAGGCACTCACTTTAACAACAATACATGTAATCTAGTACCTAACAAGAAAGCTCACCAAATATCTAAGTTGTTCATTGAATTTCTTTCCCTCTCATTGAATCATACACAGCCAAAAAGAAGAGGATTTGTGTACAAATTGTTTGATGATAATATGAAGGAGCGAGGTGGGCTTTACTACCTTCAGAACTTTTGTAAAAATAGCAACATTTCGGACATAGTGTGTTTATTACAGTAATAAGATATAGTACATTTGATGTGAAAAAAATACCTTGTTACATGGAGAACTAAAAGAGGAACTCCATATGGAGATCCCACTTGGATTCACAGAGACAAGTAAAAGGAAAGCGCGCTGAGCCATCAACTCAAAATCTCAATATGGCCTTAAACAATCCCCCTAGAGATTGCTTCGACAAATTTGCAAAAGCCATGATGAGTTTTGGGGTATAACCAAAGTTAAGGCAATCATACTCTCATTATCAACCAAAGGTATCCAAATGAGATAATTACTTTACATGCTTATATAGATGTTATAATCACAACAAAAAAATGAAAAAGAAGAATTGAAGATTTAGGGCAACACTTGGCAAGAGAATTTGAGATCAATAACTTGAGAAGACTTAGCATATTTTCATCCCATGTTCCCAACACAAATAAACTCTTGATTTGCTTAACAACATAAGGATTCCAGGATGCAAAATAGTGGATAATCGTATAGAGTCCAATCATAAGTTGGGAATTGACGATCTTAAAGCTGATAAAGAAAGTTATCAAATCCGACATTGCTTACTCCAACAAGTAATCAATCTTTCTCACACTTGTCCAAATATTGCTTACACGGTAAGCATGATCGGTGAATTTATGCATGTGCCATAGGAGAATCAGAAGTAGCCAACAAGGTACTTAAAGTTTATTGGGTAAAAGATTCTTGTTTAGAAAATATGAGAATATGTGGTCAAACAATATACTAATGCAGACTGTGTTGGGTCTATTGATGGTAGGAGATTTACTAGAAGACATTACACATTTGAAGAGGCAATCTTGTAACGTGAAACAGTGAGAAACAATAATGTGTCCATGTTTGGTGCAGAAGCTGAACTCATATCCATGGCTCAAGGCATTTGTGAGTTACTTTGGATAAAGATCACCCTATCTCATCTGGACCATGAAGTTGTTGGTCATAACAAATCAGCCATAGGGATTGCCCATAATCTAGTTCATCATGATTGAGCTAAACACAGGGAGATTGACCAACATTTCATTAAGGAAAAAATAGAATCGAAGAGATTTGTATTCCCTAATCCCTAGAATGCTTCAAAAATTCAACTTGCAAATTTCCACCCAAAAGAGTTATTAAGTCCTACAATTTAATTTGTTCCAAGGCAAGCTAGAGAATGGAGAATAACAATAAACACAAAAATAGGGGACAATGTTAATAATGTTGAGAGATAACTATTTCATACCAACTTGAGTGGCAATGATGACAATCATTGCCTAAAATAGGGGATTTTTGTTTCCTACAATATTTTATGACATAGATGGAAAGGAAATCTGTTTCCTAGAATATTTTGTGACATAGATGGCAACGAGTGAGTAAAAAAGCACCAATCTGGATGATTACCACAAATCCTTGTGCTTTGGAATCTTCCCTACAATAGGTCCTAAAGATATGTATCTACTTGGTTATAGTCAAACATTTTAGACATTAATGAATATTCAGAATTCTCTTGGAAACAAGATCATGATACTACCGTTTTAATTGCAACACCGCCACGTTTTTTCTCTGAGTTGAATGGAGAAGCATGGATGATTGTCGATTTTGATCTCACATCACCAAAGTCCATCCCAAGCTGTGACACTTGCATCAGTATATGGAACAACAGCCCAATTCTTTGAAAATTCTCAATTTGAGTGCTAGGAAGCTACCTTAACTCCCCAGTAAAGGATAGCCTTCTCAGTAGGTGAACCAGCAACTTCAACAACTCCATCACCCTGCAAAAGAGAAATAGAGAGGATGGTAATATTTGATGCTTTTATCATTCCAAATTTATAAAATCGTCAGCAACAAAGGTGAACAACTAAGAGAATATCATCAATCAAAGTACAAAGGTAATAGAAGTCCCAATCAAACTAAACACCAATTCTGAAGCAAGTTTACAGGTTAAAATGTAATTGTGATCCAGATCATTCTGCTGCTGAATAATGTCAACTGATGCAATTATTCATCGTAGGGAAAGCGAAACTTTGATATTATGATTTGATGTCAACTTCTTTTTACTAAACTTTTCAAACAGAATAGCAAGCAGACAAACATGGAGCATAGAAACATTCTGTGGCCAGAAACAAATCATTCATTCAGCGGCAAAGGACAGTTACAAAATCATCAGACTGAGTCTATTGAACATTCCTTGCCTATAAAAAGATACCAATGTATAAAAACAAAAGGATACTAAGTGTGAGCACCGGTAAAGGAAAAAGAAGACTTGAATTGGATCTGAAATTACCTCAAGCAAATGTCAACACCAAGCATTTGATACATGTGAAATTGATTTGCAATGTTGAATAGCTATACTATCAACATTACCATGATTAGGATTTAGATTGTCAATATTGGTGCAATTTTTTAACAGGAACATTTACAATAGTTTTGGGATAACCATGTGTGAAATTATTTGCCCCAACATTTTCCGCCCTTCTTGATCACTTTTTTGCCCAAACGATATCTCCAAATGAACCGTGGGCCAAGGTTTCAAGGGGATTTCCTTGGGGTTGTAACAGTAAATTTCTAAAAGATGTATAGATCTAAAAGATTAGATGTTCATATCACCATCACTGGGATCTTCCACCCTACCTACCTTCAACTTCAATTCATCATGAGTTGTAAGTCTTCAATTGCTGCATTGCCACCCATGACCATCAATAATTTCCTGCACATCGTACCTAAGTGACCCTCATGCTGTATACAATCACTTTAAGTATATTGGTCCAACTATCACATCCTGCATATTATTAAGGTTTCAACTCAATGATAATTTGGATGTTTGCTTTAAATTTTGTCACTTAATTTTGATTACCCCATGCCTGTGATTTGGGGTTCCTTTCGACTGTGAAAAGCATATGATGTTGAAAGCCCTTGATTATTCCATATCGCAACAAGTACACTACCACCCCTTTTGACCCATCAGTGAGGAAGACATGGAGAGGGTTCAGTTTGTGTGTGATATAGACACCCTTCTATGCAATACTGTGTATGCTTTGTTCTTTATCCGAACACCATTGGTTGCATGACACCGTTTTGTTTTCAATAACATATTTCCACCTTTTATCATGCAAAGATACCACAAATTGGTATAATATAGTAGATATAGGGCATAATTCAATTTCAAACTTCAAGCACGTCATTGTGCATTTGGGAGGGAGGATTAGTTAATCAACCTCCTTTTCTTCTATACTTGCATACAATGATATTTTTTAGGGTGCAGGTTCATGGGGTATCCAGATATCTCAGGATTAATTAATTAATCAAGGCTTTCTGCTGCTTGGAGACTGGAAATTTTGATGAAAAGAAAGTGTTTAGAGGAAAATGTGGTGAACCAATCTAGTTTGAGAACAATTTTCCATAATTTTTTTCATTATTTCCAATTTCCTTACAGAAATAGAGGGATTATAAGAAAATCAATATAGTCTTGAAAGAAATTCCTTTCTACAACTAGTAAGCATAGACAGAACAAAATAACATGACCAGCAACAAAACTGGCAACATCTTGACACCAAAAGAGCATATACACCATATTTAGTGGCAGCAAGACATAATTCAAGGCTCTAGCACATTAAAACACTTGAGTCAGTTGACTAACCTCAGGTACAAAAACACTACCAGTTGTATTTTGCGCAATGCCTTCAATGAGTAGAGAGGACAATGCAGGAGATAACAACGACACATCGTTTGCAGGATCCATTTTCTTGCTGCTAGCATAAGCCTCGACAACAGTCATCTGTAAATTATTTGAAAAAGGAAAAGGGATACTATAAGATAAAAGATAGAAAACACTGCATCATTCAAGCCAAAATTACTCCAGTAGTCAATGTTCATGACCATGCAATCGCGTATTATCTTGCAGGAAAACCTTTTGATTCTTGTTGCATACATTAGACTGGCAAAACCCTGTAACAATCATTAATATCTTACCCCTTTTTTGAGGCTATGCCTGCTTCAGATATCAAAAACCTGTAATCTCAGCTTTTATAGCATAAATTGCACACTAACAAATAGCAGAAAGATGCATATCCAACAATCCATCATCTTTAGGAGAACCCACATTTTAACAAGAAAATAAATATGATATCATGCAAAAGCCATATTTCAGGCAATTAAAAAAGAGCTCATAAATCCACCTGATTCAAAGTTAGGGTTCCAGTTTTATCGCTGCAAATGGTAGTAGCAGAGCCCATAGTTTCACATGCAGAAAGCCTCCGCACCTGAATCCAAATATTTGTTAAATCTAATGATAAATTAACATAACCTTTCAAATACAAGTGGAAATAAGAAATACAAACCAAAGCCTTGTCCCTCATCATCTTTCTCATTGAGTAAGCAAGGCTGCAATAACATCAAGGTATGTTAATTGTGCATAAAGGAGGGAAAATTTAACTCATCTACATGCCAATGAAGATCAAACAAGTATTTAACCGAGAACATACAGCATTAGAAAGGGAAACACGAATAATAAAGATATATGCATCATTACCAAGACAAAATAAGGAGTTTTAATCCAATTTGGTGGTTGTAGAATTTTTTTACAGGGAGTAAATAGTTTTCTTCCCATAGCTGGCCCTCACCTGCTCGTTATTCATCATTTAAAGCATGGCTAAAATATCCACATCAGTATCAGCTACGTTCATCGCACATACAAAAACCTTTCCCATGAGCACGTCAAAACAAAGTTATATACAAAATTTGGCCAACATTTATCATATAATTAAACATTTGAAAAGTTTAATCAATTTTATTCAATGTAATCAAGTATCAACACCTTAAAAACAAAGAATTGCAAGCAAGTGGCAAAATGACCTCAATCTTGGTTTAAAATCAAATAGATTTGTGTTATAAACACTTGATTAAACCTAAATCAGGCAAAAGGAAAGAAAAAAAAGGATCTAAAATAGATATCTGACCATTTGTTGTTTGCAAAAAAATCTTGGCCTAAATCTCATATTTACAACACTATCTAAGCTTTTTGAAAACAAAATCTGTTATGAGTGGTTCTATTTTGATTTCGTTAAATTTAAAGAAACATCAAAATTTTGAAGGAGAACCCAGCCTCGACTGCCTATTACAGTGGAGAAGGACAAAATTTTGGTTTTATACTTGTGATTGATATATGAGAAAATATCTCTAATATAGCATCATATTGTGATAATTTTCCAATATTACAAATATTGATATCAGGACCTCCCAATACTGATATTTTGATATATCGTTTAAAGTGATTATTAAGCAAATTAAAATAAAAAATTCTTAAAAACAGTAGATTTGTTACCTCAATTACACAAATCAAGACAATAGTGACATGGAAGAAGATTTAAGGCATATGCAGGAGGGCAGGATAAAATGGAGAAATACATATGGAGTATCATGAGATTGTTGAATTTTATAAGGCCATCATAAGGCCAACTATATCATTCAGGAAAAAAGCAACATAAAAAAGAAGTATAAGGGGAAAAACCAAGGAAGCCACTAAAACATCATTGGCTTGATTTGGATGGGCAAAGCTACACACATCTGATTGTCCCTAGGGCTCGTAATGCAGGAAATTTCATGCACTAGGTCACATTAACAAAAGAAGTAGCTAAAGCAAAAAACTTCTATATGATGAAAAAGGAAATGAATATACTCATCGTAAGTTAAATATAATTCTTGTGGTAGATGAGGTAATAAAGTGGCGTTTAAAATGATTCAGACACCTAAATATAGGTAAGGCAATCATTCAAAAAGAAAAAGCAATTTGGTTCTACTTAAGGAAATAGCAAGGGGAGAGGTAGGGATAGCAATCATGAAGATAATAAAGGATGATATACATATAATTAAACTTCATAAGAATGGTACCTTAAAAAATGTAATAGTGGAGTAAAAAGGTAAACGATTCCATGCAATGAAAGTAAAAGCATTGTTGGTGGTGGTGGTGTTGTCAGGAAAATTCCAAGCAAAAGCAGGGTTGAAAAAGAAACAGCTATATGTTGTTTTCTTGTAGAGCATGAGAAACAGACAAAGAACCGATCAGGCAGACCATGATAGCTTCAATAACAAAATATAATCCATGCAGAGCATAATTGTTCTAATTCACAATAACAGGAAAAGTGAAGAGGCTTAACATACGTTAAGGTTACAGCTAAGGGAAGACCTTCAGGCACTGCGACAACTACAATAGTTACCTGGAAAGTCACGATTCAGTCATAACATTTAGGAGAAGTAAAACATGTAGTATATTTAGAAAGTGCCATACAGCAATTGTGACTATCTTGATGGCTCCATTGATTGTAGCACTGACACTTGTCTTTCCAGCTTTAAACTGGACAATTCCATTGGCATTTTTGGTGTGACCAGTAAAGTATCTGCAAATAAAACTGTCCAATACTATACACTACAATTTATAATCAAAAAGTGGAAATTTACCATTTCAGATCAGTCATACCTAGCCAAAAGGACAATCAGAACAAGCACAGCCACAGATAACCCTACTATACCGATAAAAGTTGCCAGGCCATTCAGGCGTACCTAGTACAGACACAAAGTCATAATGGTGTAAAGAGTGAACCGAGAGAAATAATAACAAAACCAATGAGAAACATTTCCAAATGAAATAATATTAACCTGCAGAGGTGTTTCTTCACCGGTGTCCTCTGAAATACTGGCCATAAGCAATCCCCATTCTGTATTTATGCCCACACTTATCACCTAAAATTAGTACAACAAAAGAGTACAAAAATATAAAATTGGCTACAAGTCATGTGGCAGCACAAACAGGTCAAACTGGAAGCAAAAATGACATGCATGATAGGAAAAGTTTCTAATTGCCATAACATTTATTGTGCTAAATATCATATGACAATCTGGCTACCAACAAAAGAATCAGCGGTACAGGTATGATCACGCTCACTGGTAAAAACAATGAAAATCAAAAACTTCAACTGCTGCCAACAACTATCACTTAACAACTTAATATCATTTGCCTATTCATATATATACATATGCATATATACATAGACGTGTGTGTGTGTGTGTGTGTGTAAACACATACACACCAACCCTTGTAACCTCCAGCATAATTTGCCATATACAAGACAATAAATATAATGAACCAAATGCTCATCTAACTGATACCCCACTTTTTCAAATTATAGTTAAAAGCCAGATAACAAAAAAGATAATGAGAATATTGCATACTGTACATCTTTTTGTTATTTTAAAGTTCAGTCTTCAGATCAAATTTGCAATGGTGAACATAGTCACAACCATACATGTATAAACTACCAAAACTTCTTCCCCAGGAATCAATTAACACAAAGGAAGAGACAAGACAAGTCAACAAGCAGTTAACTCATTGAGTAAAAAAATTGATAAAGTGATTATAAATATGAATTGAGCATAATGGGGTAGGTTGCCAGGCCTATAGGCGATGGGCCGAAAGATAGAGTACACAAATTCAATCCTGCACCTATCGCGTGACCCATTGGTGCTAAGTGAAGTCTTGTGCAAAGCAACCCAACTAGAAATGAAAGAGTTCCCTTTATGTTGGAAGGGCACTGAAATGGATCTTTAGTCAGACACGTGTATCCAATCCCACCAACAAGCAGAGCCCTTTTTCTATTTTTTTGTGTCCAGGATTATGCCCTGGAACATTGGATAGGAATATCGAGAATCTGTTTCACTTTGGACAGATCCAGTTCACGCACGAGAGCCAATGTCCACTGAATTTCTAGGCCCTCCCTAATGGCAGGCCATGTCTTATGTTAGAAAAGCAAAACGCCAGGGGCATTGCGGGATTAACCAATGTGACTAAGTGAAATTTCCATTAACAAGACTATTTCTTCAATAATTGATTCTCATTGAAAACATCCTATAGAGATCATCAAATCAATAGCAATAAGCTCATTTGGAGAGGCTACCTGAAGCTATAAATAACAGCATTTAAAATTCAAAGCACTCCAAAACGACAAAATAGAATTTAAAATTTATGGGAAAATTGCTAGCAACTTAAATCATAAATGAATAGTACCCCCTCAAAAGGAAAAAGAAACAAGTTCAATCTAATCCACTACAGAGAGAGAAAAGAGTGGAAAGTGGCCTAATTGGTTTAAAAAGATAAGTATATTTTACTTTTCCTTCTATTACATTTGCAGAGGAATGCATCAAGGTGCCTTGAGCTTGTCCTAGCCAGGGAGCCTAGGCAAGTGCATGAGGCACATCTTTGACGATAATGGGCCTAGAACTGTCAATTAAGTTACTTTATTATATTAAGTGCCCAACAAAAAACACCAAGGGAAAATGCTTTCACTCAAAAAAGCATTTTTAACTGCTAAAAATTATTTCTCGTGTACCATCAAGGTTAATCATAAAGATAACAGCTACATTGCTCGCCAAAAAAATTCACTCCAGCTAACGTACATATGTTATATACAAAAACCACTTTCTTCAAAAAAAAAAAAAAAAAAGAGGCATATAGCATTTTTTAGCTTTGAGAACAGGGATTTGGCAAATTTTCATATATCCTTCACAGCTTAATCAGTAAATGATAAAATCATATTAAATATAGTATGAAACTATCTTGACACTGTGAACTTTGATATTGCAAGCATACAACAGACAAGGCCTAGCCATTATCTGTAGTCTCTACATAAATAGCGAAGCTGCACCCTTCAATGAGGCAGCGAATGTCAAATTTTACCAGAATAGTGCCATAACCATCTGCTACTTTGCAGCCAGACATTAAAAATGGTGCCTTAGAATCTTTGTGGACCTGCAGCAAAGCCCGTCCGAAAAGACAAGAAAAGTATTTTAATCCATTTAACAAGAATGGATGAAAAATATGAAAAGAAAACACCATTTATAGTTGCTCACAATCTTGCTCTCTCCAGTCATGCTTGACTCATCAATTGCAAGAGAATGACCAGTAATCAGAACTCCATCAGCAGGGACCTGAACACAAGTTGGTTTTCTTTTTAGTGCTAATACGTACATTGTAATACAATGATGAAATACAAATAGAGGGAGAAACTGACTACTGATACCTGATCACCAATTTTTAAAGGTACAACATCCCCAACAACTACATCAAATATCGACACCATTATCCTTCTGCCCCCTCTAATAACCTGTCCATGCATACCATTAAGTACAACTGTACTGAGTATAACAGCAATAACAAGCAATTTGTCCATATGTTGACAAGCAAATGGAAATGTTAATAGGGGATAAAACCCACCTCTAAATGTATATTCCTCTTCTCCTCATTCAAACTTTGGAACTGAAGAGATTGCCTATAATCACTTGTGGCTATTGAATGGAAGGACAAAAGCAAAAGTACAAACATCAGAGGTGCAACCTTCACTGAGTAAAATCCAAATTCTTCAATACAGAACGTACAATAAATTAATCAAGGGTCATCCACTAGTGATATGGATAAGTAGTCTCAAATGGCCAGATATAACCACCCAAAGGAATATGATCATGGACTTGACAGTCATGCCAACATATAACATAAAGTTATTTAAAGGATCAGCTTTATGTCAAACGAAAGTAGAATCCAATAGAAAAAAAAAAATGCAAAATCAACCAAAATATATATATACGCCCCAATAAAAACAAGGAGAATGAACTTTGGCACAGCAATAAACTTGCTCCCATTTAACTTGAAAGTCAAGGGTTCAAACCATCGAAACAGCTTCCTGTAATGCAAGAGTAAAGGTGCATACATCTAACCTCAAAGCTTGAAGTCCTTTGCACTATGTGACCTCTTTATATATGTGGACAAAAATATATATGTATACATACATAGAACTTTATGTATGGAGATATTGATTTCTTAAACAATAACACTGCTCATAGCTTTCTGAAGGGGCATTTCTTCAGCTATACTAAGCGTGATTTTAACAAGATTACTGGTCAACTAGTTGGATCATTTTTTTTCTGTTTCATCATTCTCACAGGCCTAGATTTTTTTAGTTATTCTCCACTAGCTAGCTCAAAGGCAGACCATAATTTTTAGTTATATGGCAATGATTATCATGACTAAACCAGTTACACGATTTAGAATATGAATTTTTCATACAAAAGTAAAATCTGCACAAAGTTGTAGACTTGTTCAAGAAAACAAACTCATTTGATCAACTCCTAAAGCAGAAACAGAATCTTTACAGCATTTCATATGTCATAATCATGTCTATACCTGTGACAACAATAACAAGGATGACAGCAAAGGCAATGCTCCCCCCATCATACCATCCTTCTTTTATGCCCTGCAAATATGAGAAGTAATGAATTTCCATACAGCATATTCTGAGTTTGAAACAGCACTCAATTATTCAACATATGCTCCAAATCAGAAAACTAATAAACCATTCCAAAAGTGACAGATGAACATTTCTGTTTGCAAAGGAATTTCTATGATGTTAAGATCTTTGGAGAGATTAAGCTCATAGGGCTCCAATATAAATCTTTCTTGAAACAAACATTGCTTTACTTTGTCTCCCTATGTAGCAAAACTCCCCCAAAATACACATCACAACATAGCATACATTCAAAAGTACAGGCTATTACACACACATCATAGTCTACCAACACACGCATAAAATGCTCATGTTATCAATGATGCTATGCTCAAGATCACCTCTGATTTGATGCCTAGAGCCAACGAAGCTGCTGCAGCTACTATCAGTATAACCAGAGTCAAGTCTTGCCAAGCTTCCCAAAGGAATATCTATATTTCAATAAATACACAGTTAATAGCAAGTTTGCAGTTACCAGCATTACCAAATAGATTTAATTAAACAATAAAAAAAAAGAATTAAAGGTTATAAGTTTCACTAACAAACCCAAAAACTACGCCCTTTCTTCCTAGGATATTCGTTAGATCCAAATGCAGCCTTCCGTGTAAGTATATCCTCATCATCCCCAGGAATACCCTTTTCTGTATTTGTTTTAAGTTTTTCTGATAGCCCAGCAACCTGAAAATAAACAGGCAAATTGGTGTTTAAAAGAACTTGTTACAGAAAGCATAGGAGTAAAAGAGTTCCATAAAAACAAGCTAACAAAAGCAGAAAGAATTATTGCGCCCAGGACTTACCCCTCCAAGCTGCTGCAGAACAGAAAGATTGTGCTTCCTTGACATAGAGACAAGGTCCTCTAGGCCAACTCCATAATAGTTACTTGGAATAGATGGAAACCTTCGAGTTCCTAAGAAAGGGAAAAGTATAAAGTGAGACGTTTGGCTCAACGAAGATGAAAATAATGAGACGACGTAAAATTCTTTCAAAGGATGCTGTTCGTGAAACCAAGTAAAATATGGCATCCAGACAAAAAAATGACAAAAGAGATGAGGAAGAACAGCTAGAAAACGTAAAGCGGTACCCATAAAGAGATAAATGTACTCATATACAGGTTTTTCCTCTTCATATGCAAAATGATACGGCTTAGAACATTCATCAACGGGGTCAAGAAGCATACTACCTTTCCCTTCCTCCCCACCTTGCTTGAAGCGTATCAATGCCTAACAAAAGAGTAAATATTGATTGAACAACAACGCTACGAACTTGAAATAAATGAAAGAACATACATATTATGTTATAACATACTCGAATGACTTCCATATTCATCCTAATCTTTCTTATTGTTTCTTCCTTCTCCTCTTCCTTCTTCAAGTCCAAGGTGTACCGAAATCGTCGAGATGCATTTAACACGAGCACTGCTTGCTACATTGGACAATATTTAAACAGGATAGGACAGTCAAAAAAAACTCCAATTTATACTCTCAACTTAAAAAATAGGTACTGACCATGAAATTTATCCCAAATGAGGAAACTATTAGAACATGAGTTGACATCAGGATATGGAAAAAATATAAACCGATACATATAGATTATGAGCAAACAATAAGATATTCAACTTATGAAAATTGCCCATGTGGACTGATGCTGCAATTTAAAGGTATCGCACTAATACTGCCCTCATGTAATAGTTTTATAATTTGTATGTCCCATGGAAAAATAATGTATTACACCATATTATTAACAGTGTCCGCACATTTCTTTTCCACAATAGGAAGACTCGGTGAGGTCTCTAATCACAAAATATTAACATACAATTTTACCTATGTAGGAAACGGTCAGCTGCCACTATTGTGGTTTTGAGTCAAATCATCACAAATCTAGGCATTGGACTCATTTAGAGTCTTAAAAAAACCGTCCTCCATGGTTGCGACACATTACTAAATGTACGCTGCATCAGTCTTCCACAATGCCGTGGATGTAACTGCAATTACTATGACATTCCATGCATCAGGTTATATGTGACGAAAACTGAACTTGGTTGAAACCTAGTGCTGTTTTTTCCCCTTCTCAGTTTTTACTCTCTTTTTAATTCGAGAGTGATATTTGCCAAAAAAGGTGACCTTGGGAGTAAGATTCCTGTATTGTGGAGTCTAAGAAAAGCCAGATATATATAATCTTATCCCTAATTATGGAGAGAGAAATTTTTGTAGCTAAGAAAATATCGGCTCAAAAATGCGGCAAGCCAACACCATGCTTTGTGCCACAATCTAACTCTCATGCAAAGGAAATCAACCACGCTATGACAAGACTTCTCCAAGTCAAGGTAGCCTTACTATCCAAGAGTCCCATCCAAAAGTATCCAGATGAACAAAGCAAACACTTCACAAGTATAAGAATGAAGGTGCTCGCCACCCTGGACAATCTCATTTCCATCCAAACATCACATCAACACTAAAGCTCTACTCAACTTAGAGAATTTTTACCCAAGGCACGAGCTCAAGCGGAAAATTCCTCCAAAGCTGAACTAACTTGCAGCTAAATCCTTCTCCACCTGGCTTAACTAACTTGAACATCGAAGGGTTTCATAAAGATGTTAGACAATAGCGCCATCTAATCAATGTTTTATTACATAGAATTCTCTGTAGTAATTATCCAGTGAATGTTCATCACCAGAACAAACCTTGAGCCAAACATGGGGATGGCATATTACCATAAGATACTAATACTGAGGATGATTTTGGCCACAAACATGTTCCAAAATAGCAATATGAACTCGTAAAAGCCATATTTGAGGTAAAAGAAGTGCAGTATTTGTGGTGCCTTCAAGGTTACAGCCAACAAAGATGCTGTCAGATAAAGTCAACTGCCAGTCAAGTACATCTGCGATCACCAGTGAAATGTTCCACTATTAAAGAGAATACACCATTTTCAGTGCATCCCAGACATCCAAAATAATATTTTCTAGAAGGTCAAAAGATACCCCTCCCCAGAACAGAAGCAACTTAGTTTCCATATCCATTAGCAATTAAAAGCAAGAGAGGATCAAAGATTTTTTCCCAATGGAGTCAACAATCCGATAGTTTTAGTATTTTCTTAACATAATAAGTTTAATTAATTATGCTAGTGCTGTCAATTCAAAATTGGTGAAAAATCAACTAATCTCATAAAAAAACAAGTGGTTCACAATGGTCAAGAACTAAATGACAAAAAAATTTTCAGTTTAATTATGGCTATATTGCGTATCTAATCCCTTTTTATGTCAGAAAAAAAAAAAAAAACAGTGGGTCAATTGAACCCACTCATATATAGGTAGATCAGAGTACAATAAACAGATACTATAATTTTCAATCATATTGCTGTTGCTATCTAAAAGTCCCGTTCCTACAGATGCCACAATAACACATTTTGGCTGATCTACCTATATCGTTCCTACAGTACCTAACAATGCTTCGTTAGGTTCAGCAAACATAAACTGCTAATATCGGCAACCATCGGAAGGACAAAGGTCCACAAGCAACAAGATAACACCTTGGATCAGGAGCATTTAGCCACGGAAAATAGAAACTTAGTCCGCACTCTCAATTACAGATGCAGACATCTGTGAGCTAAAATATCACGTTCAGTAATTGCTATTGCAATGTCATGTATTACTCATAAAAGAACGATTCATTTACTGACGTTTTCCTTCAAATTCGAATGCGGCAAACAAACATGAAATTTTCCTCTAATGCTGCTCATTTAAGTATCAGCTGCATAAGCTTTCCCAGGTTAGAAACAAAACAAAACAAAACAGATTTTCGGGGAAAATTAAACCACAGAATAGCCAATCCATAAAGCAGCATCACTCCCAGATAAGCACAGTTGACAGCAGCCATCAACTAGTTAGCAACTTGACAAAAAAGAAAGTATTAAGTACTTCATCGTTTAGAAAATAAGGGAGATAGACTACAAGAGAAACATATAAGACAGATAAGAAGAGAGTCGGAAGATAAGACACACCCTCCATCGTTTAAGGCGCTCGATGGAAGCATTCTTTGTGCTAGTTATGTCAAAAGGACCACAAGAATCTTCGTCGTCGGAGCAGTCAACAGAGCGGCTACTGCCGCCGTCCTCCAAATCGAACCCCCGGCGGTACGGGGATCCCTTGATCTCATCCATTGTGTAACTGTTCGCAGGAGAGATGACACCTTGTCACGACACACGTTACAGAAAATCACAATAAACGCTTTTCTTTTTTTTCCTTTCTCGGAGTTTCGACGGTCACACTGTTTCCAATGCCGATACCGCGCAAATAGGTTTTCCGTGCTCAGTAATGGTTTTAATAGCGAGCAACAAACAGAGAGAGAGTAAAAGCGGAGAGCTCCATTTTTAGAGTAAAGTATTCCATTGCAAAAGAAGGCAAAAGCAGAAACGTTCTGCAATCATCATCCGGCTTCACAGTCCCCATTGCATCTCTCTTTTTTCTTCAAAAGCGAGAGGTTTTGCTCGCAGGTATGGCGATGCGGCAGGCACAGCATGGAATTTCCGAATCGCACGCTATACGCACCGACCAAGAATGTGCTCGAAGAATATAAGCTTGAATTGCATTCATTCTTTAAAATATAAGTAAATTAGGACATAAAAAATATACTAAATAAAAACTTTACAAATATTTAAATAAATTAACAAATCTATTTTTTATACACTAGTTGCTGAAATAAAATAATATAAAAATTAATATTTTTTTATTTGGTTTGTAAAATAGTATGATGAATAAGATAGAAAAAGTGATAATAATAATGATGATAATAGTAATAGAATAATAATAATAATAAACATAATAATAATTATTATTATAAAATATAATAATAATAATAATAATAATGAAAACAGATATTTTCACAAATGTAAAAATAAATATTCTCCAAGAATATTTATTTTTAATTAAATTTATAATATTTATTTTTTGAAAATAGAATTTCTATTCTCACCTTATTCACACCTTATTTCTCCAACCAAACATGGGGTAAAAGTACTGGTAATTATCAAGGAATATCGAAATACTGACAATAAATAATTCAATACTGGTTAATCGAAAAATACAGACAATAAATAGAATAAATAAAATATCTTAATATTTAGAATAGTTTTTATAAGCAAAAAAATATATTAAAAAAATAAATAATAAAATGCAGCATTAACTAAATAGTAATTAATAAATGTATTAGATTAATTTATAAATACCATCGGTAAGGGCACACAAAAAACTCATATCCATGAGATTTTAAAAAAATACTAATGTTATTATTATTCTATTAATGTTATTATATTTTTTTATGATCAAATTAACCTTCTTAAAAAAGATAATTAAAATATATTTGAATATTTTTAAATTATATATTTTCTATCTATATATAAAAATAATAATTATAAATAAATTATATAAATATAATTTTTATGATTAAAATAGACAATTAATTCAATCAAATACTCGCCCTGGTCAGTTACGTTTGCGTGCGAAGGTTCCGAGATACCCGCAGCTACTCCAACAACCAATAGAAAAGGATCGGTGGGGCCGTGCTAGTGCCGTGCACGTGACCTCACCAGTCCCATTTGGAAACTTTCCCTCTTCGGGAAGCAACGGAATTCTGTTTCCAATTAATTTATAAATAAATAAATATATATATATATATATAGTAATATTAGTTATGTACTTGGTTATATATCTAATTATATTTAAATTATTATCTTTTTATATAAAAAAGAAAAAATATTAAAATATTATAAAATATATGTTTTTTTAATAATTTTAGTATAACTGAATTTAGAATTAAATATATAAATTATATTTTTTAATTATATCTATGACTTTTTACTTTGAGATAAATATAATTGAAAGAGATTTTTAATTTATTTTTCTATAAAATTTATTTTATTTTATAAAGTTTCTTATTATGATATAGATATTAAAGGTTTAAATTATAAGAATTATATTTTTTTATAACAACATAAAAGCATCATGTGTTAGATTATTATTTTATTTTGTTTGTTTAATTGAAAAAGTCAATAAAATTAACATATTTTTTATTTTTTCTATAACTTAAAATCATTAAATATTTAATTATAACATAATTTATAAACAAACCTAAACCCATAATTAAAAAAAAAAAAACAGATCTGTTTTAAAAACTTTCATAAGATTATTATGCATTTTCATAATTTTATATCAATTAATTATTTTTATTATTATTTCATGTATATAAATATTAAAAATTAATTTTTAACTTAATTGTTATGTATTTAAAGTGATCGACTTAAAAAATAAAAATATATGTTACATATCTAATATGAGCCAAAAATAAATATTATTTTTAAAAATAAGATAAAAATATTATTATAACAACTAGCTAATAAATAAATAATTATAGCAAATAAGTAACAGACGATTAATATTTTAATCGTACAATGGTAGGGGATAGATGATTAATATTTTAACTTACGGGCAATAAATAACACCCCATTTTATATGAAATTATTTATTATTATTTCTTTTATAATAAATAGTTTTGAATTATAGTTAAACGAAATATTATGATATGTATTTATTTATAATACTTTGAATATAATTTTGATAGATCACTTTATGGTAACTGAAACTCATAAAATCTATTGTACTATGTTCTAAAATAATGCATGCCGAATGTATATTTTAATAATCATATATTATATAAATTATACTTATTAATATATCATATAATATATTATTTATATCAGGTATTAAACTAAAATATATGAATAAATAAGATATCGTAATAGACGATTGAGGGTGGTTGACGGTGACAATGGAGCAAACGGTGAATCGGCAGGCTTATCAATGACCAACATCGACCAATAACAGTGGAATGGGAGGGACCGATTATTATTATTATCCTATATTGATAATAAAATAAATTTATTTTTTTATACAAAATTAATTATTTATAATATCAAATAATAAGTATTTTAAGATCATATTTATATAAGAAATTAGATATTTAAAACTTGTATACAATTGCTACATAATCCAAAGAAATAGCTAGTTATGAAATCAAATAAAAGTTTCATTATCATCTGGATATGCTACTTTAAATGTAACATATATTTAAATAAATGATATTATAAATTAATATTTGGAAAATTACAAATTCCCAGATATTAGATTTTAAAAATTCATAAAATATTTCTTCAAAACTTGTAAAAAAATTATTAAAATGTATTTTCGATATTTCTTCAAGGTTATCCAAAATTCAATTCAACTTCAAAATTTTAAAACTCTATTTTGTAATTTTTTTTTTTCAAACAGATAATTTGAAAAGTATCATTTATTTCAAGAAGTATTAAAAACTAACAATTTCCATCATTTATTTATATGTATTATTTTAGTACAAATAGACCTAATGCACAGTAGACTTCCTCTCCATAAAACCGTTGGAATTTTAGGTCTCTTCCATATAAAAAATATTATTATATTCATCGCATGCTTGCGTGTGTGATGATGTGACTAGGTTGGAATTTTGGTATAAAATTTCAGAGTAAAATTTTTGGAGTGACACACAAGGCTGAAATAATTTTACTTAACAGGAATCGAAATAGGCCAGAGTGATTTTTTACTTGACTGAAATAGAAGTAGGTCGGAGTGGTTTTTACTTGGCCGAATTTAGGGAGATCTGAAATGAAACTTTCAGAAGGCTTTACAATACTGGAGGAGTAAAAACCTGTCAACTAATAAAATCACAATGAATTTTAATGGAGAACAGATTGTCTAAAAAATGCTAACTTGCAGAGTTAATATAGACAATAGATTTTGTAGAAAATGAAATTTGACTTTTAGAGCTAATAACTGATTCGTAAAGTAAGTCGACTATTTCCGACAGAAAAGTGTCTTATAGAATTGGTGGCAGGCTTTACAGTACACGCCACCGCCTTATAGAAGCAGGTGGTCGGCTAGAGCACGCACACACATGTGTGTGTGCGCGCTGAATTGTGAAAAGGTGAAGAACAGCGCGTAAGCAGTGAAGTGAGAAAGAAAAAAAAAACAAAAAAGAATATAAGAAGTAACCATTTTTACTCTTATATTTTGCTCTTATTTTGTCTATATCTCTCCAAGGACTTGTGTAGTTAAGAGTTTTTATAACCAAACTTATATAGTGAAATTATTTGTGTATTAAGTATCACGTGATTTTTCTCTCTTATTTAAAAGAAAAATTTTTACATAAAATTATATGTATTTAAATTTTTTTTATTTTATTATTGTGTGTTTATGTGTCAATTATTTTTATCCTCACAATTTTTCCTAATTGACCGACATTTTCTTTTCAATATGAACAGTTTATCGGGAAGGTTGCTTCCTGTTTCTCTTTTCATAGGGGTTTTGGCCATAGCTTATAACTCTATTGGAAGACATAGGTTTAATATTATAGATGTTATTTTGAATTCATTTATTTTCATTATTTATTGGGTTAAATGAAAAGTAATTATTATTATTAGCTGTGTAACGTTTGAAAAATGAATATAGTGCATTATTATTATTATTTCAAAAAACACTACTAATTACAAGAATGTATTTTGCTCTAAACAAATTTCTAAAAAAGAGAAAAAATATTTTTCAAATGATAAAAATATATATTAACATATTTATATTTAAAAAAATCAACCTTCTTTTCCATTTTAATCCATTTTTTTATATATAATCAAACAGACCTTAACAATTAAGTTAAGAAATCTCGATTCATTTGTATTTTTCTAATTTAAATTACGGGATCAATATATAAAATAAAATCGACAAATATAAATTAGGTCAGAAAAAAAAATTGATCACAGTAAAAATATATTTCTTTCGCAATTATCTCAAAATTATTTGATATAAAAGTAACGAAAGGTTTACATCTCGCCCCCAAGGTGGAGCCTCCGAACTCCAATCACTTCCTTCAAATAAACACCCAATTAGGTAGCCATTCAAATCCATTGTGTAGACCAAACACGAACTAATATAGGGTTTTTTTTTTCAGTTATATGGCTTAAAAAGAACTAAAATAGGCTTTGATGTAGACGGGCATAAAAGTTTTCAAGTTATTTTTAAAATATAATAATATTATTAATATCGATATTAATAATACTTACCTTACTGTGAAACCAAGAAAGGAGGCCATGGCACACAGATCGAGCTGTTTCTGGGTTATGAAAATCTGGGAATCAGCCACCTGATAATAAGCATATGGGAAAGGGATGGTGTTTAATCAAAGATGAAAAGGAAAAGGACTTGGACAACACAACAATGACATGCAGAAAATCAAAGTTAGAAAAAATAAATAAGTAAAATCCATACGATCAAAGATACATACTTGAAGATGCTGCCCACAAGAATAAAGATGCTGCAACTTTAATTCACAACCAAGTAAAGAGGCAAATATTCATTGCTTGGACAAACAGCAAAGTCTCATTGTGACTCGAGAAGCATGAAGCATGGCCTTATATAAATTTGGGTCCCATGGTACTAGCAGAAACTAGTAATTAATCAAAGACTTCTTACCTGAACCAATGAGGATAGATCAGTGACATATACATTGTTGATGGAAACTAACCTAAATGGAAAAGATATTTATAAAAAAAGGCACGTGACGTGATAAAACGCGTTTATCTGAAAGCCTGTGATATAAAAAGTCCGTGTTATTGAATCCGTTTTTTATATAATTTTATCTACAAGTTAATAATTATCTAAAATATCATCTATATACCAAACATGTGTATACAAATCTTAAAGATTTTTTAGATTAAAACATACAAAATTTTTCCTTAAATATTTTTAACCCGGAGAATTATTAAATAATATGCTTTGGTTATAGAATACTTTAAAATAATAATAATATAAAAACAAAAGAAAATACACTTTTTTTTCAAATATAAACATGATACACAATTTTCATTATATATATATTTTTATAATAATTTTCTATTCAGTTTAAACAAAATATATTACTTCAATTTTTTTCCCTTCCTTTAAACTTTCATATCACTTGGATTGTAGAGAATATTCATCTATAAATATATCTGTTATTGTTAAAACTATATAAAACCTATTATTCGATCATTACATTATACACCTAGTATTTGGATCAAGTGATTATTCTTTGTCATTGATCGATCGATCATAGTCGACAAGCTCATTTTCTATACAATTCATTTTCATCGCAAGGTAAGAGCTACCCATATGCTCAATCCACGGTTTCAAGTATGAAAAAACATTCACGTAATATTAAAGGTTTAGTCGAATGTAAAACCATACCTAACAACTTATGCTCAAAAGTCCCAGAGGTCCCTCGCCCAATTTATAATTTTGAGCCAAATCAAAGCTTCATTTAAGGCTCATTTTCTTAGCCATTAAAGCCCGATTTGTAAACAATCCAAGCTTCACTCATACGGTTGTTTAGTTATTGAATGAAAAGTCATCATAATGAGTAAATTTTTTTATACTGATTGATTTGAGAATAAATAAATAAATATTACTTATGGAAAAAAAAAAAATCACAACAACGGCAATCAAAGAAGGCTTTTTAATTTTTTTAAAAAATATTTAAATTATAATTATTTATTTAAAAATAAATTATTTAAATTAAAAAAAAAATCTCCAACTCTTTAAAAGATAAAACTCCCGTCATGCCAATCTTTAAAAGCATAAAATAACTTGACTGAAGTCACGCAGGAAATTTCCACGAAGCAGAACTTTAAATGCTTCCCGCGTAAGATACGCGCCCAGCAGGCAAACAATTCCTGACCTAAGAAAATTATAATATATTAAAAATATAACATCACCGCGACTTTTAAAAAAATGTAATTATTTCAAAACCATACCGAGCTAAACTACTAAAATACAAAGTGACCATCCATATTTCAATAATTTATTAGTATCATAAAACAATATAACACATGATTTTTCAATCTTGACACAATGGCGTAGGGCCGGCGGGACTGGAGTGGTTGCACCACCTTCAAAAGATATAATTTAAAATCTTAAAAATTATTCAAGTTGTTTTTCTACTATAAGAGAAAATATTAAATAATTATTAATGTTACAATTAAAAAAATATTAAATATAATTCTTTAATATGTTCTGATCCTCACTGCTAAATAAAAATGTAATTATAAATATTTAAGATGTTTTATTTTAAAAATATATGACCCCAAATCGGATAATTGTTGGAGTCAATAAAGACTCAATTATTGTTGAGTCGTCGGCAAATAGAGTCCCCTCACCAGGAAACCTCTCTCCTCAAGTTAAAACTTCAGTCCCCCACCAATTCAAGTTTCAGCAACTAAGAACTTGCAATTCCACTGTACTTCTCTGTAGTCAATAGTCCGGGAGCAATTCAATTATTTAAGCTTAGATCTTAGGGTTTAACTTGAGGAACAAGTTCAAACAAATAGGGAGAATATGAACCCTACGGGACCGCAACTTACAAAAGACTGGGTATGTGAAGAAATTAGACAAAGACAAGAGATCTTTGATAGGGACGATTTCGCCGAATTTGCGTTAGCTCCTCCTCCAAGAAAGTCTATTCCGTTTTATCATTATATATCCAAGAAAATACCTTCCTTCTGCAAGTTTCCTTATCCTCAATCAAACTGCATTTTCGACAATGACGCTACGAGATTTCAGCAAAGTCTCTCTGTATTACAACCGGTCTATTGTCCAGGAAAAACAATGTTGATAAGTCTGACTGTTCAAAGGAAATATTCAGTGTGATAATTACACCGATATTTAACACTTCGTCTGGGTAAAGGGGGATACAGAGATGCCTCACGTAGAGATTGGGATATGCATGTTGATGCGACTTGGAAAGGCAATATAAATTGAACTATTTCACCCATGATTTCGAGCTTCCGACAGTAATGTTTGCCCCTAAGATTTGGAGACATTAACTTCACGGACCAAATTCTCATGGATCATAAGAAAGCGAAAAATCATCTTACTTTCTAAAAAAACTTGATTGGAGCAGGAGGGTATGTCATGGAATTTTCCTATCCATGATTGAATGTCTCTCCCCTGCAATCAACTTACTTTGTAAATAGACAAGATAAGGCCTACGCCAACGTTATTTTCCCATCCCTGATTGAATGTCTGTCCCCTCCAATCATCTTACTTTGTAAATAGACACGACAGGGCCTACGGCTACATAATAGAGAGCGAGCTGCTAGGCGACAGACATTGGAAATTTTCCCGAGGATGGGAGATTTCAGACTGAAAAGAAGACTGAAGACCCGATTCCATAGCATTTTCGCATCCTTTGTACCATTTTCCGACCGAATGAACATAGCATCAAGTCATCGAGCAGTTTTGGTCCATGTCAGAACAATGTACTCAGACCTTAAAATGTTGATTTAGCTGCGGCAACTGCAAATGCTTTTCTGGCTACTTTTAGAATCAGTTACACAGAAATAAAATGAAGTTAGGAATTGACTACACAGATTTCTTTTTCGGATGCGACCATATGGAAGATTATATCGCTTCATGGTAGACATTCTGATACAGTTTACTATCCAGGTAATAAAAAATGCACCAAGGCATAATGTCCATTTGCTCAACCTTGTCCAGGCACAGGATTAACCACTGAAAAAGACTGTCAAAACAACTACTCGCTGCTGCCTTAAGAGTGGAGAATGAGATGAGACGAGCTCGGTGACAGACAAAATCCCAACTATTGAGAATACATAAAGAGTTTAATATTAAGCTGCATAAAACTCATTTCAGGCCAAAATATAAATAAATGATGCAAATTCTACAATTCTCAGTTGTTGTAGAGAAAATAATACAAATTTGAACAAATTTATGCTATAAAACATTCAGAATGCAATCATGAAAACAAATGATCTATGCCTATTTGCTGCAATATTCAAAGTATGATAAACAAGCAATGCTACTGTAAATAAATAAATAAATAAGTCCCCAATGATTAATTCTCATCTGCTGCAGAGAAAATAAAGCAAATCTCAAAACAATATCCTGCTGAATGTAATCATCAAAACAACAATCTATAGCTATTTGCTGTAATACTCGGAGTACGATTACCAAGCCACAAAAGATTATCAACAATCGTAATAAATCTGGGAGAATTAGATTTTAAGCTAGAAACGTGAAGGATTCAATTACATTAAGCTACATCCCGAGTGATTGAATCATTTAAGACCCAACGACCAAATACACCCTGGCATGTAGCACAAAGTACCCACACATACCAAAGTGGGATCCAAAGGCTGCTATTACTGATGCGGCCATTAGTTAGATATCTAGTGTGAGTCCTGCAACAACTCAAATCAATACAATAAAGTCATCTGAATAACTACTGCCAGAAATTACACTAGTAATATCTCATATTTGTCAAGTATTCAAAATATTCAGACAACCATTTAATCTGAAATCCCATAATTAATACAGGACCGAATTTCTAACAATATATAACCATATCCATCCACATTTAGTGGCTTATGAGATATTATGCTTAATGGTATTAGAGCTTTTGTCATGGGATTTTACATTTAGTGGTATCAAAGCTTTGGTTTAAGGTTATAGATTTTCATAGAGGATTCTGGGATTGGTTTCTCAATCATGTTTGTTTGGGATTAAGATTTGTTGTTGTTAGTTCTGAGGTTGTAGATGTGCTTGAGGACAAGGTATGGGCTTAGAATTTGGAGTACAAAATTCTTTTGAAGGGAGGAGAGTGTGTCACGACCCTAAAACGAGCAGTTAATAATAATGATATCAAATATAAAACTTATCCATAAATAATCATAATCTAATAACACAATCAGGTCGGACATTACACTCTAACAACATAAGCAGTATGATTAAATATAATCGCAATGGTCACTAGACTTATCAAACTATCCCTATCCGGCCTCTAAATAATATTATACCTGCTCAATCCATAAATTATTACAATAAAAACACCTAATCAAAATGCCAAATATACAATAGCAAAAAATTGTACATAACTTTATCGGGCATACCGACCCAAAAGTCCAAACTACGAAACTTAAAGATATAAATCCGATACAGTACAATAAATCTAAAACAACCCATAACACTACAAATATAAACTAAACAAAAGCGTTCAATAGTCTTCCGTCCAAATCCTACAAGAATCCACTATCGGTTAATCTCGAATGGTTATGAGAACATTCACATACATGAATCTAATGGTTAGCAAAGTATACATGTATATGATATACAAACATATGTAAGTAAAACTGATGGAAGGACGAAAGATCAGATATTGCTTGCAAAAATCAAAAATGTCCGATTTCTGTTAAATACATTATAATTATGATTTCATACAAACTGTTCTGTCACGAACCCGAACCAAACAGGTCAATTTAAATAATTAATTATAATTTCTAAAATCTAAATTCCCAAATAATTTTAAACAATTAATACTAAATCCCAAAATTCGAGTGTGACAAACCAAAATATACACTCAACAAAATTAAAATCATCACAGGACCTCACCGAACAACCGTCCGTGCAAAATAAATACGACCTGCTCTACGATCATCGTAAGGGAGATAGTGATCTAACCCAAATATCATAATCAAGCATAACAAAATATTCAACTATTTCCAACATATAACAATAAGCATATATCTGGCCAATTCCATAATTCAAATACATCAAATATCAATATGAACCATAATAAAACTGAAACTCACCAAATCGGACGAATATCTGACCGATCATGTCTGTACTCCTATACTGCATCCGAACCTTCTACTCTGAAGGGACAAAACAGAAAAATGAGCCTAATGCCCAGCAAGTATCATATTTAATCAAAAGGAGTCCAATAAATCAGAGGGAATGTCAAATGGATTAAAATCCAATCAAATTTCAGAATAAATCCAAATCGCCGATAAGACAAATCCAACCGAAATCCAAGATCCAAATTTCAAAATTCAATGGTAGTCTCGTACTCAAATCAAATGTCCAAATCCAAACAAATGTCCAAATTTTTAAAAAATAGTCCTCGTCGGGACGTATATATATATAAATATATATATAACCAAAACAGATGTGATCCGAACCAATTCCAAAATTGACGTCGATCCGAGTCCAAGTCCAAATCCAATGCCCGATTAGCTTGTGATTAGGGCAGAATCCGATAGCCGGATAATCCAATAGCGTACGCAGAGACCGAAGTAGCACCGCGACAGATATTCCAAAGGTTCGGATTGAAACATATAATCAAAATCATTGTACGAGACATACCATGCCCAATTATAAGCAAAATCGGCGAATCTCAAATCCAAGTCCAAAAATCCATATCCGACTCAAAATCCAATACCAATTAATGCAAAAATACAAATTATGCATCAAATTTGGGTTCTCATCATTTAAAGACTAGCTTGAGGAATGGTTACACATAATCCCGGTAATCTTAGGCCAAAATCCATGTACTGTATACCCATAGATAAGGTTGCTCACTATGTTTTGCCACCCGCGACTTTGAGTACATTTCTCAAACTTGTCAGATATATTAGGACGCCCAAATATATTCTAAGGTCAAATCAAATTATCCAAATGGGAAGGATCACTACTCCAAGCTTTCTCGCCGTGGAAAGGGATTTCCAAATAAATCTCCCCGTTTGAGCTAGCTGAGTCCAATAATCCAAATCCAAATGTAGTGACCACAACCCGGCACTTACATGTGACTGCACGGCCAATGCAAAGTTTCATACTCATTTTTTTTTATACAAATATATTAATATAAAAATATACAATGTCCAATAAATTATTCAGACTTTCAGAAAAATATTAAATTTTTCAAAATCATAAAACCCAGTCCAACAACCCCCAAGATATCCAACAAACTACACATGCATGTCCAGAATAAATTAAATGGGTGTACAAAAATTCATGCATGTTAGTAAAAGTTCCAAACAGTATCCAAAATATATCAGAAATTAAATTAGACCAAAGAATGGATTTACAGATATTTGCCTAGACCTCATACTTTGCAGATCTGAAGAAAGGATGTCCCAAAGTGTTCCAATCACCACTTTCTCTCTCTACTGCGCGCGTCCTCTCTCTCCTCCGCGGACATCCCTCTGCCGGCCGCTGCCGACAGCTCCGCTGCCGACAGCTCCGCTGGCTCCACCACCACACGCCGCTCTCGGGCCGCCACCGCCTCCCGACACCACCAGCCAAAGACGGGCGTCGTTTTTTTGCGGTCGTTGTCTCCTCTCTCCTCCTGCGGCTTCGCCGCCGATCTCTTTCTCGCAGCTTCTGCTGCAAGCCACCACCACCATGGCCGCCGGCCGGTCACCGCGTGCTGCCCACCGCTGCCGCTAACTCTCCCGGCGTCACCTCACGGGTGCCCCATTACACGGCCGCCGATACACCCTGCGCGACATCCCGTCGCTCCACCATGCAACCCAAACCGCACCCATCGATGACCACCACAGGCCGCCGCAGACCACCACCGGCACCGTACCGTCCTCGCCGCACGTCGCCGGCCGCCTCCCTCCTCCTCTCTTCTTCCCTCTCTCTGCTGCAAAAACCCAAAACCCTAACTCCCTCTCTCCTCGCCTTTCTCTCTCCCCGATCCCCCAAACTTATCTCTGCAAGTTTTTTTTTTTTTTTCTAATCCTTATCCATCATTATATATATATATATATATATTTCATTTTAATTTTCTTTTATTTCAAAATCCAAAAAAAAAAAAATATTATAAAATTTAAAAATAAAAAATATTAAAATTTATATTTTTATAATCAAAATATAAAAAAATATTAAAAAATAAAAATTATATATTTTTTTATTATAAATTTCCAAAACATGCGAATTTTCAATCAACTAACCAAAGGAGGCGCTAATGCCAAACCGGGCGATTGTATCGAAATCCATCCTTATCCATCATTATATATATATATATATATATATATATATTTTTTTTTCATTTTAATTTTTTTTTATTTTAAAATCCAAATCGATATTCGAGCTTAATGAACATACACGCAATACTTGGCGCCAAAATATTTAACCGATACAAACATCCTCCCAAAATTTCTCAATATTTAATTAATTTAGACCACGAATATAAACTTTCCAAAATTTAAAAATTATAATCAATATTAAATTAATCCAAACAAAATTTAGGATATTACATGTTCAATACATATACAATTATCCAAAACATGCGAATCATATGAAAAAATATTAGAAGACCAAAATATGTAATATGTCTCTAGAAACATAAAAACCGAATGATTGTATCGAAAACCTAAGAAGATCAAAACATGTAAAAACTTAAGAACCAATAACTGTTGACTAGTATAACGACTAATCAAATGGCAACACTGAAGAACGAACTACTCATATTTTCGGTAGCTTAATGCCAATACATTACTATTCAATACTTGTAGGCAAACCGTCTATATTTAAGCTCTATACACGGTATCAAACGCCATTTTCTTTTCTTCACCCATGAATAATAGGTGCATTCTTCAAGTTAGTATTATATATTAGACCATATCCGAATATAAACTATCCAAAATTTAATAATTTGCATTTTGTTAAATGTAGGACTTTACAACAAATATATAAAATTTTTTAAATATGAAAAAAGTACAATCTCTATCCATATTACAAAATAAAATCCTTATCAAATGTTTGCATGAAAATAGCATGTAAGGCTAAATACTCAAATATTTTATAATTTCTTTCACAATATCTTAATATAATAACATAAACCTTTAAAATACGCAAGGATTCGATAAAAACAAACAAAATATCTAAATGTTCAGTAAAAACTAACAAAATATCAAAATGTTTTGTAAAATACGAGTTCATGCAACAACATTTGAAAAAAAGGGTCTAAAGGGTAACATACATGCACATTTAAATAAGAATTGAAAGAAAAATTGAAAGATTTCAAAGATAGATCAAAAAATGGGTTTAGATATGATGCGTCTCTGGATCCGAACTTCGAACAGATTCGGTTGATCCTTTTGATGCGATTCCGGCTCCGTTCCCTGAGTTGGATCCTGCACACCACTAAACAGAAAAGGAGGTCAGTGTGTCGGCGAAAAGTAATCCTACCAAAAACACTCCGACGTCTTCAAGTGACCTTTTAAACATCCAAACAGATGCCCGGAAGAAAGAAATTTCTAAATCGAGAGAAAAAGAGAGAGACTCTCTTCTTTCTTCTTTTTTCCCTTCTAAGAGAGCTCTTCTTCCCTTTTCTTCACATAATGACGGGAAGGTGGGATTAGACAAATGGAGACCGTATACCTAAGGGCTTGCTGCACTTAGGGTTGTTGGAGAATGTTGATAGCAGAGAAAACATATTTCTGAGAGCAATTGTTCGTCTTACATAAAGTGTATGCAATTGAGAGGACGATTGAAAGCCTGGTTGAGAGCCTGCCCTGGGTGGTGGATCCAGGGTTGAGGCATATATCAAGTGCTGAATTTGATAACTCAAAATGCAATTCCTCTTAAATTTTTTATTATACAATTATTTCCCATGTTAACTCACACAAAAAAATTATAACATCATAAACATAAATTGAATAATCGAGTGTTACAAAGTATATGAATATGTGCATTTTCAACTTGGTTAATTTAACTACACGATTAAAATTTTAGTTAGGTCATAATTTCTAGTGGAAATATTTTAGTGCATGTATTTGAAATTTGGTGATTAAAACATAATATTGGGGTGGTTTGAGAAAAAAAATTAAAAAGACAAGGAGGGCAGCACGAGCCACTTCAAAAAAAGAGAGACTAGCATCAAGAAGGGGAGAAGAATATGATGAGCAAGTCAGCAGAAGAGACAATAAGTGAAAGAAAAGCAGAGGCAGAAGGAAAACCAGACTCAAGAAAAACGACAGCATGACACAAAGCGGGAGAAAATGGAGGAAAAAAGGGGGGAGGAGGAGCACAATCTGCGTGAGGAGGAGGATAAGGGAAGAGATAAAATCAGGTGGTGAATTCAAGGTATGAAATGAGGAGGTTAAGGGAAGAGATAAAATCAGGTGGTGAATTCAAGGTATGAAATGAAACTTCCGTGGATTTGGTATTTAGATTTTGCTTTGGACTCTAGTCAGGGAAAGGGCAACCAGCGAGAGGGCCTCATGGAGTAATGTGAGAGTTGTCCAAGAGGAGACAAGGGCTACATACTACTAAAGTAGATTATTTGAGCGCGGAGTAAACATGTCGACAGTTGCAAGCTTGTTTGATGTTTTGTGCCCAATGGAACAAGATATTCATGGAAATTTTATAAATAATTATTCATGTTGGTATTGAAATTATAGTTGCATTACCGGTATGGCTATTTTTCTGAGATATTCCGTGGTTGTATGGTTTTTTTGGTCAAGAGATTAAGTTTATCCCATTATTTATTATTGCCATCTTTGAATTTGAAGTTGAGTTTGCTATTTCATACTTTCTTTCTTGGCCCTCGAGGGAAAAAAAATATCTGCAGTTGTCTGGCTTACTAGGCTTTTATAGCTCACATCATTTAACATTTTCATGCAATGGAATGGTGTGATATTGGCATCAATGCAAATATCGACTAATATGATACATATCTACCAAAATGTAGCAATATTGGGGTTTCTTGATACCGATATTTTCCGACACCGCGTGAATATTACAATTTGTTTTCATATTAGCCGATATACCTAATGTATTGGCCAATATACTTTGTCAACTTACATTTTCAGAATTTTTTTTTATTCAATATATCCGATATCAATACGTATTATCCAATATATCAAATATAGATATGATTATGATCGATGCTAATACCGATCCCAATATTTTCATCCATGGTTTGGGTATTGATTTAGATTAATGTAGTGAGCAAGAAGCATGAATGTTAATTATTTATTTGGATTGATGAGATCATTCATATATAATTGCAAATTTGTAGATATTGTATTTTCGGTAGATCGTTTAGTTGATTGTTGTGAGCATTGCAATTCAGGGAGTAACTTGGAATCACAGAGTGTGACTAGTCAAATATAGAAAGAAAGAGAAGAAGAACAGAAGCAGGAGGGAAGCAGTTGAAAATAGAGGAAGGCAGCCAGCATGAGAAGATGGAGGAACGGAGAGGAGGAGAAAATAACTTGACTACTCAAAGGGAAGGAGTGAAATTTCTGTGGAGCTGATATTTAATATAAGTGAATATTTACTGCTGCTTCTTCCTTTCAAATAGAGATAGGAAATGAAGAAACCAGAAAGATTTTTAGAATCTCCCTTTTCTAGAGGGATCATCTATTTTTCAAGACATACTATTGATTGTCAATTGTCTCTCGTTGATATATTGTTAATTCTGTTGCTGGGCTTGTCCCATGTTATATTCCTGGAGCTTTTTCTGATAATTGAATACATCGTATTTGTATTTAAAAATATGATTTTTGTCACTGAAAAGAATTTTTGAAGTCATCAAATGACAGAGAAATATTAGTTTCTGCACCCATCCTGATGCAAAATAACTTTGATGCCGCTGCATAAACATGAATGACCTTTAGTACATGCATACCAAACAGATCCTAGCAAACACAAGAATCAGCTCAGCTTTTCACCAAAACTAGGGCTGCAGGTGACCAGGAATGCGAGGTGAACAACTATGAACACACATTAGAGGCTCCTTTAATGAACTTAGGTCAGATGAGATAATTGGTTGCACAATTTATACAATGGGCTTCTCATATGACATTTCTTCTATTAGGTTTCAAAACAGTGTGCTGCAAGAATGTTAGTTAAAAAGTTAGGCAAAATGCTTCCTAATACAATTTAAGCAAAGTCTAAGACTAGAATTCTATCATTTTTTCCATTCCATCTTTAAGAAATGAAGAAAACAGTTTAATAGTTTGCAATTCAAAGGTTTTATCAAAAAACAAACAAACACAATGTATTTACTGATCATGTATTATCATAATCATTGCTAATTGATCATATTTTAGTATTTCATAAATGCTTGTGAAGAAGCTCAAGCTAGTATAGCTTGAGATCAAACAAAACACGTATAAGCAAGCTTGATTACATTAACTGTTAACACTTAACCTGATCACAGGGTCAATACACCCTCAGTCTGCACATTCTAAATCATTTGCAGCGTGTGTTTCATTCTTTTTTTTCGGGGGGAGTGGGGGGAGGTGTGGGACTATTTAATCAAATGTGAGAATTGTCTAGTATTGTCAAAGGCGCAAGGCACAAAGGATCCTCGGGGCCTATGCACAAACGTTAAGTGAAATCACAGGTGCAGGCCTAATGAAAGTGAGTCACTTATTTATAAAATGTGTATATAGGATATTGTTGTGATAATTTTCAATTGTTAAAACTAATGAGAGAAAAATAAACAAAAAAAATTCTAACAACAATTATAAACTCATAGTTCAATTAAGAGCATAAAAGATGATGATTAATAAGCATAACTTAATACAAACATACAAGGACAGAAACATATTAACAAAGTACTCTGTATCCACTCATTTAGCATATCTTACTATTGAATCAATGCCAGTGGTAACAATCAGAAATGATTTTAGTGCTACTCGAAGAAACAGTCACTTCCAGGTTACAGTAGTTATTATTAGTGCAGGTAAAAATTAGACCTGCAAACTAAATATTTAGAAACAGAGCCTAAGATATCATACCTCCAACCCATTCTAAATTTCTTGTTCCTTTTCAAATATCCAGACTTCCATGCCATCCTATAAGTAATTCACAGAGAACATTAAATTTTCAGGAGGGGCAAGTCCTTAACTGTAATTCATTTGGGAGGGGGAATGACGCAAGCCATGCTCATAAAAGAGAGGGCAAAAAATAAGAAAACAAGAATCACACGATACCTTAATCTGGTAAGAATTATCTTGAAGCCTCTCATCTGCAAAGGCCACCTCCTCAGCTTTCACCCATGGAAACCTCAAGTACAAACACCCATGCATGTGCATATAGGTGGAAAGCATAGGCAAAATGCACCAGAGAAGATTGTCATAAACCAAACAGAAAAAAAAGACTCAAAGGAGGGAAAAGATTACTCTTTTTCTACTATTTTGAAGCAAGAAAAAAAGAATAAATGCATAGAACACACCCGATGGTACAGTTCACTACACTGAGAATGCACATGTGAACAGTAGCATAGAAAGGAATTTTGGTTGGTTGGTCATTCGCTAACATACTAATAGCATAGTCTGGCACAAATCTTATATAAGTGAACGAAAAGTTTCTTTTGTTCTCAAAATATTTTCTAACAATTCTGCAGGATAATTTCCACGCTAAACAATGAGGTCCAACCAAAGGCCTTACCATGATCATTTTCTCATAAGGCCTGTCACCTGAGGCTTCAAAACAGGTACATTTAACCAACAAGTTTAAAGAACGACCAAATTGGTTGCACTAGACATTACTAGCACTTCCAAGGGCAACGGCAAGTACTCTATAAGTTTGCAAGCACAGCATCCACGAAATCCAGATTCAATGAATGCCCTTATTGAAGGAAGGAATTTGTTGGAATGGTTTGCACAACAAGGTCATTACACTGCTTTGCACATTTATTCAATGAAGACTTGTCTCCTCCATTTTCAGCCAGAATTCCATGTGAATCCTCGTAAGTAGATGGTTTTGTAAATTCAAGCAACAAACTAGCATGTTTCTGACTTTCCGACATCTCCAAATGCACTTAAAGACACAGGGGCTTTTGTAAGCTGCTCATTTGCATCCACTCCACCTTATTCATCAGTTTTCTTGTGTTCCAAATCTTCAGGTAATATTTCAACATCCTCATTTCGGGTTTGCTCGGACAAAAACTCCTCTCTTTTCTTTGAAATCCTTTTATCTTCAATTTGATCTGCTTGAGCCCACAGATTTGCCTTCTTTGGGTGCCTCTCCAGTTAGACAAAAGTTGGTCTTCCATGTATAAAAATCATGTCATATGAAAACCGAATACGAAAATAAAATTAAGAATCAAACTAAATTAAGAATCAAACTAACCTCTGGTCATCAAAGCCACTGCAAATTACTCGAATTCCTGTGAAATTATCAACTGATTTTGATCTTCCAAGCCTCAATACCCCTGAGCGATGGTGTACAAACAGAGCATTAGACTTCGAGACCAAACCAAACATCACCCACATATTTATAGATAATTTCCATCAAATTATCTAACAGGTCGTAACCACAGAGGAAGTTGGGCAGCGCAGTTACACGGAAAACTAGACCACAACTGTTGGTTCTCGTCCTTTTTTTTATGAAAACTGTATAACCAACATTCTCCCACTTGGTCCATATTTCACTTAATATGATAACCAAAATCCATCTATTCTCAATCTTAAGAAACAAATACATGAATTATGCCGATATGTCCTCTATAAATGAATAATGTCTTCCATATATTACAATGTATCATATTTTTCAAGACAAATCCAAATATGGTAATATTACTTAATAAGTAAACCTTATATTTATTCTAAGTCCAACAATTGATAATTTTCTCAAAAATAATTAACTAATATGTACACAAAAATTTTAAGAATCATCACAAACATATAAAAATTTCATTAAAATATCATTATCCATACAATAAAAATCACATAATAAAATTTAATCCCATTCTAGCTACATAATCCTTGAATCTCAATGGTGGCATGCCTTTCGTCAAATGATTAACGATCATTAATTCAGTACTAATGTGCTCAATGGCAACTTTCTTTCCTTTAATGCGCTCCTTTATGGTAAAAAATGAATGTCGATTTGTTTACTTTGACTGCTACTTTTATTATTTTTAGTTAGGAATACAAGCAGCTAAATTGTCATAATATATCTTCAATGCCCTTGAGATAGAATCAACCACTCTAAACCCAAATATGAAATTTCTCAAACATACATCCTACTTTATAACCTCAAAGCAAAAAAAAGCTCCCCCTCCATAGTGAAAGTAGCAATCAGGCTCTACTTTGCACTCCACCAAGATACAGCTCTACCGGTAAACATAAATATGTATCTATATTGATTTACGTGAACCAACACATCTAGCAAACTCTAAATTAGAGTAACACAACACTTCCATATTGTCAATCTGTTTATATGTAAGCATGTAATCATTGGTACCTTGAAGATACCTCATCACTTTCTTAGGAGCTTTCTAGTGATCTATACCTAAATTACTCTGAAATCTTCTTAACATTTTCACCATAAAAGCGATATTAAGTCTTATACATACCTGAGCATACACAACGGTGGAAGCATAAGAAACGTTTTTCATTTGTTCCCATTCAAAATCATTTTTCGGGCATTGGTTTAAATTGAACCTATCACCATTCACAATGGGTGTTACACTTGGTGAACAATTTTTCATTCGAAATCTCTATAAAACCTTACTGATATAGGTCTTCTGAGACAAACCTAAAATTTCTCATAGCCTGTTTTGATTTCACAATAGGTGCTATACTTGGTGAACAACCTTTCATTCGAAATCTCTATAAAACCTTACTGATATAGGTCTTCTGAAATAAACCTAAAATTTCTTGTAATCTGTTTCGATGAATCTTAATGCCAATGACATAAGATGCATTACTCATATCTTTAATTTCAAATTTAACAGAGAGAATTAGTTCATTTCATGCAACAAACCCTTATCATTAGATGTAAGTAAAAAATATCGTCCACATATAAAATAAGAAAATAAATCTTACTCCTATTGACCTTCTGGTATATACATTGATCCAAAATATTCTCTTCAAAATCAAATAAAGAGATAACGTCATCAAATTTTATATGCCATTGGCGGGAAATTTGTTTTAATCCATATATGAATTTCTTAAACTTGTATACTAATTTCTCACCATCACTAGAGAAGAATTATTCCGATTATTCCATATAAACCTTCTCCTCTAGGTCACCATTTAGAAAGACTGTTTTTATATCCATTTGTTATAATTTCATATCAAAATGAGTAACTAATACCAAAATAATACGAAGACAATATTTCTTAGATACACGAAAAAAAGTTTGTGTAATCAATTCCTTCCTTTTGAGTAAGTCCCTCAGTAACAAATCTTACTTTATATCTTTTAATATTGTCTAATGAGTCCTTCTTTATCTTAAAGGCCCATTTACATCCTACAACTTTTACCCTTTCAAGCAACTCAATAAAATCCTAAATTATATTGCATCTCATGGAATTCATTTATTCTTTGATGGCATTATACCATAATTGTAATTTATTATAACTCATAACTTGTGAAAATATTTTTGGATCATTTTTTACTACAATATTATAGTCAGACCCTTGTAAATATATAATATAATCACTAGAAATTGCTGATTTTCTCATTATAGTACATCTTCTTAATGTTGTATCAACATTTTCAATAGGAGCATGTTGTTTAACTATTTCAAGCAAATCCTGAATATCATGATCTACTAGAATAATATCAGTAGTTTGCGAAACGACATTGATATAAAGTGAAAGGTTGAGAATAATCAATCTATCATATAAAGTGAAAGGTTGAGAATCTGAATAATTATTATCAAAAACTATGTTTCTAAATCAATTACTCTCACTCATTAAGTTATTCTTAAGAACTTTGTATTTCTTGATTCTACAATCATAGTGACATGAGATAGACAGTAAAATTTATATCATTTAGATTGTTCGGCATATCCAATGAAACACCCGCTTATGGTCCTTGGATCCAACTTCTTTTCTTACAAATTGTAAACTCTTACTTCAAACGGACATCCCCAGACGCCTATATGTTTCAAAATTGGTTTGCAACCTTTCCATAACTCAAAAGGAGTTTTTGAGATAGCCTTCGTTGGAACATGATTTGATATATACATTGTCGTTTTAAGAGTATCAGTCCGCAGTGATTTCGAAAGATTGGAGCTACCAAGCAAACTCCGTACCATATCCAATCATGTTCAATTTCTTCTTTCTACTACACCAATTTGGTTCGAAAAATCAGACATAATATATTGGGCAACTATCTCATACTTTTGAAGAAACTTTGCAAATGGACCAGGCATTTATTCATCTTCAATATATCTACCATAATATTCTTAATCTCTATCTGATCTCACGATTTTAATTTGTTTTTCACATTGTTTCTCTACTTCAGCTTTAAATATTTTAAAAGCATCCAATACTTCGTTCTTATTATGAAGCAAGTAGAGATATATATACTGTGAATAATCATCAACAAAGGTGATGAAATACTTTGGACTATATGAGTCAATGACTGGATTATAAATATCTGTATGTATAATTTCTAATATGTCGGAACTCCTCTTGGCATCATTATTAGTCTTATTGGTCTACTTTTCTTTTATACAATCTACACAAGTCTCAAAATCATTAAGCTTAGAGTACTAAATACTCTATCATTTACTAATCTTTTGATCCTTTCAATAAAGATATGTCCTAATCTCCAATACCATAATATAAATGAATATTCATTCACAACATATTGCTTAATGCCAGCATCAACATGCACAATATTGTAAAAGATATTATTTTATAAGTTTATACAGTAAATACCATCAGACAATATACCATTCCTAATAATATCAGATTTATAAAATAAACTAAAAGATAAGTCTGAAAATATAATGAAATATCCAAAATGTAAAAGTCTTGATAATAATATTAAATTTCTAGAAAAATTTGAAATATAAAAGGTCTTTTCCAAATTTAAAACAAATGCAATACTCAAAATTAAATTACATGTTCCAATTGCCTCCACATGTAAACGTATCTTGTTTTCAGAGAAGATACTTTGTTCACTTTCTACTGGCTTCATTACATTTTGAAATCTATATAAAAAATTTATAATGTGAATTGTAGAACCAGAATCAATCTACTATGTGTCATGAGAAATATTAATTATATTATATTCATAATAAACAAATGATGATGGATTACTTTTTAGTTCGGGAATATCATATCTAATATCAAAAAGACTTATAAATTGCACAACTGTATAAAAATTAAAATTACATTCTTAACAAATAATATATGAGGCTAATAAATACTGAACATACTTTACCAATGTAAAACATACATCATGAATCAATTGACATAAAAATTACCTGTGGATTAAATTTTTAATTCAAGTAAATTCATATAATATTTTTATGATAAAAGTGTCAAATTATATTCCAATTCTTAATCCTTGTGGGTAAATTAAGAAAAATAATTTGACATTTTATCTTGATTAATCGATTTAATATAATAAAATTTTCTGTGGGAATAAATTTTATTATATTAAATATGATTAGTTATAAGACGCAAAGCAAGCCAGATGCGATTAATTTATTTAATCAATTAATCAACCTTTATTGTTAACAAAAGCACGACCTAATATATGGGAATGTATATTCACATATGCATATTAGGAAAATATGCTAAAATTGATTAAATAAATTAGTCGCCCCTTATCGTTAACAAACGCGCACAGCAGCTCAGTGGTAGCTACTGCCTTCATCCCGTGCATGAGATCGCGTGTTCAAGCCCTGCTGCGCAAGCCTGGAATGCTTGAATGTTGCGATTTTTTGAAGTGGGCCGAGTGACTTGACCCGCGGCACTGTAGACACGCAGCAGGCTGGATGCAACTCTAGGCTTTCCTATAAGGCCTAGTTGATCGCGGCTGAGAGATGAAAAACGCCGAAAACGACCCAAAGCACGCAGAGGTGCAATATTTTTTTATTATTTTACCATAACTATAGCATACAAAACAACGCTATTTTGAGTCATCTTCAACCTCCTGCAGGTTTGCCCATACCGGTTTTACTCGATTTTCTAACCCGATAAAAACTATAACATTTTTACACCAAAATTGATGTAAAATTATAAAATTGTTAGAAATCTAATTTCCTAATAATTTCCAACATTAGTTTTCAACAAATCTTTATAAAAATTCAAACTTTAAATTTTTTTCAAAAAATCGGGTAAGTGGAAAAATTTGCAGAAAAGTTTAAGGTCGGGAGTTTAATAGCTCTGATACCAAATGTTAGACAAAAATCGGTCTTCCAAGTTTAAAAATCATACCATATGAATACTAAATGCAGAAATAAAATTAAGAATCGAACTAACCTCCTGTCATTGAAGCCGCTACAAATTACTCAAATTCTGCGAAATTATCAAACTGATTTTGATCTTCCATGCCTCAATACCCATCAGCGATAGTGTACAAATAGGGTATTAGACTTAGGGACCAAAACAAAATCACTCACATATATATAGATAATTTCCATCAAATTATCTAACAGTTGGTTACCACAGAGGAAGTTGGGCAGCACGGTTACACAGGAAACTAAACCACAACTGTTGGTTTTCATCCTTTTTTTTTTCAAATGAAAACTGTATAACCAACATCTCCCCAATCCAAAGGCCACTGTAGTCCCAGCAAGCATATTATCTATAGGAGTCCCTTCCTTCCTCCTCACCTTTTCAACTTGACTTCACATAGAAAGCAATGGCATCAACTTTGTCTGAGGTAATAACTAGATGAGAAACTCTTCAGCCTTCTTTTATCTTCCAGATTTGTACCTTTCATATTTTTCATAACCAATCCTTGCTTATCTTCTAAATAATGTTCCTCAAAAGTTATCAGAAAAATCAAGGGTCTTGTTCTTTTGTCTTTCCCTTCAGATTTAGATTTCCAGCTTATTTCCCAACCACTTGTACTATTGTGTACAGATGTTATATCTGTGGCTGATTCTCCTCCTACCCATGGAGAGTACAGAAAATTCTACCTGGATTTGCCGTCCAGACACATCCACAGATTTCCTTTTGCCTTCACTTAGTCAACTTGATGTTTACTCTCCAAGGATTTTCAGATGCTTTTGAAGGTGCTTCTTTAATTAGTTGATCAGGAGAATCAACGCATCTTCTGCTTTTCCTTTTCTCCTTCAGTTTTGCATGCAATGGCTCCTGCAACTTTCTCAAATTACACTCATCGACAGAATTCTTTTTCCTTCTTTGGAACCGTTTCCACACAAGCCCTTCCCTCATTTGAGAATCTCCTCCCTTTCTCCACTCTGTCCCAAAGAGCAACTAAACAGTGCAAGTACCTTCATCAGTCTAAAATGACATCTGGGGATCTACATGAAACACCCATAGCAATTTCATTTGAGACACAGCGCCCCAAAAAAAAAAAAGCTCATAAAGAAAGAAACACAGAGCATCAAAGGTTCACTGATGAAAAGAAACCTTGACCCTTCGTATTCTCATGGCCATCGTTGGCTTGTCAGCAAGTCAAACCTTGACCCTTCGTATTCTCATGGCCATCATTGGCTTGTCAGCAAGTCCATGAAGCTAAAGCAGCATGAGAACAGGCTGTTCATATGAGTACATTAGTAAAACCAGACATGTGAATGATGTATAAAGAAACCAAGCACACAGAAGTGACGCAAAAATCAGCAAACATATTCCGTAACTTCCTCATGACATAGCAAGTATAACAACAGCAAGGCAATATGAAAGAATATGCCATCAAGTCGTGACAAGCTTCCGCAGAAGTCATGTATCTTCCATTTGTCATAGTAGCAATTCTTGCAATTGTAGCACAAGGATAGAAGCAAGCCTTGGTGCATAGATAGAGTACAAGAAAACAACTAAGTAAATATGACTACCATTCCTCATGTCTATGTGAACCATGGGAAGAGATTGGGTATTGCCCATAAGAAGCTGAAGGAACAGTCCTAAACACTTTATGAGGGTCACTTTGTTTGGGAAAATTTTCATCAAATGAATGTTCATTATCTGAATACACGGATGCCTTCTGGAAATATTTTGCAGACAAACACTTCTCTGTTTAACAAATTGCAGCAGCTGTTTCAGTCACATCAATCAAGCGCTGAATTACTTCACATTGACCCACATCTAAATTAGCTTGTGATAGCTTCCGTTGTAACCAAAACCTTTCATTCTCTTTTTGAAGTGCTTCCTTAAAGGAGCAATTTGGGTAAGAACAAAAAAGAGTTTTATTCAGTACTGCAGCGTCGTTTTCAATTTGCTTCAGCTTTTGGATCACGACCTGAGCCTTTTTGAACTGGTGCCCAATGTCCCACCCCATTGCAGGTGAGTATAGATAGGTTCTATCCTAGCAACAATACACTAAAATATAAGACCTCCTAAGAACATCCTTGAGCTGCTCCCAAGGCTCCTGCGTTGCCTGATACTTCTTAGGTTCTGAGGTCTTAAGTTGCTCCAGCAAGGTTCCTATGCAAGTCTTTTTGGGCATGCCGGCCATGGAAGCTGCCTACACAATCAGTCCAATCAACTTCACGGCATCAAGTCCCAATAGCTGAGCGGCATTTGCAACCTCTCCAATGTTATCCCAGGCAGATGCTGATGCAACACTACCCAAGAAAGTCATTTCACCAATCAACGATACTTTCAGCCAATAGATTGCAAGCTGTGCATGGGCAACCTCCACATCTGTGAGCTGCTGGTGGCACTTGTCCTTCACCCACCAATTTATCTAACTCTTCCTTCAGCTACTCGATTTTGGCATCATAAGTCGACAACTCAATAACTCCAGCAATTGTTGAAGCTACCTTGTGTCTCATTGCTGCATGCTCGATTTCAACAGCTCTGGAGTTGAGCAGTTTTGGCCTCATAGGATTATAGGGTAGAGAATTAGGGACCAGGATTGGTCTACCCAATAGTGTAGAATTTGTCCCTCAATGAAATGATTGATTTTGCTTCTAGGAGCTAGAATGTGTTGAGGTGGAGAAGTTCAGATGGAGGGTCAAGTTCAGTAAAAACGGCAATTTGTGCCATCGTCTGCACAAAGCCGTCTTTGGTGGTGATCATACATGAGAACTGAGAGAGTGGATGGAACTTCCCAGAGCAGGCCTTAACAGCTTTCTGTCCAACTGTACCACTAAACATGGTAACCATGGAATTTACATTAGCCCTAGTGCCCAAGGTGAAGTGTCAAACTAAATTGTGGACAAGCTCTCCAACCCTTCTGTCACCAGAAGTATCATTTAGACAGGTGGTAGATGAAATCCATTTACCGCCATCTTCCTTGATTCTAGCAATAGCATAGCAACCCAACTCTAGTCTAAACTTATCCAAAGCTCGAAATGCCAAATGTAGGAGAGCCAAGTGCGCAAATGTAGAAAAATCACACAATAGAAAATCATTATAATCTTTCAGTGCTTCAGGCAATACTAAGAATTGCAACACCTTAGGCTGCTTTACTGGCGTGGTATTACCACACCTCTCATATATATCACAATTTGTAGTATCCTTCTTAAGAGAAAAGGAGTCGTTGATTACAAAAGTAGAGCACTTCTAGCAATGTTTGGACAGAGACAAGAGCAAGTGTGTTTCCCAGATCATCCTCTGGAAACATAGGTTCGCTAGACAAGTCTCGCAATTCCATAATCCTTCATCGTGTAGTGTCCTTGACTTCACACTAGCGAGAATAGTGGTTTTGGCAGAGAGCAATGGCCTTTCGGCCTTTGGCAGATGAAGATAGAAGGCGATTTGGGCATCGGTGGGTACGTGAAGCAAGACTAGTGGGATTTGAGCAGGTTGAGGCGTGATTTGTGAGGGAGTTGGAGGAACAGGGAGATTTGCGGATGGTAAGGTCTATCGGTCAATATGGTTTAGGGTTTGAGGGAATTGTTCAGTGGTGCAGGCAGTGGTAGTGTCGCTGCCATGACTTCCAGTAGTGAGTTGGAAAACGAGTGATTCATGTAGTAGTAAGGGTTGGGTGTGGGGATGTGGTTGTGGAATCGTAGAGGAAATAATGGGTGGCAAATGGAAGGTAATAGTAGGGAAAATAAGAAATGGTAGAGGGTTCGCAGACCGACCAGATTTTCGCTCGATTCTGTTAAGCGATTGAAGGATTTCTTCAAGAGAGTACTAGATTTGTGCTTTAGTGGAAGCTTGGGCAACAACGGCGTCTGTGTGTTGTTGGACAATCACCTACACCTCCTTCAACTCCTTCGACAGCTTTGCGATGGAAGTTTCGAATGCTTTGAACACCTGTGCTTCAGTTGTGAGCACCATTTCCTCTGTTTGACTCAACAAGAACACTAATTGATGCGTACTTAATGGCCACGAGCAGAAAATAGAGAAAAATTAGGGAAGGGGAGTTCGGCAGAGGAAGAAAGAAGGGAAAAGAGAAAGGAGGTCGTCAGAGAAGAAAGCGCCCGAAGTCCAAGGGCCGAGATGCAGGGAAAAGACGGGGAGAAGTAGAGAAAGAAAAGACCAAGGTCTTCTGGCACACTAAGAGAGAGTGAGTGAGAGAAGCAAACGGAGGGAAGGCAGAGAAGACAGGAACTGCAGGAGAATATTCACTACCCTTTCATTGAACAGTAATGGATATTTATACAATGTTGGGCCTGAGTACATTATTAACTGAATTGGAATATGTGGCCTGTAACTGTGAGTGGAGACATGTGTAGTAACCAAAATACAAGCATGTGCCGTAATAACAGTAGCTAAAATAGGATTTAAGAACAGCCTGAGTGGTTCGAGTGCTGCGCCGGCTAGTCCACGTGGTGGGTTGCGGTGGCAGTGCCGTTTTCGAAGGGAGCTTGATAATTCTCGTAACACAATCATACAGATACAGGGAAGAAGCGTTTAAAATCTTTCGAGTGTGGACTAAGCATGCCAATTTACTTCCCATGGTAGAGAGAGTGTTGAAAAATCCCACTTCTAGTTCATCTATGCTTGGCTCAGGCACATAAAAGAAAGAACTCAAGCGACTCAACCAATGGGCTTTTGAGCATATCAGCAGCACAGCTCTCTTTTTGGAAAGAATAATAGCAATAGATTTGATTATGTTTGATATGATTTGATCAGTGTGCCCCAGCATTGTGTTAGACTCCATCAATCAAGTGCCTTGGGGTGAACTAAAGTTATTGACAGCCTTTTTATTGTTAAAGTTTTGTCAATAGTTCAGTCTTAAACAGCATAGTTGTAATCTCTCTCTTAAATGCTAATCTCATTAATATTGCTTTTTGGTTAGGAAATTCAACAATAATTGTTGTTTATGAGTGTAATGATATTGGAGCTCTTCTTCAGGCACCAAACAAGACCTTAAATGCACTGAAGCTCATTGTAGATACTTTCTGTAGGCATGAAAATGAAGGAATTAAATTTCAATGGCAAGTGAAAGGGTGCATAAACCCTGCAGGAAATATTAGGAGTGTTAAATGCCAAAAGAACAAAGTTTTTGGTGCTGCCGTGGAAAAATTATTGGCTATTTGACAAAGGCAGATAGTAATATAGGTCAAATGGGTACCCTACTATCAGCTCAACGGGGAAGCATTATGGCATGTCAAGAAAAAGCATATGACTTATGAGGTCGACGGAAGAACCTGTCATTTAGCCAAAAGAGCCAGTTAGATGTGGCTGATCAGAACAATATCCAGGAATTTTCATTTTAGAAGGCACGTGAATAGATCAGAGATCATGCATCTAAAGTGGCAATGGTGAAAGCTAATCTAAGATAAAGGTAGCAACAGCAGCAGGCAGTGGCAAAGGTGGGAATACTTTTTCCCCAAGGTACAAAATCAACTTCCGATCCCCCCTAGAATTAATTGTTCACATATATCTGGTAATTGTTTTTTTCCATGGAATAATGATTCCCACCCTCAAAATCCTACCAAATAATGAATTACTATTCTCAAGGAACAAGCATTCCTTATTTTGGCCTTACTTCATTCCCCCAAACATGTTGTGAGTCATGGGGTGATGATGCCACGCAGTCACACAGCCACAAGGAAGAACAATAGGCAAAAGGACCTAGAATATCATCTTTATAGTTCTTTTTTCGGTACAGCACTTTATCAACTTTAGAGGGGAAAATAACAGAATTAAACAGAGAAAACTTGAGCTCTCCCACAAACTTAAACACAATTTTCATTAGAAATTCCATGTAGAACTGATTGAACAATTAAAAAATGCATGACAACTATAGATGTCCATTGTTATTTTTAGTGATAAAATCAACGTATAAGCTTAGAACACCTATATTAATCCTGTGTTATACACTTCAATTAGGAATTAACTCTTATATGGAGCTTTCTTGAAAAGAAAAAACCCTGGGCTTTCATAAATCATGTTCGGCGTATTTCAGCTTCTAGAGTGGATAAAATGTTTGAAAACATAGTTCAGACGGGATATTCCTTTAATGAAAATCAAAAAAAAAAAAATCAATAGAAAAAGAAACTCGATATTAGTTTTCGCATATAGGTTATATACGAAGAGCATATGCTAGGAATAAACATATCAGCCCCAAAGGCATCAAGGCAAATCAAACGAGCCGTAATCAAAGAAGGTACAACATTATCAGCCCCGTTATATCTAAGACGGGCATATAATTAAAAGCATGGCTTAATAAGATGAATATTCCAAAAAAAAAAAGGTACGGTATAAACAGCAAACGCCGATTTAGCTTTGCAACATATAAATTCGGGGGAAAATGTGCAATAACAATCAAGTAAACCTCGATTTAAGCTTCGAATGATCTTTTCAGGAGTTTTGGAGAAGGCAATGCGTTCTACGTATAGACAAATGGACTGGAGAATGAAAGCATTACACTCCGGTATAAGTGAGAGAGTCTCATCATTAGCATTATTTCTCCGATGTGCTTCATGTTTTGCTTTAACAACAGCCTTCATGGCCGCGGGTCAGGGATCCGGCTTTTCCATCTTGGGCCGTCGGAATCCGATGGCCCAGATTTTCTTTTTTCTTTTTTAAAGAAAAAAAGTTATCTTGACAAATCTGAACCGCCCATTAATTAACGGTCCAGATTTTAAAAATAATTTTATTCATCGACAAATTTTGAGTCCATATTTGACATATGTCTGACCATCAGATTCAAAAGATGAATGGTCGAGATTTCCCTCTCTCATGAGATGATTATTTAAAATTTGAAAATAGCCCCCAATTTCATATTCCCTCTCTCCATCTCATCTCTCTCGACAAAACCCTAATACCCGCCGTCGCCTCTCACCATAATCACTCTTCGTTACCTCTCTCTGCAAATCTCAGTCATCAACAACAGGGGAACGGAGAACCATTGTCGCTGCTCATCGACAACCTTTCTTTTCCCGGATCTATATATTCTGCGACATTAGCCGAGATGAAGAATAGGTAATGATATTTTTTCCGTTAATATTTGTATTTTATTTTGCTTCACAAAATATGAAAAAATATATATATTGTTTACTTATATTTTTTCGTTGGTTTTTTTTTTCGAATTTGGGTGTGGTAACGACATTTGTGCCATTAATAGAATGCTTTTTTTCCATTACAAAGTTTATAAAATAAAAATAAAAAATTACAGGTTCGTGAAAAAATACGGGTGTGCTATGAATTTTAATCCAAATTTTTTCGCTAAATTTGTATAGAGTGTGAAAAAATATGGATTTAAATCTATATTTTTCCTCTATGTACAAATTTAAATCTATATATAGAAAAATCTGTATACAAATTTAAATTTGTGTACAGATTTTTGCTCTGGGTGTGCTCTAGTAATTTTATCAGTTACTGTATACTAAAAAATACGTATATTGATGCTAATTCTGTCGGTAGATTTGTATACTATTGGTAAAGTTATATACAAAAAAAAAATATACTGATCGTAAATATGTTGATTGTATGAAATGGTTAATTTGTATGCTATAAAAATTATTTGTAATGGATTGATCGTGAATACAGAAAAATTGTGTGCACATTCATATTCAGTGGACGATTGGATTCCTTCCGTTAATATGATATTTCAAAGTATGGATGAAACTTGAAATTTTTAGAAATAATATGGCGAGAAAATGGGTTTCTTTGTGAGAAAAATGGCTGTAAGAAAATCTAAAAAGATAATATAGAGATATTTTGAATATTTTCTTATTCTAAGAAAGGCAAACGTAAAATTGATAAAAGAAGGGAGGTCATACAACCGCGTTAGAAAACAAGATATGGATGTCCCGTTAGTATGGAATGCATGTTAATCAGGGAGAGCCTAATTGTTATTGTAAAATATTTCGTGGGGGAGCATAATTATGAATTAGAGCCTCTTGAAATACAGCATATGTTGAGGTCCCAAAGGAAGGTGTCAAATGTGCAAGGTCATGTTATTGAGATGGCCCAAGATGTCGGTTTAAGACCTTGCGACACCCATGAGTTAATGGTAATGGAGGCCAGTGGTTGGAAAAATGTCGGATATATGCCGAAAGATCAAAAATCATACCTTCGAATTATGAGGTAGTAAAGTATGCAGTGTGGGGAGATAGGGGACATATTAACATACTTTCGCAATCATGAAACAAAAAATAGATAATTTTATCGTGATGATAGGAAATTCGATCATTAATGCTAATGCGAAGATGGTTGTTGATTATGTAACCTTCGAAGATGTTGCGACATTCGACATAACATATGAAACAAACAAAGGTTTGAAGCCTTTTGGTGTTTTTACCGGATTTAGCCATTATCGGTAAATGGTTATATTTGGTACTGCTTTACTGTATGATGAGACAGCGAAATCATTTATGTGGTTGTTTAAGATATTTTTAAAATGTCATGGTGGGCGGGCACCTATTATTTTTTTCACTAATCAGGATGCTGCAATAGCCAAAGTAATTAGTTTGGTAATACACCGTACTTTTCATGGTTTGTACACATGACATATTTTATAAAATGCCACCAAATATTTGACTTCCTATCCAGAGCTATTTCATGAATTTACTATATGTATGCATGGGATTGAACACCCTGTAGATTTTAAAGTTGCATGGGCTATGTGCTCTCCAATGAAGAAGCTTCTCGTGCATGCTTGTGGCTGGAAGGTATGTATAACATACGTTTTAATTGTGTCTCATGTTATATGAAAAATATCTTCAATTTGGACATACAAAACACACAACTATCAGAAAACTTAAATAGTGATTTGAAATCCCATTTGAGATGTGACTTAAATATGAATGATTTCTTTCATCATTTTGATAGAGTGGTTGATAAGAAAAGGTATAAGGAACTGATAGCGGATGTGAGGTTCCAGGTCTAAAAATATAATAAATACGAGAAAATCAATGTGATAATAATTAATATTATACTTATTAAATATATGAGTATGCGTATTGGAAGGAAAATTGGGTTGTGAATTGCTAAAATGCTGCCAGCAGATTGCGTCTGTTGTGCGCTCGAGCGGAGGTTCGAGTGCAAAAAGTTGTGGCACAACTAGCAGATCGCGCCTGCTGCGTGCTCGAGTAGAGCTCGAGCGGTAAAATCCAGTAGTTTCTTCGCCCGCTGAGGGCTCGAGCGGTAAAATCCAGTAGCTCCCCCGCCCGCTGAACGCCTATGCGCGCTGAGCTCGGGCAGGCAGCGAGGCCGCACTCAAGCGCCACGACGGGTATAAAAACGCGACCTATTTCGCGTTTCTTCCACTTTTCTCATTTTTAGAGGGTTTTTGGAGAGGAGGAGAGAGAAAGAGCATCGGTTTTAGAGAGAAAAAGGAGGAGATCGAGTCGTAGAGTCCGAATCCGCTCGGGAGCCAGTTATAAAAGTGATAGCACGCGTCAAGGCAAGTGTTCTCATACTCATTAACTTTCCTCTTTTGATATTTTTCGATTATTGTCGAGTATTTTCATCTCAATACCCACTAAAACCATGGAAAATGTGATACCCGTGACTTGAGACCAAGAATTATGTGATTTATTGTCCGATTTATTCATCGATCTGACCGGTGAAGTATCGTAAAACCCTAACCTATGGGAAATTGGGGGTTTTCCGTTTTCGCACCTCTTTTCGTTAAATTGACCCCAAAATGTGAATCCCTACGTCCCAAATATATATATACGTTGGTCGCGCGATCGATCTTGCACGTCTCGACCCATTCGCGGCGTCCAGGCCCTCTAAATGGGCGCTGACACTGTTCACCCGAGACATAAAAGGGAAATTGTATGTTTTTACCTTCATAAAATACTGAAATAATTTTAGAATATGAATCCCCGCATCCCAAAAGTAAGTATGTGGTGATCGGACGATCGATCCGACAAAATTTGACCCGTTCTCGAAATCCGAGTCCTCTAAAAGTGGCCTAACAATGTTCATCCAAAATTGGAAGGTAAGTGTACATGTTTTAACTCCCTTCAATTGTGATGAAATTTATGACTAAATATTGTGTCAAATTGTAAACTCTAAAATGTGTAATTATGCACCAGGAAAAAGGGGATGCATCCCGGGGGCTTCTAAGGTGGTGTTTGACCCACGGAGGTAAGTATAATCAAACTCTCTTACGAGTTAAACTTATTGGTTAAAAGATTTAAACTCCAAATGAAAGAAAGGAACCGAACGAGTGAATGAAAGGGAATCCACAAAGTTTAAGTGATGGATTTGGTCTCCTGGTTGAGACATGTGATTGGAATATAATTTTTCGATTTGAGAATGTATATGGCAATGATTGATTCCCATTCAAGGATTAAGACTAATCTTGAAATTAGAACCACGGATCATAGGAGTAGTACCCTCTAGCTTACCCTGTACATCACGGTGGGAATCCAAGGAATACTCCGGCCGCTAAGAAAAGGTGGTATGCTTTAAGATGCTACCGTGAAAAGAACGGGACTACCACAGTTCCTGGGAATATGGGGTGATTGAGATGCAGCCTGAGATAAAACCTAAAATGTTTGATCACTAAAATGTCTTATTAGAATGTGTGGCAAACATATTCATTTCCTCGTCCTTTTCATCGTTGGTTTATGATTAAAAGATTGATGAAAACAATGAAAGTGAATGTATGTAACCAAAACAAACATGTAAGCTAAATAATTCCCGATGCTTCCTCTCCTCTCATGCTTTCTTTACCAAAGTTATATGATTTTCCCTACCTAGTTACTGTCTTTCCTATAAATTATTGTAATTAGTGATGTATGATTTTATTTGTTGGGCTGTACGCTAACCCTTACTATATCTTTTATATGAGAACATATTGATGCCCGACGAGAGAGAATAGACCATAGAAGTGCGATTGACAGCTGATATTGCCCGCAGGACTTGGGGCTGGGATTTAGCTGATTTTTGTGTATGAAATAGAAATTTTGATCCTACTTTTGTAAATTGTATAAAACATATATGGTGATCATTAATAATGTTTAGCATGAATGAATGATGGATTAGTTCCGCTGTATATTGTGGTTTCATGCTTCCGCAGGTCCTTCTTATTGTGTTTATGATCGAGATTTCTAGTTAGCATCCTTTCCCACCGGCATTATACTGGAGTTATGATGTCGGTGCCGTCTCGGTTGATGGGCGATTAGATCCTGTGTAGTGTGTTGAGTATTAAGAATTGTAGTTTTGTTATGAATGGTTGTAGATCGTTGTGCAGGGTTGATTTACAGGTGTTTGTATTTTGGCAAACGCTCGATTTACAAACAGAACTTTACCCAATTTTCTATAAAAAATAATAATTTTTAATTAGGAATACTAGTTAAATTTTATCCTTGACGGAAGTTATTTAAAAAAAATAACCCGATTTGTCACAACCGATTTTATATACAGACAAAAAATTTCACATCTTATTATGAACCATTGTCCTTTTATGATTCATACTTCAAAGGTATATGCCCTAACAATATTTAAGATGGTAAAGAATTACTTGAGGTACCATGTTGGCGTGTCATATCTCGTGTTGATCCCATGCATGTAACGGTTTATTACACGGACCCAAAGAATGAGGTCACAATTATGTTTAATGAATTCAGTAAGAACGTTGATTGTAGTTGTAGAATATTTTAAAATGTCGGAATATTATGCGTTCATGCTTTTATAGTTTTCAATGTCCATGGTTTGACCATAATTTTCGACCACTATATTATGATGAGGTGGACCCGAAACGTAAAATGTTGCAATGAATCCGTTGCTGTAACTGAAATTCGAAGCAATGAGGATGATTCTCGTACATGGTCTGCAAGGTTGGCTGATAATTTTATGTAAAATTGTGTCCGGATGGAATCGACATCAAGTGGTCGGAAAAAAATGGAAGACATTGTTGTAGGAGTTAATAAAGTTATGAACGGATTTTGTAGCCTAAATATCGAAGAAGAGACAAGCAAAGAGGTGTCACGTGCGGAGAACATCCCATAAGAAATTATGAACGGATCAATCAAATGAATGAAACAACGTGTTAGACGGAAGGCAATAAGAAGACCTAAAAGTTGTCTTGAGAAAATTAAACACAAGAAGTTGGTATATTTGTTTACTATATTGCTCATCATTAGTTATAATTGTCATAACATGTTGTTGCTTATCGTTTGCTTATTATATGTGCTGTACACTAATGCTATAGATACTGTCATCTTGTAGGAATCAGGTTGTTCATTATCACAATTACATGTTGCCCCACCCATACAGCAGCTTGAGACTACGCAAAATCAATAGCCAATGATGTATATGCAGTTGTTAGCAGTAAACTAACTCAATTACTAATATCATACATTGATTTTGTTTCAAAAATATTATTAAACATTAATATGTTTTATTTTACTTGTGAAATACAAGTTACGTGAAATGTTCTATGTATATCGTAGGGACAACAATTGCATACTCCGTTGTATGGACCTGCACATGTTGAAGGATATATAGTTACGCATATTGATACTTCAAATGATACTACTACAACTCTTTCAAGTTTCAAAATTTATGAGAAACCAAACTATCGATATGACAGTTGATAGGAAAATCGTGAAAGAGGTACTTTGACATCCTAGCACTCATCCCTTTAAACTCGGTGTTCTGATCATTCATTTAATTGAAAGATATTTTTTATAAGAAGTATGCATCAACTTCAGGTTAAATCTGATCATTGGATAGAGGAAGGCAAATTTGATCATTCATGTTGTGTACTGTAAGGTAAAATGAAAAGTATGCAATATTCCAAACAATATCGACTTTTGCCTATTTTAGCATTCGTGGTAGTGCAAAAAACCCATTGATTGTGGTTTCACCTTGAATATCTAGCAGATTATGGAATATGTTATCGATGCATGTTTTGCTGCTGATCCCATTATTGATGAGGCTTCTAAATTCGATCTTAGAATTTAGAATAAGAAGAATATCGAAGAGGAAGATGATTTAGATCCTAGAATTTGATGAGAATTTTGTTCTACTCCCAGCCTCCAATATTTGTTCTACTCCGGCAAAGCTCCTCATGGACAAAAGCAAAATGGTTGGTGTGTTCTACTCCAAGGTTTGCCTCTTTCCCTGAATAAAATGGTGATATATATATATATATATATATATATATATATTTACAGATTATAAACACCTCTAGGGTTTCTGGGTTTCCAGATTATGTTCTACTCCAAAAGCATGGTCATATGAGTTTCAGGAGATTTAAGCAAGAAGCTCCAATGTTTAAGGGCTCTGCCTCCGTGGGTTCTACATCTTCTTTTTCAGCAGCACAAAACAAGCAAAATATATCAGATGTGCATCTCAGATTAGACAGGGTATGTTGTTGCCAATTCTTGCTGGGGTATACTGCTAGTCAATGAAGATTTTTGATTGGATGAACACTGAATAGTTGTTTTGATATTGTGGAGCAATAAAAAATGGCTTTAGAGCACCACTAAATTTTGCTTCTTGTTCTTTATGGTCAATATTCATTTAATGAATCTGGAAACAGCATCCATCTCATCTTTTTGACTTGTCTCCGAGTGTTGAGTTTTCACGCTTTTGATTGGTGTTTATTGCACAATCCAGATTATGTTCTACCCCAAAGCAAAACTTAGTTACTCCAATATCTGGTTGGCAATGTATTTTGAAATCAACATCAATATAGGGGTGGATGCTGCGGTTCTTCTGGGTGGCGGAGACCATTGGAGGTGGTGGGCCTAGGGTGGTGCCGAGATGTAGAGAACTGTTAGGTTTTTTTGGTTGAACTAAAAAAATATTGTAGAATATAGTTGCAGATCATGAAAGTGATGTATAAATGGCAAAATAGGGATATGTGGCTACAGTAGAAATTCAGTCCACTTTTTTTTTTTTTTTTTTGCTGTTACAATTTGGTCGTAATATTTTTTATTTGTAATTACAAGGAATATTTTTCAATTATTGAGTATTTGTAGTTAGTTAAATGTATATGACTCTACATGCAGAGGAATAACTCAATAGAGGTGATAGTTCGTTCTCCTGCATTCCTCATATCTTCCTTCTACTTTCTATTGCACCAGTTTCTCACTGTTCTTTTTCTTGTTTCACTATTGTCAATCCTAACATGGTAGCAAATACTCTTTGTGAGGAAGCTAAAATATGACTATGTCTGCTGATTGACTATGTTTATTAAAATATGACTATGTTTCTCCAATATGCTAATGTCCAGATGATTGATTTTATTTTTGATAGATTATAATAACCTTCAGTTCAATTTACTGGACAGCATAAAAGAGCTGATGTCGAGTGGACTCAATGCTACTGGCCCTGTTGCTAATTGGAGAATAAATACTCAGTTTAATTTTATTGATCAAATATAGATACTATAATTTATTTATAACTAGTTCAGTTCAGGAATAATATGTTATGTATTTGGCATAGTTCGTGAAGCTATTGGCATCCGCATGCAATAATATTATCTTTTTAGGTTTTAAACCATATGTATATTATAATATCAATTTTAAATCAATTTCATGTACAAATAAATTGACATTGTTGTGTGGACTATTTACGTGAGGCATGCACTGTTGGACATTTTATCTTATTTAAATAAAATAAAATAAAATAAATTTTATTTGTTTCCTATACTTGAATTTCAATGGTTTAATTACGTGTTTAAACATAATTTTATTAGAAAATTGCATGAAAAAGAAAAAACTCTTGATAAAATCATTATAGGTCTTTAATATTACAATCGTTGCAATTTTTATTATAGATTTTCTTACAAACCAAACAAAGAAAAATAAATAAATAAATATTAAAATCTCATATTAAGTTATCTAATTTTTTTAACAAAATTTTTGCATGCATTATAGAATGGGTTGATTGGAACTAATTTGTTTAACATAGGCGGAATTTTCATCACCTTGGTAATGATATATTTATTATAATTGAGTAGTTTTAAAATGTTATTATCTTTTCTTCTTTAATGACATATTATATTAGTAAAGCTAAACTCCCGTAAATTTTAAAAATGATATAAAAAATAATCAAGGATATCTTTAATTAATATAAATAACTTGACTAATAATGAAATAAATCTTTATATCTCAAATTGTATTGGCATATATTGTGATATTTCAGATCCCGATTGGATTATTTTAATATTAATTATAATTTTTGGATATTTTAGACGTGATACAAATAAATTAAAATATTATGAAATTTTTGGGAATGATCGGAGGTACAGAGTGGTGCTCGGGGTGCACTCGTAATGTTATCCGGAGGCCGAGTTAGATTTAAAATAATAAAAGAAAGTTATATATATATATATATATATATATAATAAAAGTAGTAATAATAATAATAATAATAATAATATATAAGTAAATGAAAAAGAAAAAGGAAAAGTAAAAGCAAAAGAAAAGAAAGAAAAAAAAAGAAAAGGGGAGAAAAGGTGTCGGGTCGGGAGAGAGGGAGAAGGGGGAAAGGGTTTGTGTGCGAAGGAAGAGGAGGAGAAGGAAGAGGAAGGTGTGAATCGGCGGTCGATGGTGGTTGTGGGTGTGCGATTGTTGCGGTAGTTGTGGGTTTACGAAGTCGTGCGAGGAGAGAGAGGAGGCGCGAGGTTTTGCGTGGCGCCGATGGCGGCGAGGAGGCCGTTGGACGTGAGGTGGTGATTTTATCTTACGGGAGAGAGGAAGGGCGGGCGGGAGAGAGAGGGTTGTCGCGGAGAGAAAGGGGAACGTCGGGGGAACAAATAAAATAAAATAAAATAAATTTTTGATTCGGGTTTCCAGATCTGCAGAGTATGATGTTAAGGCAAGTATGCCCTATTCTTGGTCTGATTTAATTTATGCGTGATTTTTTAACATATGTATTTTTAAATTCAATTTATTAATTGTTTATGCGGTGGTTTTGTACTTGTGATTTATGATTTGGAGGGGTTTTGGACTCTTGATATATATGTAAAATCCATATTGTGGAACCATGAACCTGCCTTGACTAACCATGCATCTTTCGCAGGGGTGGATCACTACGTGATCCGAGGCATGCACTTTTAGGGAAGATGAGGTTTCCGGGGAAGGAAGATTGGGCTACTTCCGCCATTTTCGTGTATTTAATTGAAACTAATATAAAGTCCTAATATATAATAAAAATGCACCCAAAGTCGCGGGTGGTAAAACATAGTGAGCAAGTTCCTTATCTATTTATGGATGGCCTTCGAGCTATTGGCCTAATTATATATGGTTATTAATTAGGGTAACCCTTCCTCAAGTTGGTATCATTGATCTTCGGGTTCTCCGATTTCGCATGCTTTGTATTTCGCATTTCGAGTGTAAAATTTGAGAATGGGTTTGCCTTGATTATAGGAATCTTGATTTACGGTTTTCTAAGTTTTAGATATGTGTCTCCACGTGGAACGGTACGTATGTGACCTCGGATCATATGATATCATCTACGAGGTTTTACCCGGATCGTGATTTATATGATTTTGTCCCTGAGGGAATTATTTTTAAAATACGACATTTAACATTACGAGACATCTCCTCGATTTTCGTGGATTTCACGGACATTATGTTTTGTTTTTACGTGATTGCTATGCGATATCGATTTATGTGTATCGTTTTATACGATTCTTGATTGAGCTACGTTTTCATATTTTATCCAAAATGTTATTCGGAGGTGATCGGGCTCGGATATTTTTGGCGAGTGGAGATATTACATTTTATAATGAGGGTATGTTATGGTTATTATTTATGGCCGGTTGGTTCGATCATTGTATGAGAAATATGAAGTTATAGTATTGTGGATGAGTTGTAAATTTGGATACCTCCTCGCGATTAAAATGTATTATTTGTCCGGATTCATATATGAGATTTTTGTGCGAGTTTTATTTATAATATATGTTTGATTGTCACATTCGGGATGGATTATTATAGTTGATGGAAATATTATTATTGGTTTTTTTTTTACCTGCGTATATTGTGGTCCCGGGTCGTGACATATATAATAAGTAAATTTGAAATATTGTCTACAATTCTTTGCTAAAAATTATCCACACAATTATAAACAACACATTTACCTAATACATGACTATTTGTCAAAAAAATACAGACTCAATTATTCACCACTATTCTATAGAATATGAAACGGTCAGACAACGATTCCTAAATTCTATAGCACTTATTGTCGCTTTGAGACATTATATATCTAATATGTTTGTGCTAAATGTAACGTCCACAAAAGACATCTTAAATTAGAAGGTCCATCTTAAGACATTGCCATCTCGCCCCTACGGTGCAACAAAAAATAAGATATTTCTCACAATTACTATTATAAGCACGGATTAGAGCATTCCCTCGCACGTGGCGGCGTCGGAGAGGGATCCGTTCCGTCTCTATGAACACGGACCTACACAACACAAACAATAAGCGAGAGGTTAGAGGCCGACGGAGGTTTTGGAGGCCTCCCATTGACTCCCAAGTCGGATATCTTTGATAAAATAGAGAAATGTACGTAGATGCGAGAATGAGGGGAGGCGAGAGGGAACGGAAATGGATGGATGCGCGGGCGAGAGGCGCTTAATTGATTTTCAGGCCGCTATTCTAGACAATATTTGGAGATCTCCCCGGCACGCCCGAATGAATCTAACCATATTACCCTAGGTGGCCGTGTGACCAAATTGGTCAACTAAGAGGGGCCGCATGTGACCACCGCTCGGTGCCGGGCGGCCCGTGGAACTCAAATTCGATTCCTAAATTCTATAGGATGTTGGCCGTCGGGACTTATGACGCCGGGGTTTCGGGGAGCGAGGACATTATCATCCAAGATGGTTACGGGCGCCGCAGCGTGGGACACTCTCCATTCTTGGATTCCGGGTTAGAGAGAGCTTTCGGGCTCTTCCTCGGGCTCTTCTCCATCTGAGGAGGAAGGGTTCTGAGTTGCGCCCCTGTTAGGGAAAAAGCAATTGTACTCCATTGTTTTGTTGCACTAATATTTGTGATTCCACAAAGACAAATGTAATGTCCACGGTGGTGAAAAATATCTTAATTTGCACCATGTGACTTAGGCTTCTCCTTCATTGCTTCGGGAGCTCGGCTTCGCCACCTGTCAGAGAGAAAACGCCATCGGGGAGGGTCCATCTCATCAGACATGGTCATCTCTGTCGCTTTGGGGAAAGGAATAAACACTTTCCCGCCAAAACAGTGCTCCAAATAAACACTAATATTAAAGGCAACTGAACATATTTATGCAACAAGATTACAAAATAAATCAATATGTGAAATCAATATGGGAAACAAGAGCATAGTCAGCCAAATCAGTATGGGAAATCCAATGATTTCCCTCAATCCCTATGCCCACAAACTCCTCCATCCGTCTCTATTCAAAAAATCCCATCACCAAACATCCACTCCTTTCTCCTAACTCTCCTCCACCACGACCAGTGTGCCTCCGCCAATGACCACCTTCCAAAGAAAGCCCAAGCTCCTCCTCAACACAGTCTCAGTCAGCCTTGGCTGCAGCTGCAGAAAATCCAAGCTCTATTCCCATCTTCAGCCCCAAATTTAACTCCAAATTACCTAAACACAACCCCCCACCGCCCCCACCACAATATATTTTTTCTGTATATAAAGAGAAAAAATAAACAATTTCTGTATGTACAGAGCACAGACAAACGAATCGAATTTTTTTTTATTTTTCAAACTTTGTAATAGAAAAAAAAAAATCTATTAATGGCACAAACGTTGTTCCCACACCCAGATTTGAGAAAATTATTAATGGGAAAAATAAATAAATAATATTTACTTTTTTTAAAAAATTTTATGAAGCAAAAAGAAATAAAATATTAATAGAAAAAATATCAATGTCTCAAAATGTAGAGATATGCAGAAGGATTCTTATTGAGCTCCGTCGACGATTCTCCGATCAAACCCGTTCGACGACTGAGTTATGAGAGAGGTGACGGCGAGTGACTGAGAGGATAGCGTATTAGGGTTTAAAAACTGACACAAGGACGAGAGGGCTTGAGAAAGTGAGAGAGAGAGAGAGAGAGAGAAAGTGAGACAGAGTGAGAGAGTGAAAGGTGATGGCAAGGGCTTGAGAAGGTGAGAGAGAGAGAGAGGCAATAGCGGGAGGCGACGGCGAGAGTAAAAGAGAGGATTAGGATATTAGGATTTTCAGAGGGAAGAGGGTTTGAAAAAGTGAGAGAGGAAAGATGAAATTGGGAGATATTTTTTAAAGTTTCAATTAAGCATTCGGTCGTTCCCACGGCGAATGATCGATGACTCATATTTTTCTTACTTTTTATTTTACAGTTAAATTTTGACCATTTATATGTCAAAGTTTCGATGACTTATATTATGTTAAAATTTAGGCCGTTTAAAACAAATTTTAAACCTGAAACCAACAGTTCAGATACATCTATTTCTAATCTTTTAGAAATTAAAAAAAAAAACAAATTTTCATCCGAATGATGGAGAAGCAGAAAATCTTGCTTCGCCCAGGAAAAATAGGATCCCCCGGCCGCAAGGACGACTCTTTCTAATCTTTTTAGAAATTAAAAAAATGAACTCCTTTGCTTCTTTTATCCAAGGGCCTAGGTGATTAGGAAGCAGGGGACCGCAGAAGGCTCTAGAGATGTTGGCGTTTCGAGTTCCGACTCGAGGAGGCGGGGGTGTTTTCGTCATTGGGAGCTCATTCATGGCAGATCCCAGAATGGGCAATATCTTTTTTTAAGATATAAGATTTATTTTATATTTTAATTAATTATTTTAAAATATTTAAACGAGACCGCAGAAGGCTCTAGAGATGTTGGTGTTTCAAGTTCCGACTCGAGGAGGCAGGGGGGTGTTTTCGTCATTGGGAGCGACGCATTCGGCAGGTAGAGGGGCAATATCTTTTTTTAATATATAAGATTTATTTTATATTTTAATTATTTATTTTAAAATATTTATTATTTTAAAATAATTAATTTTATTTAATTTTATTTTTTTAAAATAATTAAATTACAATCACACATTATAAAAAAAAGTCAAAATATAAAGAAAAAGCCTCTTTAATTTTTTAAGAAATAGAACTTCCAAAATCTAATATTTGAATATGTTTAGAATATAAAATCTTACGATTATTTATAAAAATGTTTTTTCCACCTATTATAAAAATTAAAATTAAAAATAAAATTCTGAAAATTTTGTATTACTTTCCAATATAAGATTATATGTAGTAAAATTAATATCAATATAAAAAAATAATAATTTAAGTATATAAATTTATATAATTTTAGAATATGTAGAAATTCCAATGTATTTCTATATTTTTTCCTGTTAACTAAATACCATGGTCAATTATTTTTTAGTATTATTTTAATATTATTATGTCATTTTTTACCTATTTCTAAATATGAATTTTTGTGGAGAGTTTGCCCATGATATTTGGTTTTTAAATTATTCTTTCATTAAAATAAATTAAAAATAAGACAAATTGACTATCAATCTATTTCACTATTCTTTCATATCACAGCCAATGTGCATTGCAAAAATATAGGTAATATTGAAAAAAATAATAATATGCTCCACTCAAGGATGAACCCGGTTGGAAATTTGGCCCCAATACACATGAAACCGGCACAGCGAAACAAATTCAAACTCCCCTATTGGCCACTAGCAATCAAAATTATTAATACAAAAAACACAACAATATATATCGATTTTTAACGTAAAAAATCCTTTCAATCACGGAACGTGCTCCAAAAAATTCTGCTATGTAAAATCAATTATACAAACCTCCTAAAATAGAGTATTAGCAATTAATCAACCCGAGACAAAGTAAAAGAATCTCCTCACTTTTCTCTATTTTCTCACATTGGCGGCGTTCTCTACTATCTAATTTTATAAGTGTTTTTCGTCGTCACTCATTTGTCATTAACTCTAAAATGCTTCACGCGCTTTATAATGATATTTGACCGAAGGCGTATTTCCCGCGATTCTAAAAACGTAATTTTCGCACTTTTCTAACATTAAAAACACATTTCCCATGCTTTTATAATGTGAGCCACTGAAATTAGCAGCCGACCAGCATTCAATATAAGCAGTCCGATTGTCCCTCTAACACAGCAGTCCGATCATCCATGCAATTCAATGCCCGATTGCCCTTTAGCCTCTCCGTCTAGTCTCCTTTCGGCCTAGGCTCCACATGGTCACCCATTAGGCTCGGCTCTAATCTGGTCACCCATTGGCCCCAACAATTCAACTGCCCTTCAGCCGCTTCGCCACATGTGCGAACACTCTATTTTTCACACAAACATTGCATGCTTTTTTTATAACTTTTTGTTTGTTGAAATTTTAAAAAAGGAGTAACTGAAAAAACCTAACAAACCCCACTCAATATTTATAAATAAATAAATTTATAATTATAATATTATTACTAATATTACATGATATACAAAATTTTATTATCTTGACGATGAAACGTAAATTCAATTAGCTGAATACCTAAAATTTGTGACGGTAGCATTGAATTCAAACCAATAGTTGGGAATAAAACGTTGGTGCTGTGAGAAGCTTCGGCTAGTATAATCATGTGATATAATTTCCATAGATGAAGTAATTATTGTTTGATATAATTTGGTTAAGATATGATATCATTTTTATTATTTAGGATATTTTACTATTGTGATTGAACTCTATTTGAAATTATCCGGATGGTTTTGATAAAATCAATAATTTATTAGTTTTATTTGGTAATGATACAATATTATATATTTTTATCATCTTAAAAACGAGATCAATATTTCAGCGAGTCCGGCAATGATCGGATAGGATTTTAAGAATCGGGCAGATATTTAGTTCTGATATTATTAGTAATTAATTATTTGCAATTATAAGTATCTAGTAATGATTTTATATCTGAAATAATTGAGACCATTTAAAGATGTATTTATAGTTACGTGAATAATATGCGTCGAGATATCAATAGATACATACAAGTAGGTGTCAAAATTTGACATATAGTTAAAAATTAAGTATTCAATATTTTATTTTGATATAAATTATGGTTGAACCATGTGAATACGTGCATGGCATATTATGATTTTATTTCAATTGGGAAGCGAGAATATTGTTCATTCAATTTGAATTTAATACTTGTATGCTACGAGATGTTATAATACTATATAATTAGTTGTTTGTTGAACTTATGATTATTAAAATTTTATAGATATTATCCAATTATTGGAGGTTGACACGTAATTATTAATTCACAGTGACATATAATATCTAAGGAGATTTTTGAATTATCTTACATAGTAAGAATTTTCATTGAGATATATTCAATAAAATATATATATTTGTTGATACATATATTTAATGTAATCCTAATTATATTCTTAATACTTAATTTTTCTCATGGTTTTGAAAAGTGGTTACAATATGACATTAAATTTTAGATAATTATTAATTTATTATATGTTATTATTAATTTTGTATATGTCACATATTATTATTTGGGATATATTTATTATATCCAGATACTATTAATTTTACTTATTTATGGGACATTTTATTTATTAATATATTTTCTTAGTTTCAAAATAAATGAAGTCAAAATATATTTTGTTCATTAATGTATGAATTTTTTTATAGCCAGATCACTTTTATTAATATCAAGTAACTTATTTTTTACTTTTTCATTAATAAATAAGATAAAAAATACTCATTTTGACACATATGATTTTTTTACTAACTATGCTACATTAAACCAAGTGACTAGTGTCAGATATGGCTGATGAAGAATATTTGATTTTGCTTTTTAATGAAAAAAAAAAAATAGTCATTTTAATTCGGTTATCAATATTGAGATCACACCCTCATTAATAAATAAAAGACCGTCAAAAATAAGTTTCGTATAGATTTTATAATCTTAAACTAAATAAATATATTTACTTAATTTTAACGGATCCGGGGGGTATTTTTCCAATTGTGAAGAAGGACCGTCCATCTTCTCATCTGAATCGTCGAATGTAAAATCCGACGGCCCATACGTTTTGAATGGATAATATAACGTGGGGCGTTCCATTTTAAATTTAATCATCTAAAATATGTAACCGTCGAATTTTATATCCGATGTCCAAATTAAGAGAAGGCGGTCCTTCTTCACATGAAAGAAGGAAGAAGGACGCCTCATCAATCCAATTTTAACTGGTTTTAATTTCACCTAAGTTTGCGCTATTTTACCTCGCATGGGTTATTACCAAATATACTGTTAAAGTTATGCGATTATCAGTAAAATGTCATGAACAATTTACAAAGAGACACGAGTTTGAACAGATGGATTTACAGAGAAATAAACTAGTCAATCGGTATTTCTTCCTCACCAGGATGGTGTATCTGTATTGTTTAAGGAGCCGGGGGGATGCAATCCTGCACTTCGTTTTCGTCTCTGTTCCGCCATAGATTACCGTGATACACAATCTGTCGATCCGATTGCGCTATTTAGGTTTCCGCTGTAAAGCTGCGATGTTTCTCCTATCATCGTCATCCGACACGTGATTAAGAGCAAATCATCCTCTTGCGTCTATCGGCTTCGGAGGATTGTGGTACGGCGGAAGATGATTTATCGACTCGCGATTTACTGGGAATGATAAATACCAAGGTGTGATTGTTTAGCCATGTGGTTTTCCTTCTGGAGATCCAGAAATCGATTCTCCTTGGAGGAACTCAGGTTTTTGACTCAATTATTACTTTACGTTTAATCTGCATCTGGTTTTTTTTTTTTCCCGTGGGAAATTATAGGTTTTCTTTGATGCTGAAGGCGATTGTTTGGAAAATTAAGTGATATCTTGGTTTGTTTTATCTAATTCTGTAATCGCTTCATTTTATATGGTCGTAATTAGGGTTAAATAACCAAAGCACTTCTCCGTAAGCTTGCAAATTCGCATTTCGATTACTGGTCACTGAGATTGATGTAGGAGTTATGAAAAACGCGGAGACAAACATCTCGTGCCTGGCTCATGTTTGGCATTGGTAGGATGCCATCCACCCCACCTTATACCATTAATTGGCCTTTATAAATTGCTTAATATTTTAGGATGGTTTAAGTCATCGATGGTATCATAACTCTGTTGACAACATGATTTGTAGTTTGATTCTGATAATCCTTATTTTCTTATAGCATATTTATCACATATTATGTGCTGGGCTCATGCCGTGTTCATACTTTAAACCAAAGTGCATTTGTGGGAGGGGATGTACAGATGATACCGCCGTTATAGTGTTTCACCTAACAATTCAAGTTTTTGAGGCTGTTGGTTCCTTGACACCCTCCAACCTCTTTTTAAAGGTTGCCTAATGCATAAGAGCTACTGTATTGGAGGTTACAGGATCGTGTATATGCAACCATACCCCTGGCATGCATAGGGTTGTTTCCATCTCCGTCGTTTTTAAACAATCATACAATTCAGGCCTGATAAGTAAAAACTACTTCCTATTGATAATGGTCAATACGAGTATGTGGCTTTTTCTTCTTCTAATTCATCATGGCTTCTCCACTTCTCCAATAGAGAGCAACATGCTTTCACTTCCATTAAAATAGACGTTTCCAACTGACCAAATGCTGAAGCATGGTTTAATGGTGTATTATTTTCATTCTCACATGGAGGAGGGAAAAGGAATAGTTGATTTTAGGAGGGCTGTGAGATGAACATGGGAGTATGGGACAGGACATGTACTGAGTAGTTTTATGAGATTCTCCATTCACTTTGTTAGTTGAATGAATAGACATCCCTAATAGTCTGAGATCATTTATTGTAGTATAAGATTTGTGATACTTGATATGTGTTACATGTGTTTTGGTGAAAAGTGAAGATATATGGCATGGCCTTATTCTTCCACTGATAATTATCCGTGGTTGTGGTAAAGTTATTATGAATTTTTGGTGCTTCTAGAGGTGTTGGAGGAGGTGTTCACCCCCTTCCTTATATCTAAGGCTCAAGTGTATGGGAACACTGTCGTGGTGTAGTTTCTTGCAGGATTTAAATGTGATTGGTGGTGAAGGAAGCCAGTTGCATGTCATCCATCTCATTATAATGACGACATCCTATGATGTAGCAAGATTTTAGCTTTGTTCTCCCCCCTTCTATGGCCATATGTTTAATGCTTTGAGGTGGTATTTAGCAAACAAAATATGTACCCAGTGAGCCTGTTGTCAGGGATTGATGCTTAAAATGAAATATAGTTGCCTTTCATGGAGGTCATTTCCACAATTATTGGATAAATGGAGATTAGACTTCTATACCAGCTTGGAAAAATTGAAATACTTGTTCATAGTTGGAAAGAAACAATAGCCTTCCAAGGGTGATAGTATCCTTAGTGCCCTATCAAGTCACCCATGTCCTTCAAGTGTCCTGGACAATCTAATTTCAGTAGCAAAGGAAACTGGTGTCCTAAAAAGTTAATGGGGTAGGATTTTTTCCTTTTAGGTAAAGGGGCAAATGGTGAGTCTGCAACTGGTCCTCTATCTTATGAGGGCATTAGGCACTAGGCAGTAGTACTGTTAGGCTAAAATGACCATCTGTTTAGGGGTGGTATTTAGTACCATTGTTTAAATTGAGATGGCAACTACTGATGTGGGTTTGGGTATAATACACAGATCTTTTCATCATGGTTCCATGGACGTGATTTCCGTTTGGACGGTCATGACAGTGTTAAAACATATACACCTTTAGCTGGAAGACGCCAGAGATAAGAAGATTTTCTAAGACCATTGGTAACTCTCTTCTTCATGTTAATAAATACTGGAACGGAAAAGCTGATATTGCTCTGTGATGCTGGGGTGGTGAGGCACCATTGAAGGCCTCATTCTACCCCCCTTAAAGTTTGATTGCCTCTTAAATTTTTACTGCACACAAGATAACAGATTTAGCAATGCCGGAGTAAGTTTGCATATGTCTAACCCTCTTCATTGCTTAAAATCCAAATAAACCTCATACATTTGGCCACCTTTTTACAAGAGAATGGATACCAAGTCTTGTGCAAGTCTGCTTAATGGAAAGTGATGTGGAATGGAGGTCCAGTAATTGGCTCTTAGCTAAATTAGATGTTTTGGATGCTGGGAATGGTGGTTTGCCCCCATCATTGAGATGTATTCAATTCACAATAGAGGGTGGTGAATCATATATTATTTAGAGTTTTGAAGACTTGTTAAGATACTTGGGTTGTTTTTCTTTGGACTTGAGACCAAGCCTCTTTGCATTTGTGGCTTTGGTGGCAACTGGCAAAAATAGGGAAGGATGCTGGAGAAAGAAAATTTGGTGATTAAATAAGAGGAGGGTACATAGTGGCTATATAAGGCATTGCCTAAACAACTAGCAATACTTTCATGCCAAATATTGGATCACCCATTAAATGGGCAAGCTCTAAGAAGTAAGGAGGAGGGAGGAAAGAGTTGGGGGTAGCTCAAGAGTGGCTGTTGCATCTGAACTACAAGGGGATTTCGGTGGATAACAGATAAGCAATGCTATAATATGTCATTCTCTAAAAACTAGATAGGGCCCGCCTTTGGGTTCGTAAGAAAATCGGCTGACATATTGGCCATAGGACTTTGGGAGAAAATCAGGCTTGTAATGCCCATTGACATGAGTATGGTGGAAAAATTGGCCCGTGAGTCACTTTGTTGTGAGGGCTGTCTTTAATTAAGTATGCTATCTTGGAATCTAGGAGACATTTAGAATATTCTAACTGGCTAAATGGATGAGCAGCTATGAATGGCACAATTAGGACACGAATTGTAATCTATCAATCTTGCATAGCATGTATAGTAAGCTTCATTAACTTGAATGATAACACAAGCCCTGGAGCAGATTATTTAAGCCAGACATAATAGAATAGATAGGCCAAACTTGTCTCGAATGTATGGGTAAATGGGTGGATCAACAAGTGAGGTGCTTGGGATGCATGATAAGGATATTCCATGAGAAAAATTTGTTCCTCGGCTTCATCCATCTGGGATGCTTTTTCTGGAAAGGGGCAGTCTGTAGGAGTTCCTGTTACTGTGGTAAGCAATTGTGCACTATGCGCTCTTTTGCTATGTCAATTATAGGGTTGGTCGGTACTATTGTCCACAATATCATTTAGTGCCTATGTGTATTCGACTATTTTAATTGAGCTTTTCCTGCCTTTTATCCTGAATACCTTTTTTTTTTTACCTCATATGTAAATTGAGAAAAATTAGTATGTTGATTAGGGAATGAACAACCTTATAAGTCATAACTCCTAAATATGGAGGTTCACCCACCACCCGGTTGATGCTCTTGCATAGGCTGTTGTGTTGCTAGTATGATCCTTGGAAGAATGCAACAAAATCATGGTGCCATGGGAATCGGGTAGTGTTGATGATGGATTTATGACAAGAAAATGTCTCTTTAATCATGTTTACTGTTTCATTTAATATTCCTAGAAGTCACACATTTGTATTAATTATGCAGATGATGTTTGTATCTATATATAGAGGAGCGTGCAAGGGAGTAAATCACCACAAAACGCACAAAACAGTTCAGCCAAACACAAGACAATAGTGTGCTCATTCAGTTCACTATTTTTGAGGTGTTCTAGATTTGGAGTGTTCGGGTTTTCACTAAACAACTGAGTGTTATTGGTACGAAGAGTGTAACTGGGTCATTTTTATCACTGGTATTCTTTTGAATATAGTGAAACCATATCATATTATGCCTATGGACGTAGCTCTTACACCGAGAGTGAATCACTTAAATTCGTTTTCTTGTGTCAGTGCTTTAATTCTTATCTTAATTTCTTTGTTACTCACAAATCGTCCCAACTGCATACCCAGTTTAGCACATTACTCTCACCCACGTTCTTTTAATTTCAGATTGTTGTAAATTTCTGGATAATGTTGGTGGCAAGGTATTTAATATGGGTGTCCTCCAAACAATAAAGAAGGTGCTATACTGCATAAAAGAGAATCTCTTATGAGGTGAAGGTGGAAAAGGCTTCAATGTACTAATTAATTAATTGGTACTTGTGGCAGTTTGTGCAATTCTGCTGTATGAGATATCACACTGCTTTTGCTTGGATGCTACCTGTGATACATGACATGCGTTTAGCTATAATTCTCTTTTTATGACATTGTACATTGCACCTATTAGTAAATTTTATATTTTCAGTGGAACTTGGTTCAGCCTTGAAATTCGTCTAATTTGTTTTTGCTACAGTAATTTCCCTTTTCGCTTGATGTAGATACCTAATTGATCAGCTGCAAAAGGTTCAAATTGTCAATGAGTTTAACAAGGTAATACCCTTGAATTTCTTTTTTATGCAATTAATAGATTTTATTGCATGCCATATTTACAAATTGTTCATCATCTGCGATGAAGGACTTTGTTATTGAGGCATTAAGATCAATTGCAGAGTTGATGACATATGGTGACCAGCATGATTTGGCCTTTTTGAGTGAGTCATATCTTACTGTGAGATTTTTTTTTTTCTATTATCAGTCAAAGTCGTTCAATAGGTGATGTTTTTGGTTCACCTACAGTTTTTTCATGGAGAAGCAAGTCATGGGGGAGTTTGTTCGCATATTGAAGATCAGTAGACCTGTTACTGTTTCACTTCAGCTACTCCAGACAATGAGCATCATGCTCCAAAACTTAAAAAACGAACATGCTATATGTGAGTGGTCATTGTAACAGCAACCCAGTTTGATCTTCAACTTGAATGCTTTCAGCTCCTTATTAAGAAACAAAAGAAAATAGAATTAAATAGAATTAACTCGGCATGTAACAATGCAGATTATCTTTTCAGTAATGAGCATATCAACTACTTCATAACTTATTCCTTTGACTTCCGAAACGAAGAACTGTTATCCTACTACATATCCTTTTTGAGGTTAGTCTTGTCTGATATCTTTGCCATATGTTTTCTGCTGATTCATTACTTCTTTATTTCTTTAGTTGCATATGGTTATCTGGTTCTGGATGACAATACTTTTGGTGACCGGTATTTGCAACTTTTTATGCATGAAGGGCTATAAGTGGGAAGCTAAACACAAGTACTATATCATTGCTCGTGAGGACACAAAATGTAAGTTCTCTATTCTTGTTGGCTCTTTGTTTTCTACGGTAAGTGAAGGTTAATTTGAGCACTAATCCCTTCTGCAACCTTTGAGAAAGAATAGGAAACTCGCATTTCTTCTCCACCCTATTATATTCTGAACAACGAATTACAGATAAGGGAACTCATTTTTCTTCTCCACTCTGTTATATGCTAAGAAATGGATTACAGATGGTTGGGGGGGGACTGATTTAGAGGTTTTCAGAGAAAACTTTTTATATGATCAGGCTGAAAATATTATTCTCAAGTTAAATGAGCTGGAGGGGATCTTCTTTGCATGAGCAAGACAAGCATGTTGCTGTTGAGCACAAATCTTGTAAAATTTTCTTTTATACATTGGCTCCAATCAGGGGACAAGCCTTGATGTAAAGGTACAAATCACTGAAACATCCTCTCATTCAAGGATAAGGCTGTGATTTGTAAATTTGAGCCTCTCCATAGCTTGTAATGAGAGAAAACACATGCACTGGGTTACCCTTTTTATGTTGGCACCAACCATAGTTAGTGTTAGCTTAACATGTTGTATGAGCCTTTCCTATACAATTCTGAACCTCTTCTCAATGTATGTCATTAAATTATGAATGCTTGAAAAGTCCAGGTGTGGAAGGTAGTTGTACATGATGTGGGAGCCTCATGCCCTATGTGACTCGTTTTGCTATTTGAATGTTTCAATGGGATTGTTCTTGTTTGGTGGCACTGAACTCAACCCTTCTCGGGATTGTTCTTGTTTGGTGGCACTGAACTCAACCCTTCTTGTACTTCTTATTATATTTATACAAATGATTGAGTTGAATGTGGTGCATGAGTGTCATTACTGAGCTTCTGGGTCCTGAATGTTGAAGTCAGTGTTAGACCTTGAAAGTATTCAGTAAGGAATTATTTGGTAATGGAAGTTTCAAGAGGGTAAAAGGTCACTAAAACAAATACTGGATAGTTCAACGGCTGTGCCATTTTTTGTTTTTATTGCGATACACAGTGATTTGCTATATGCTTTGATGATGATCCAGATATTGGGCTCTACAACTAGGTTCTAGGTGGATTCAGGAAACCTATTTAACTTAACATCAAGCTAGATTTTCTTCTCTTAGTTCTGATTTGGATCCAGAGTTGCTTTATGGTTGGTGTAGCATGATGCCTGACACATTGGTAGTCTTTCCCAACTCATTGATCACATTTTATACTTAGATCTACAGTTAAGGGTCATATTTGGTACATTTGGCTAGGTTCTGGGATCAATAGAATTCACCATTGCTTAGTCACATTGTCAAACGCTTATTATTCACGATGCCTTTAGTCTTCCCCTGTTTTTCAAATTAAGTGAAAGGGTCAGTTTCACACACCGGTTTCATTTTGGGCAGCAAATAGTTGAGAAATTCACTTACTAAGTTCTCTTTTGCTTTGTTGTAGATCTTCCTAGCCTCTTGATTTTGTTCTTCAGGATTCTTCATGCGACTTTTGTTCTTTTTGTGCCTTTAGGATGACTTGGTCTCTTTCCCACTGTATGTAGAGGCAATACGGTTTGCTTTCCATGAAGAAAGCATGATACGCATTGCAGTACGTGCCTTGACCCTTAATGTTTACCATGGTGAGCTCTTTCACTATTTTTTTCTCTTTTCATGCTTTAGATGTCGTTGGGTTTCTTCCTAGCATTGAATATGTATATTTTTTTGTTATATTTCTTTTGCATAACCCTTTGATCTTTTGTCCAGTTGGGGATGAAAATGTAAATAGATATGTCACCAGTGGCCCTCCTGCAAATTACTTTTCAGATTTGGTTGCATTTTTTAAGAACCAGTGTACTGCTCTAAGTGAGTTGGTCTTCCAAGCTTCAGTGTAAGTTTAAATTACTTGACAGATAGCCCCTATATAAAAATGGAAAGGAAGTACATATTTCTGAGAATGTTTCATTTGTTTTTCTGGAGACAGGAATCCTAGTCAAGAGTTGTCCTCAAGCATTATTGCTGCTGTGGATGAGATTGAGGATAACCTGTACTATTTTAGTGATGTTATTTCAGCTGGGATTCCAGATGTTGACATGTTGATAACAGACAGCTTATTGCAACTTCTTATATTGCCACTGCTTCTTCCTTCTCTAACTGGCGATGCTGTAAATGTATGGGATTTCATAGTTTTCTATTATTCCGTTTTATTTTTTCTTATTGTTCTGTTGTCCATTTTTATGGTTTACTACTTTCCCTCTAACTTCTGTCACGGCAGTGTTTTATCGAGCAACTTGTTTTTACCTACTGTCTATAGCTTCTGTATCCAGGACATAAAAATTGGTGCTGTGACTTCATTGTATCTACTTTGTTGTATCTTTCGGATAGTCAAAATCAAAGATTTGGCAAACACCATTGCTGCTGCTCTTTTTTGTCCACATGAGGCCTTGTTGACTGCTCTGGAGGTTAAATTGAATGGTGACATTAAATGTTTGGAATTTCCACATCCACTTTCCGGAGACAAGACTAATCACTGTGAAAATGCCCAATTCAGAAATTTGGAAATCACCATTCCTAAAGATTCAAACCCACCAGATAGCTATGGTGGCATAAATATAGCTCCGAGGTAACTAGAAGTCCTCAATCCTTGATTTTCTGATTTTTTCTTTTTTATTTCATGTTCATACCATGATTATCATCAGCTGGATTGGTGTTTGATTCCTTTCTCCTCTTTCTTGTCTTCCTTCTCTTTGGGGGGGGGGGTGTTTGGGGGAGGGGGGGGAGAAAATGTATGGATTGTTTGCATATCCTTCATCTTTCCTTGCAGTCACAAAAAGTTCATTATGTTAATTGATTGAACTCTGTAGTTGATTTTATTGTGGTAGGGAATATTTCTTGTATGGTGTAGGATTCCATATTCATGACAGAGAGTAATAGAGGGAATGCCGCTTTCTTGTTTTATTCTTTTAGGTCGGGGTGGGAAGTATGGATAGGTAGTCATTTGTTAGTTGGGAGGCAATCTCAGGGTTCCTTCATGATAAAAAGTGTCTAAAACTTTGACTGGCAGAGAAATGGTTGTTGAATCTCATTTAGAATCTGCTACATCTGGCACAATGATTAGGCAGTAGGGGAGGCATGGGAGGGTGATGGTGGCCACCGCCTCAAGTATTTGGGTTTCAGTTTATATCTCTTACATGTGCCCCTCCCTCATTTTGACAGCTGGGCAGAAAGACTTAAGTTCAATAAGAAACCCAAGCTAAGAAGTTAGCAGCATAGCTCCAAAAGGAAAAATGTAATCAACATCTAATACTATCTCTTTTTGGTGAAGTAGCAATAAAACATGATCGATCCAATTCTCATGTATTTTGCATTTTGTCAATGGTTTAGAAAATCATTTTTTTTTCTTACAAATTACGGGACTAGCATCTTGTGAGAGATAGTGTCGGTTATGCAGTGGATGTATCATTAGGGATGGCAATTTAGCTTGCTTGTTTCCTTATTCCAGAGCTTTCATTTCTGTTTTACCTTATATCGGGTGAATGGGGCATTTTGTGCTGCTCAATAATTGGTGAAATAAATGAGCCACCATAATTACTGGGTTCATTATTTGTTACACATGCATAGCCCGCTACGCTACATAAGAGATTGTTATTGAGTATCACATTTGGTGCACTGTAGTTGGTACCTGGTGTGCTGGTATCAGGTTTGGGAATCTCTATGATCTAGCCTCCAATTATAGAAAGATCTTTTTTTTTTTTTTTTTTTTATGTTTGCTCAGAAAATGAGAAAAAAGAGGAGGTTGGGCAGCTAGAAAAATTAATAAAGAACGGAAGTGCAATGTAGGTTTAACAATCTAAGTAGATCATGGACAAGCAGATCCACAGATACGACCGAACTGTCTAAGCACCCCTCGAAAAGTAGATTATGGAACAGTTGAGTTTTTTAACATATTGGATATTTTCAATTTATGAGTTTCTTTGAGAGTTTTTTTTTAATTTACTGATAAGTTTGCCATAACATATTGTTGTAGACTTGTAAAGCTGGTTTTTGAGAGAGAGAAGACTTTATTTACTGATTACATTTACTTTGTAAAGTTATAAATGTAGTTAGTTTAGTTAATTAGGGAAAAACTAAAACTATGGATTTTTTTAAAGAAAAGATGATTACCCCCCCTCCCCCACAAAAAAATGCTGAATTTCTGGCTCTGCCATTGAGCTTATGTAAGTGATGCCTACATCAAAATAGGTAGGGTGTGTGGGTGATAGTCAATGCCACTTATATGATCCTAAAATTTTCTCATATTTATCCACTCTTTCTTTTGGTTACAAAGAGTTGCCTTTGACAGTGGTCGTACAATTTACTGTAGGGGAGGATGTTGGGTAACAGGATGCCCTTTGTCTCTTGTTTTTCCCCTGTATCATGTTTGATGTTCATCTACTTTTTTGACTCTGTTTTAGTCTGTAGAATTTCCTTATTTGGCAAGAGTTAGTAGAACTTGCCCTTGCTAGGAATTTGAATGATAAGGAAGTGGAAGATCTGATGCGGTAATTCATTAGTGCTGATGCCTCCCAATTTTTTTTTTTTGATGGAGGAAATTACAGTTTGGATATTCAGCAAGATTTTTTTCTCTTTTTTTGATAGGTAAGATGGGGTTGATAAGGATTGAACCACAATTATCTTTCTCTTTCTTTCTTTTATTATGTAGGAAGACAGTGTGACTTTGTTGTATTTCCATGCTTAGTTTGCTCTTCCAGAGAGTTCACAAACATCTCCGTTTAGCAATCATATTTGGAAAGATGAGGTTCCTTATATGATCAAGGCTTGTGGTCTGGGTGGCCTGTGCTTCTCACTCTCAGTTGGATTAACAATGGTGAATTCTACAGTTGCGGAGGCATCACAGGGCTTTATTTCTTGATGTTTGTGTGACTTGTGGTCTACATTCGGACAGATGAGGATCCTTACACGATCAAGACTTGTGGTCTGGTGGCCTGTGCTTTATTTCTACAGTTGTCTCAACAATGGTTAATTCTACAGTTGGGGAGGCATCACAGGGCTTTATTTCTTCATGTTTGTGTGACCTGAATAGTGAGAATTTCAATATTTCTAGACATGATAAACTTTTAGTTTGGCAGGGTGAGCTAGAGCTTACTTATTTTGGAAGGTTTGCTATAATGAAATTTGCAGATGTCACAGTGAAAGAAAGGCTGAGCTCCTGTTGAAATGTGCTTTCTTTTCAATAGTTGGTGGATGTGGAATTTGGATGTCAAGAATGCTAGAATCTTTTGAGGATTAATATCATTAATTCCACATTTATGGACTAAGGCCATTTTCTTGATATTGCTTTGAAGTTCGGACTTCTACCTTGGGTGCCTCTAGTGGTTCAGATTCATTAAATATGTGGTGAGATTTGAGAGCATCATTTGGTGGAGTTTCTGTTCTTTCAGCCATTAAATGGGACAACCTCTTCTCCTATTTGATTCTAATTTTTATCCTTGATTCTGATAAATGTTTCTTTTATTTAGACTCAAAAACTTATAGAAACCACATCCTTGAAGAAAAGATGTAATTTACCGGCTGATATGTTGTTAAATTTACTCTGTTTTAGATTGTAGCCTGATCCATCTTCGTTACTGTAAATTCCATTATGTAGGGATGTGTTGCTTTCTTACATCACCAATGGAAGTGATGTGCAAGTTTTGGGTTCATTGAGTGTGCTGGCTACATTGTTGCAAACAAAAGGTAAGGCTTTTAATTTGAGGCTATTTTTTTGTGGATTACATTTTTTTTTCCTTTCTAAGTTCCAGTATTTGTAGAATTGGATGAGTCAATGCTAGATGCACTTGGAATTCTTCCACTGCGCAAGCAACATAAGAAGCTTTTGCTGGTATGTGCTACTGGCCCCTCTTCATTTATTTGAAACAGTGAGTGTTATGTTTTGAGGTTGTTCACTATTCTCTTTCTCGGTAATTGGTTCATGAGGATATGGTTATGTTGGTCTAGTGTATGAGCAGGTTTGGACTTCAAAATCGAACGTGCTTTGGAAATTAGAAAGTTTTCTGCAGCGTCTTTGAAAGTGTTTAATTGTTAATTGTAAGTTTTAAAAGGTGACAAGTGTTTAATTGTCTCTGTAGGTAAACACATTGAAAGTGTTTAATTGTTAGTAATAAATTTCAATGGTGATAAGTGTTCCATTCGGTGTGAGATCTGTGAGCATTAGTCAGTTGTGATATATCTGCAATGCTTTGGGCAATGTTTTACTCTTTCTATTCCTTTTTTAATGGAAATGTTCACAGTTAGACGTTGAATTCATCATTGGTTTGCCATTTCACTTATATATGATGTTTTCTTTCATGCCTGCTGCAGGAAGCTTTGGTTGGTGAAAGCTCCGGTGAAGAACAACTTTTTTCTTCAGAAAGTAATTCGGCAAGAGAGGGTCCTGGTAGTGAGCTTGATATGTATATACAGAAGCTCAGGGTATGTTCTGCCTCATTTTACCAATTCTATTTTTGTAAAATATTTCTTTCCTCCTTGCTCTTCTTTCCCTTTGTTAGTTTTCCAATCTGCAGTATAACTTACTGTGATTGAAGTACATCATGCAAATTGCTATGATAACTAGTTTGCAAGTGGGTTAAAATTCCATTTGCATTTTTTTTTTTGGGGGGTGGGGGTATATGGTTTAGGGGGACGATATGCCTCCTAGTGGGACCATCCCTGCTAAATGCAAGGTGGGCAAAAAGGTGAAGTCCTTTTTTTTTCCTTCATTGTTACTTTACATAAAACTGGTACTTCCTTTTCTTCACAAACAAGTCTTAAAATGGTTTGAAAGCATTTGAAATTTGGGGTTTGAGCATAACAAGTCTGCTCTCCTTTTAGAACTTGAATCTGAAATGATATTGCACTCTTGAAACTGAAACCAAAACATAAATTCTGACAGTTTCTCTGTAAGTTAAATTATCTAAAAACTTCACCTATTTATCCCCTCTTTTTCTTACCCTTCTCCTCTCCTCTTACTTTTGGTTGCTTCTTGTTGTGTTATTTGTGCCTATTTTTTATGTTGTTCCTGTGTAACCTTTTCTTCCTTTTAGACTTTGTAATGCAGAGTCTGGTATTACTTTGCTGTTTTCTGCTTTTACCTGCGAGTTTTTCTTCCGATTTCTTTGATTTATAATATGAATGCCTTATTTGCTGAAATTTGGTTCTTGTCTCTTATTTTTGTTTTGCTATGGACAGGAGCAGTACGGAATTTCATATTCTGATTTCAAAGTGAGATCAAGCCCCCGGTTGCACAGATTTCAGGTATTAACAAAGTAGGTGTAAATTGTTGAATTCCTAAAACCGGAAAGTGTGGGAAATTAAGCAGCAGTATTAGTTAAATATATAGTTTAAAAAATTATCCTTTGTTCTAGTTGAATTTGGTAGGGTTTGTGTTGCAGCTTGTTGGTCTATGTACATGAAGCCTGTTATACTTAACTAACAATATGTGCTGCGTTGTGCGTCGCATTAAGTGTTTCATGCTGAAGTTGAATTTTGATTTTCTGATTTCAAACATCATTCCATAGATTTTCCTTGTTAAATGCTTAGACCCTCTTAGTAGTGCCACTAACAACCATTATGATAGCAATTTCTTAGGCCATTTACGTAATGTGATAATGTCACTTTCCATAACAGTATAACAGGCACATAATGGCTCCCTAATGGCTGTACTTGGTAATGACAATTTTAGGCCCTTCTACTACATGTCATTTTACACGAATGCTTTTAGTATTTCGATTATGTAATGCACGATATTTCCATTATAATGCATGCTATCTAAAACCGTGTTTTGAGTCTAACACTGTTACCTTTCTCTGATTTTATGTCGCTGTTGAGTCTAGGACAGTGATCTTTCTTCCTTCTTATTCAGTGACATGATTTTTTATTCGTTCTTTTTTGGGCTACTTGAGGACTGGAATTCTATTACTTGTTGATTTCATAAAGCCTGCGTTGTTTCCTTTTCTTTTTCATTCCTTATTGTTCATGGACTCCATATTCAGTTCTTTTATATGTGCTTTAACTCCTCATTGAGATATTTATATATATAGAAAATGGATTTAAACATGTCCAATTATCAGATAAGGGGGGGCTAAAAATCGTATTACTCTTTCAGGTAAAAATAGCAAAAAATCTAAATATTTTTTTAAAATTTTGCAAGACAAGTTTGTACCAAAGTTTTAGAAATTAATAATTCTATATGATCCATCTTTAATTAGACACTTTTTTGTCACAAATGCAATTAGTGTGGGGGATTAGGTGGTGGTTGGGGAAAAGCAATGGTGGTAGGGATTTTAAAGTTTTAGGTGTAAGGTTTATTTAGTTATACAGTGAGGTTTAATCTTTTGTTATATGTGAGAAGATAAGCCTTGGAGAAATGGTAACCCATTGTGAGTTTAGAGGTCACGTGCTCAAACCACAAAAACATCTTCTATGATATACAAGGGGTCTAATAGAGAAAGTTCAGACACCATGATGTAGGGTCCTCGTGCGATAGGCCACCCAATCTTTTAATACATGCGGGTCCCATTAATTGTTAATTTAGTGTTTAGTAATTCAACTATGTGATGAAATACTTAATTATGGATGGGCTGTATTGAATTACCGCATTCTATAGCATTTCATATAAAATTGAAGCCAAAAATGTTGGGTATAGATTTGCAAAAATTTGAAAAATTCTGTATATTTTTGTAATTTTACCCTTTCTTTATCTGATGTAATAAATCCAGGCTGCTTGAATGATTTACCAATAGGCAGTTAAGGTTGTACCATTTCATTTCTTTGGTGCCTTCTCGGCTCCTATTAATGTAAGCCTTATTTTTTTGATAAAAAAATTCCATTTTTCTTGAAAATGGAGTAAGAAGATGGTTTAAAAGCCAAGGAAAGCTAGAAGTTAACTCGGAGCTCTGGCATTTGGAAAATATTCAGAGGAAAGAAGCAAGATTAGGTTTCTTGTAGATATTGATGCATGGAATTGGACAATACACAGCTGAATAATCCAAAGGAAGGTAGGAATGGACCTTAAACAAAAAGTCCAACTTCAAATGAATCTGATATGATCAGAGGAAGGTAGAACGCAAATGGTATACCCCAACCGTTTTAATAGTAACTGCACGAAGGACTGCGACTTAGTAAAACCATATGCTCAACTGACCTGATAACAGCAACAACTAATGGCACACTTGTCTCATCTCTAAGGTGTATCCATGAAGCTATCTCGGAATTCAAAAACCTAACTATCCTCTTTAGGAGGCAGGAGAGAAAAGGTGGCATTGTTGGCATCCACTAACATCTATTTGCAGAAGAAATACCAATTCCTGCTATGGTTCTTATCTCTGATGATATTCATAAACAAGCCCTCTTTTTATTTCGAACTATACTTCTGCCCCATTTGTGTTTGGCCCTTCAGTTTTTTTACTAATAGAGTAGTAGACCACTGAACTTTTTAGTATTTAAATTAGACCCAAGAAATTATTATACTAGAGAACTTTCTATTTTCTTTAATTCTATCCACTAGTCTATAGTGACACCAATAGTATATGAGACCATGCCGAATAATAAGAAATCAACTATAAATCTTTCAACAAGGCTAATAGACTATGGTGATTTATCAAGCTCCTATTGTATTACTCTTTAAATGTTATAAGCAGTATTGAATTTAGAAACTCATTTTAAATTTTCACCCTTCCTCTGTCAATGAGGAGTTGTCGATGAATTATATAGGATATTCTCTTGCGTTTTACGAGAAATGGATTCTTTGTTAATCATTGATGTGTTTCCATGTGTGGCTGGCACACTAAATCCAGCTATGCAAATTCATAACCTTTGATCGGATTACAAAATATTGCATAGTAAAACATAGGACAACTGTGATGTCTTAGAATCATGGAATGAAATATTGGTAGATAACCGATATATCGGCCAATTAGTATCAGTCTTGGGACCAATATTTTCATGCATCTGCAGAATAATACTGCAATTGGGAACAATCTATTGACAACAGTAATTTCCTTTAGATGTTCTTCAATTCGGTTCATAGTGAACTCGCTATTTAACAACCACCCATTTGTTTGGTGTCTCTACTCTCTACACCAGTAACACGAGAGTGATCACTCTCATCATACAAGCATATATAAGTGGGCTAGTCCAAATGGATTATTAACATCCTATTAATAATCATATGAATAAGAAATTTTCTAGATTTAAGTACCAAAAATAATGTCATCCTCCACTCCTTGTGAGTATATTGTCTTGACTGTAATTCTGTGGACTTATCATCCACAGTTAAATATAAAAATATTGTAATGTTAATGAATTTGTCCTTTATAAATTAATGGCATAGGATTTCATTGCAAATAATAATCCCTAGAATAGACCATCTGATTGGTTTTATGGCATGAATTTAACAAATGATTGATATGTAAAATGGTAGCCAAGCAAAGAAAAAATATGCAGAGTGGTCTCCTCTTCAGTACGTTGTTTATTTGTGAAATATGTCCATGAATTGAGCGGAATATAATTTATATGTCCTCACATTGGAACTTTATGAATTTGTTGATGCTGGTGTTTAATCTGTTAACTAGATTCTCAAGTGCATTTGTGGCAGCACTAGTGTCCACCATGTTAATGCATTTAGCTATTACTGTAATTTGTGGTCTTCTTCTTTTGTTTTCTTATTTTATGGTCAGTAATTTTATATTTCTAACACAAACCTAATGCATGCTTTACCTGGTGAGAAGCAAATTCTGCCTTTTAGAGCACTCAAATTTGTCTGTTTAAAAAGATATCACATTGAACTGTCTAAATTGTTTTAGGTCATCTAAAAATTTAGACTTCGAGTAAAAGGGATCAATTTTGACACTCTAAATTCTTTTGTCTATCCATTCTAATGCACTAGATTTCTTCTCTTTTCTCGATGCTCATCTTCTCTTCGTCGTTACCACTGCCGCTGCAGTTTCCGCTACCGGTGGCGCACATAAACTCTGATTCACATCTTCCTCGAGCCAATATGTATACTTCTTCAATTAGTTTGGTGTATTTTAAATTGGAACTCCATTTCACACAAATCCTAAAATGTGAATCTGCTGTAGATTTTGGTTCGGTCCAGTTCAGTTATTTTTCCTAAAGCGTTGTTCCTTCTGGTCGTTAGATGATAGGATAAATAAAATATGATCATTTCAATAAAAGCTAAAGAATAATATAGTTGTTGGATGATATGACAAATATAATCCGATCACCGAAAAATGTGTTCCACTATTTGTAGAATTTCCTAAAAAATATAATTTGTATAGATAGTAAGTGTAGATAGTCTGATGTGTCATATATATTACAGCAGATGTCTAATTTTGGAATAACAATATAGATAGTCTAATTTAGATATTTCGGATGGACTGTCCAATGTGAGTGCTCTTATTGTTCGGGTAAAAGTTTCTTATAGTTATATAGCTGGCACTCCACAAGTCTTAACTTTTTCGATGCTATTTTTTGTTGCTTATAATTATGACTTAATTGTGCTTTTTGTTCTAGGTACTTGATGCTTTGTTAAAGCTCTTTTGTCGGTCAGATATATCTGCAGAGGCCATGTGGGATGGTGGTTGGCTTTTACACCAATTGCTTCCCAATAGTGAGGCAGATTTCAACAGGCAGCATCTAAAACTACTTAGAGTAAGAGATTTTTTTGCAAAATGTACGACCTTTCTTTTGAAACCTTTTCATGTCAGTAATGTGTTGCATCTGGTAGCCATATAAGGACACAATCTGGACACATCCACCACCACAAAGCTTTAAGGCTACAGCATTCCGCTTGATTTTAAGGCAAAATCCTCTGAAAGTTGAGACATAGTTAAATCCTTTCTTCATTACCCTTTTCCAAGTTTTGCTAGCATACCTATCCTCTTTCTGTTTCCTCGAAACCTGGATCAAATCACAATCCTCACCTGTGCATTAATTGATCTATGTTTCTGATACCCAAGCTCTCTTAAACATTCTTCCGTCAAGTGTTGCTTCTAACTTGGTCTGAACATGTTCACTTCTTATTGCATATTTTTGAATTCACAATAGACATCCATCCTAGTGGCTCATTGTTTTTTTCGTTCTCATTGGGCTATGCATACTTGGAGCCAAAGGCCTAGTCTAATAACCACAAGGACTCAGCAACACTATGGATATGGAAGATACACTAGGACTGTCATAGCAGAACTGTATTAACTGTAAGCATGACAGGAATTCAATCCATCAAGCTTCACTATCAGATTTTTCCTTAATCTAATTGTAATCAGCACAGACACTTGGCTGAACTTCACAATCTGCTGCAGTGAAGATGGGCTGCTTGGAAAATTCTGGCATGTCTGTCTCCCCAGATGAAATATACTTAGGCGGCAAAAGCTTTCCTTAGTTGATTCCTGGGAAGACTTTCACTATTCTCTTACCGATCCATGTCATCTCTTCCAGCCAAGTATTCTTCGTTTCTGGTGTCCTAGACATTGCTTAGCCTCTGCCCATATTTGAGAAGTGAAAGGGCAGCTGAGAAGTAGATGTTGATGGCTCTCCTCTTCCCATTATACAAGACACAGCAGTTGTGCTGGAATGCAACACATGCAAAAGCGTCATCTTGTCTTGTTTTATGAATCTTTAGATGGGCAGCGAACAAGTGATGGTTGAGTGCTTGGGTAAATTGGTTCTCCAGTGCACTGCCCCATACCATCCACTGAAGTGATAGTCTGTGTTTTTAGGTTTTCATAAGCAAGTGAAACAAAATTACCCATTTCCCTCCATTTATTAAATGTTAGTACCGTCTGGGCAGAAGCTATACATTGGCTGAGCTGGGAAATTTACTTCTTTTGAAATACTAATAAAACATTGATACTAATTTATTGTTGGTATCTGCAAAAGTTGTTATAAGTGGATTATTTGATAAGGTAGAAATGTTCTTTGTAGATTTTGTCCATGATACCACATAGCGAAGTAGAAGATGAAGGAAGCCTTCACCAGTCCATTATGGATTGAATGCTTTTCAACTGTTCTTAATGTTACAGTTGAAAGTTTCTTTTGAATACTGGTAAAAGTAGTTTGAGCTGTTTCATACCTTGGAACATCATCTTACACTTCTTTAGTTAGAGAAATTAAAGTAAGATGCAGCCTGCAAGTTGTTGTAGCTTAATGGAAAGACATAGAATGGCCCTGAAAGTTGTATTGCTTCATTATTCACCACCATCACATCACTGAATATGAATACTAATCCATTCGCTGGCCATATCTATTTTATATGAAACAGCATAATAGGTCCATAGGGGATTCAACAAACATCTCCAAGGCATATAGGAAAACAGAAGAAGACATCATAAAATCATCACTAATTTTGAAAACTCTTGAAAGCCCTAAATTGAAAACTCTCACTCAAGATAGTACTGCGAGAACATCTGTTATACAAAGTCTGGGTATTTGAAGGTTGAACTTCCCGATTGCAAGACCCAACCAAAAATGATGGCCACTCTCACTCACCATTATTATAGGTCAACATTTGTTTGATTTCAGAAATGAGCACCAGAATAGGAAGACTATTATTCAAAATGAAGCACAAATGAATCAGTTAAATGACTTGCTTCACAGAAATTCAGATGAGTAAAAGGGTTGCCAATGTAATTGATGAACTGAAAGCAAAATCCTATCTATTAAGGGTAATCCTGCTTCCGAGATACACTGATCTGATTGCAGTCTTAACAACAATTCCAATTTTCTTGAGGAATTGCTTAATCATGATTCTTGTGGTGATTTCAAAACGAACAATATAATTTTAGTCTCTGGTGAGAATGCTGAAATCTTGGATGGAAGGAAAGGGGGAGAAAGTGAGGTGGCAGCCTTTAAAATGGAATTAAAAAATTTAAAAGAAATCAGCTATGATCCTGAGCCCGTAGCCTCTGCCATTGGCAAAGCAGATGACATTAATTCCTATAACGGATGAATGAAGTTGTACACTGCTTGCAGAATGAAGAGTCATATTATGTGTGGCAGAGTTGTTTAGTCTAGAGAAATGATGATATATAGATTATATGAAAAACTGTAGGTGGAGAAACTAAAGAGAAGCATGAGAGATAGAGAGAGACATTTGTTGGGTAGAGAATGGACATATGAGATAACAAAGCTGATGAAGAAATAAGAATTGGAGAGTTCTTTTCTTGAGAAAAAAGGGAGAATGGAGGGATTTAGTGCTTCTTGGCAATGTGGCAGCACCCTGATTTCTTTTCTATATATTTATTGTGTAAACACTCCCTGTTTTGAGCCAAATCTGAGAAGCAACATTTGTCCCTTGCTAATAAGCTTCTTGTATACATATGAAATCGGAGTATGCCCTTTACACTCAGTATCTCTTCGTTTTATTATGTACATTCATCTAACCAATAAGCTTTCCTTGCTGACTGAACAATATTGTTTCCTGTATACTTTTTGTATATGTTGTTTCTTGATTGCTCAACATTTCAATTTATACAAAATATAGCTGATATTTTTGCTTCCTTGTTAGAATTCTTTTTAGTTTTTGAGGTATTTGACACTCTTATAAACCTCTGTAGCATATCTCCATTTTAACATATCACCTTATGCATCACATCCCCTTCAGCTCCCCCAATTTTCTAAGATTATAGATCCATTTTAACTTCATTGTTTTGCTTGGAATAAGAGGGTAAGTGTTGGCACAATAGTACTGTTACTTGTGACCTAGTGGTTGTAGGCTAAAACTATTAAAATAGCTTCTTTGCATTTACGTGGTAAGGTTGCACACATTTACCCCGTCTGAGCCAGCAATCAGGAAAGCTTGCAATGCTAATGCCTGTAAACCCTTTAAAGCCTCTCTCCATAATTTTAAATTTTAACTATGTGGCTTTTCTGGGTTATGTATCAAAACAATATATCTAGTAAATTGATCCATTATTAAGGTATACAAGTACTTAGACCTAAGCCTTAATGTAGGCCAATTATATTTAGAGAACACCAAGTTTCCACTGCTTGCACTACTCATCACCCATCACACGTATCTTGTACATGCTCCTTTCTTTTTTAGGTGGCTGAATGCCTTTTCTGGTAAATGATGGCTCAATCAATTGTGCAACTACTTTTGGTGGAAAAGTTCTGGTACAAATTACCGTGAGCGCGTCTATAAGAACTAAAAGTCCAGTTGTACAAGAAAATAAACCAGATTACATCATCCCCAACTTATAAAGCCACTGTTTATCAACATTTTTTTTTTTTTGTCAAGTGTGAGCATGTTATTCGATAGTAGTAATTTGTGCTGTTGATATTCTCCCTTCTTTTCTAGAACCCTACATAGCATCCCTACGGGCACCACCCTTTCATAATTTTTCTTTTTTGTATTTATAAAAATTATTTGTTGACCTAATGTTCACAATTAGTTTTTAATAACTGAGGGTAAGCTTAATAAACTGGGAATATTGATTTTGTTTTTTCATTTCTGTTTTTGTTATGCGTTCCACACTGCTGATGGGCTCCAGTTTATTTCCACTTCATTGATAAAAGTTAAGCTTGTTATAAGATAAAATACAGCCAATATATTTGGCATCAACCTACAGTGCTCAATGCTCCTAGATTTTTTCTGCCCTTCAAATTTCTCCTTGGATTGCGTTGGGGATTTGATATTAGTAAGCTTAGGTAAATACGTTTACCTATTAGTCAACAAGGGGAATGCTAAATACAGTTTTAGTAGCTTTAGGATGCTTTTTTCTCTGACTAGTTTGCTGATGATGCTATAGTGGAATGATGCCATAACTTTACATGGGCAGGAAAAATTTAATAGCTGCTCTGCTGAACTCCTCCAGGCGGTTAAGGGAATCTGGCATGATCTACTTATTATGGTCATTTCTGAGGAGTGGAAAAAGTGCAAAGGAGGTATCTGAAATGATTATAGCTTCATAATTGAATGTTTGCTTAAAATGTTTTTTTCCTATACACACTGGTAACATCAGATTCTATTTATAGCCCTTGAGGCTTCATCTCCTCGGAAAGAGCTGAAGGAGATACTTCTGCCATCAGAGAAGTCGCATTTTGGAGGTAGTAGTGTTGCTGTTATCATTGGAAATTTAAATTTCCTTTGTCAATGATAGCTTTTTAACCTATTTGTTGTTGTGCCCATGGGCATCCAGATGTTATTCCAAGTGAATCTTCATTTGCTGCCGGTGATAAAATGTGCCGGTTGGTGAAGGTATGTTGGATGCATTCTGTTTCGCTACTGTAGTACGATGCTACTCTATTTCCTGTGGTATAATTCCATATGTCTGTTTTGGTAGCATCCATTATGTTACTTTAGAACCATGTTCAACCAAACTAGATGGTGCATTTCAGTCAGATGGTCCCCCCTTTTTTCCTTTATTGGTAAGAAACTCACACACACAGACCCAAGAAGAATTAAACCTCGGTCTTTCTTATGAAAGCATACACTTTCTCACTTGAAGTCCAAACGGTGTCTCCCACTAATATTTTGTGATACTCTCTATGCAGGTGTTTGTACTTCTTTGTCAACTCCAAATATTTTTCCATGGCCAAGTGCTGCCTGATCAACCACCAGTACAGCAACCAATCGATATGCCCAAAAACTCCAGGGCAAATGTGGTTGGTCTGGTCAATGCTGGTCTGAAGCCAGGCACTGAACTAAAACTTGGTCTGCTTTTCTATCTCTTGCTTGCTGATCATATCTATTTCTGAATAATTGTAAGGTCTGTTGAAGTATTCTTTCAGATCTGCTTTTGATATCATGTTAATAATGCCAGTGGATGTCATATGCAGTTGATGCAATTCCTTGTCGAATAGCTTTTGAGAGAGGCAAGGAACGCCATGTCCGGTTTCTGGCCATATCAATGGGAACGGCTGGTTGGCTTGTCCTTGCTGAAGAGCTGCCCCTGAAACCGCACCTTGGAGTTGTTTGTGTTGTCGCCCCACTTGCTGGCTGTAATGTATGTATGCGTAGTGATTTCCATCATTTATGATGACATAGGACTAGGTTGTTTGATGGGCTCTGAACAAAAGCAGCCAAGGCTCAAATCCCACTGTATGGGGTTGGCTAGGTTGATCATCTTTCTCCATCGCCATTTGTTTAAGCAGCCACCTCCAAAATCATCGCATCTCCAAATCATTTTCTATTTCGCTGTTCCAAGTTCTTGTTGTCTAACCCCTCTGCTTTCCTGTGCCTTCTAAGTCGACACTCATTGTTGTATCCAAACCATCTCAAAACTCCCTTCTCTTCTTTCATCTTATCGTTAGAAGTGCCATCTCTAACATGCTATGAATTTGTTTGTTTTTACTCATCATGTGGAATTATATCACTCATCCTCTCATCCATCTTACCATTTACATATTTCTTCATGTATGCGTTGTTTTTATATTGGCAATTTTGACCTATATAATGTAACCAGTATTACAAGTAATTGTTAAATGACGTATAATCCTTGAGCAATCTATAAAATCAAATGTTGGCTGATAGGTTCGGTTCTCTGCACTAGATATCATGATTTGATGTGATTTTGTGATATTCATTTCCTTTATCAGCTAATTTCATTGCTGGTCGATATTATCTTCACCTTTTTTTGCCCTCTCCATTATTGCAGCCCAGAGTAGATGACAAGCACCCCAGATGGTTACACCTACGGATTCGTCCATCTTCATTGCCCTCTATCTCTTCTGTGAAATCTACCGCATCTGGAAAAGCAAAGACAAAAGCTTTGGCTGATGGAAGATGGACCCTAGCATTTCAAGATGTGCCGTCCTGCCAGTCTGCTCTGTCTATGATTCTCAGAGAGACCGACCTACAAATTCTAGAGGTTGAGAGACAACTAAAACCTTTATTCGACCTTGGGTGCTCTATTGATTCTTTGGATTCTTCTTCACATCAGGAGTCAGCTTCTTCAACCACGAAACCATCCAATTTTCTACTGAGTTAATACATGTGGCTGATGTGGATGGATTGGTAAAATTGTGTCAATCCACCCCTTTTGTATATGTGCTAAAGTAAAATCCTCGTAGATTAGTTGATATTATTAAAAATGCAGCCATTCTTTGCATATTCTCCCCCCCCCCCCTTCGCGGGGTCTAAGTAGTAAGTTTTTCGGCTTTGGCTTTCTTCAGGGCTTGTTAGATAAGGTCTCCTCCTCTGCCACTATGCCTTATAAGCTGTATAGCATCATTGTAAATTGAGATTATATTGTCTGCATTTTATTTTATTTTTTGTGTTATTTTCACTTTTTGCTTTGTGCATCTTATGTGCCGTCTGGATCTTCATGGCAGCTTTCCGATAGAATCCTACCTTTTCTTTTCCTTTTTATTTATATATCATCTTTTCTTTGCTAAGCAACAGAATGCTAAATTCTACCTCTATTTTTGGCATTACATGAAGGGACATCGGTGGGGTGTTCTCCCAAAAAGGGTAAACCTATTTTATCTTTTATTCTCTACATTCATTCTGTACTTGGACTTTTGTTTTAAATTTCATCCTTATGTATGATTCGTCTAAACTAACTATAAATGGAAAAATGTGAACTGGGAGTTTAGAATGCAAAAGGTGGAATTGTTTGTAACTCATATTACAGGGCAAATTGAAGATAATAGGTTGACCAATCCAATTTGCCACTTCTCCATCGTATATTTAAGCAGTTTATGCTGTAAAGTTTTAAAAAGAAACCTTAGAAAACAGCATCGATGATAGAACGTACAGAAATGAGCACTGCAAAGCCACCGATCACCAGCTTAGGCTAATCATCTTAATCAGGTATTAAGACCTCATTAACAATGGTGTAATGCAGCCACCCAATTGCACCCACTTAAATGCTAATTTCCACATCACCTCTATGTTGGTAGTTTTATAACTACGCCTCACATTTAGAGCTACAATTGCCGAATAGAGCTATTTCTAATAAAACGGATCAAATGACCCCATTGATTGATGCCTAATTGCATCGCTTAATATATCAGTAGATTTCCACCACAAATAATCATGAAATAATCCAGCATTGTTTTACAAAATTTTACGAGATGCTGCACAACTTTGCCCCATTTACATGCTCATTGCATTCCCAAAACAAGTCCAACACATATCATGTGATACGATGTAATGAAAGTTGAACAATCATCTGTCAATATAGAAAGAAATCTCAGTCCAGAAAGAGCACGTAATCAGAAGTGGGAAATTTGATATAGTAAACCTTCTTTAAGAGAAGTTTAAAATGGGTGCTGCTGGCTGGCAGGAAATGGAAATCAAATCAACGTGAGGGCATGCTTCATGGGCACCTACTACAAACGACTGTTCTGCCCTTCTTGTTCAATTCTGCAAGATAGCGACCACAAGAAAAAAGCTTTAGTAAATTGCAACAGAAATGCAAGGTCAAGAACAAGGCTACTAGAATCAGATCCTACTGTCTACCACTGCAGAGAAGCATAGGACACCTCTCTAATTATGGCAGCCATTTGTTCCTTCTGCACGTACTAACTTCACAAAACATGGAAGATTTTAATTACCTGCAGCTGGGCAACAACTTATATCAACGGTTGCTGCTCCCACAGAACTTGTTCATCAATCTTGGTCAACGTCTCATCATCCACTCGCTTCCATGTAAGGATTCTATGGACCCCTGTCCATGACTTCTCCCCCTTTGAGAGTTCTAGAAGTATGACCCGTGCCCTCCTGGGCCAGCCTTCAAGTCCATAGCCGTGGTACCCAGAACCACCACCGTAGCAGAACCATATCCCCTTTAGATTCCCGCAGAAATCATTAATGTGATCATGGCCGATGAAGACAGCTTTCACATTCTTCAGTGAGCCCAATGCCTGAAGAACTCCGGAATTCACTGATGAACAGCCTACAGCTTCTTGAAACTGGCCAACAATTTTTTGAAGATACAACTGTCTGATTTCTGGAATTGGAATGTGGAAAAATGTCAGTGCTGGAGGTGTCTTTGTCGACTGAAAAAAATCACCCTTATGGTCACAATCTTTACCCTGTTAGTATGCCACCTGCAACAAGTTAGTGAAATCTAGATTTTAAAACACCTCAGTTTCAAGAATTCAATAAAAATAAAGTTGGAGAAGCACATTTATTGATTAGCAAACTGGACGTGAATCTGCAATCTAGCTTTCTTAGGCTATTTTGGAGCATGAGTGGCAGTGATTCATTTACTTACAATTGTAGCATTTATAATCAAAAAAGGAAATAATTCATCTATTTTTCCATTCTAGAAGGCCGTTTCGTTGTCTAGCAAATGTCTAAAAGCAGAACCAACTGCATAAACAGTATAGTCACAGAAGCAGATGGACCATTGGCTGATGATAGTTAGTAGCATGTTTTGCTAAGCTGAAAATGGGCTTGCTTACAGGTCCAATTATCCCTATTGATCACTAAGATATGTGTCTGGCACTCGAACAATGTAAGGGGATTGCTTCAAACTTGAAGGAAAGCTATGCTGCCAAGACCCATGCTGGATCAGTCCCATGCTGTCTTTATTTTCATGTTCAACATATATAAGAATCCATTATTGTATATAAACCATTTGATACCTTTATCCCTTGAGAAATGCTATGAAACCAATGAAGTTGGGAATCTTTGATCCATCCATATGTTTTTCTACCATCCACAGTAGCCCTATCTCCACTGTCGAGAAAGAAGAGATCGAGGATGCTGCAATTCTCCATTACAGAACCAGCGGCACCTTGTACTGCTAGATTATAGTTCCCAAATCCGTCAATATCCATCAATGGAGTCTCCTTTTTGGGTTCAGAGGAGTTTTCAACTGATGGATTAACCTGTGAGACTGAAAAATCCATTAGTGAAATCAAAGACATCAATTCCTCACGGGTCATAGTCGACTCTTGGTCATGGTTCCCCAGAATAGCTGCCCAAGGAAGTCTAGATTCAACAGCTGGAGCAAAGGCTTTAAATAATGATTCAGCAGCATCTGAAGTGCTTGTCCCAAAGATATTATCTCCTGATTAACGAGATTGGAGAAACAACATTAGTAGCTTGTACTTCTCCTCTGTTCGTCTCTACTCGTCTTTCTTTTCATCATTCTGGATTTGGGGAACAAAGAGATGAAGCAAAAAAGGAGAGGCAATAACCAATAAAAATAAGAGATTAGGAGGAACAGAACAAATCTTCAGTTGTTTATTTTCATGTATATTAGATAACTCATGGCATTTGCAAACATGAAATGCAAAGTACTAATCCATCCCACCAATGACCCTAGCCTGTTTATTGACACGAACGTGAACGGCACCCATTCCATCACTTTTAACTGTTTATATGCATGATTATAAGTCCATTCTTAAACAGGTGGTTTTTGGCAACAATGACATGCACGATATTATGTATGGACGGTCCCCATTAATGAGGCAAAAAGAATGAAGCTCAACCTTCAGAGTCCTTCAGATTTCAGTTATAGGATTCCATTCATGGCAAACTACCCCCACTTCTAGCACCAAAAAAGTCAAAATTCACGAAACAAAGGCCTTCATCAAAATATCAATTCTATCATCACTGAAATACAGTTAAATTTGAGATAGCTTGAGGTTGTTCACCTACCAGTAAAAGCAATAAAATCAGGCTTCTCAGCTTCAATCAACCTCCGAACAAACTGGCTCGTATTAAGATCAGAACAATATCTAAATTGAGATCGCGACACGTCTCTGCACCTCGTCATCACACCGTTGCCGAAATGCATATCCGCGACCTAATGATCCGAAGAAAATGAAAATGAAGGAGAATTTAAATCAGTTTACAACTCTGATTCTGTCGTTGTCTGAGTAGAAATCAAAGATCTGAAAATTGGAACGAACCTGAAGGATTTTGAAAGTGCCGTCGGAGCGGAAGCGCAGTGGGAGCTCCGGCATTCTCTTGATGGTAACGCGATCGAAGTGAAGTACTAAGTTGTCGAAGAATTGGGCATGGAGAACGTAGAGAGGTAGGGAGAGGGAGGCAAGGTAGAGGACAGTGGCGGTCCACTTTTCACGAGGCGTCGCCATTTTCTCCGGCATTAAGGAATTCAGCTTCCGGCACGTCAGACGTAGCCTGTGCTTCGGGGGAACCCCTTACAACCTCAATAGCCAGCCCAGCCCAGCCCAAATTCCAAAAATGCTGTTCGTGTCGATTATTGGTAACTTGGTTATAACTTTTTTTTTTATAAATAAATTTATTAAAATTTTTAAAATATAAAAAATAAATAAAATACTTTGCACATATATATATATAAATGAATTGTCATCCTTCCCTCGTTGGCCATTAGCATAATCCAATGGAATGAGGAGAGAACTCAAACCCAAGCACCAAGTAATAGCAGTGTGGACATGGTTGGCAATTGAACCAAGTTATACCTAATGATTGAATTAATAGTTGGCAGTAAATATTTGTTGATCTCAAATTCCTTATCTAAATCAACCCCAAAATTGATAAATTATTTGGTTAAATATTTCGTTCAATAATCATTTAAGTATCTAATTCAAATTGAATTATATTCTATTTAATAAACGTCATATCAATTATTTAATCTTGACTTATTATAGTTATAATATATATCACAATCAGAGGCCACATTATTTGGACTTAAGCCTAATATGTTGAATGCTATTTGTTCATTTCTTACTATTCTAGGTCTATCAATTATGGGCTTATAGGGCGAATAGATTGGGTCAATTCAATCGATATTGTAATAATAATAATATTACTTCTAATGAATTTATTTTCAATAATATTTTACATCTGTTGGGCCCCAATATAAAGGTCCATAAAAACACGGCCCCAGGAAGACAAAAGAAAAGTTCTCATGGCCCCAAAGGCCAAGACGGCACGACAGTTCCCAAGAGTCCCATCCGCTCATAGGAAGCTCGAGCGACAACGCCGACCGACAAGTGCAAAAACTGGAAATGACCGGAGAACCCTAGAAGCGCTCACGAGTCTCAAAATCGCCCGAGAGGTCGAAGAGACTCCCGGACTTTCTCCGGAAGATCTTCTAAGAGCAGCCTCCTTTTACGAGTCCGCGAACTCACGAGGAGCTCCACCCAGGGACGAGGACTACCCTATGCTCGGCCAAGGATGCCAGCTAAGCGATTTCACCGATTCCCAAGAAAACCTGTAACCACTACCAGTCTCTATCTAAACAGAAAGACGCCCGCAGCCAATGGGCAGAGATTGACGCTAGATCCTCGCTGACCGACACACCCAGCCTACGGCGGTGGCGCTAGTTGCATGCCTTCCCGCGCATGTCAGCAGCATTAATGGGGCTGGTGGGACATTCGCAGACTTTTTAGGTCAATCCCGACGGCCACGCGTCTCCTCCTCAACGGCCTGGTCTTTCCTATAAATACCGAGTAAAGTCCCTATCTAAGGGACCGGATTCTCTCTTTCCCCAACTTTGTTCCAGAAAGAAGGCAAAAGACCCACTTCCTCCTACACATCGAATCTCTCTTCCCAAATAAACGGAACGAAAAGAGAGTGATAAAGCGCCGGGTGAGCAATCCCCTAAAAAGAATCTACAAATCAGCGGATAAGGAAGGGATTAATTCAACATGCAGATTTGTAAAGCCCTACCCGGATAGTGAAGTTTTGAGTGCCGCCCGCCGTGGTTTTTCCTCCTCATTCAAGAGGAGGTTTTTCATGTAAAAAATCCGATCTTAATTCCCCTATCGCATCCAACACTTCAAACACTTGTGTTGCCTGGAAACCACGGATCCGATTGGACCTCGTGGATCCAGAACGCAACCACATCTATTGTGCTTATATATTTATTCTGAATTTATATATATATATAATAATTATTTTATTCTTAATTCTGAATTATAAATTAACTACATAGTTCATTTCAACTAATAATAATATCCCGTATAATTGTTACTGGAGCCACCAATATCTCAACCCGCTACTTACAAAATGGATCACCAAAAATTTCACTAATAGTAACTCCACAAACTAATAGCCAAATTTGGGAATTTAATTTCCACAAGCCAAGCTATAAAAATAATTATTTAATAAATAGACAAAACTTTATTTATTTTGGTTTAATTGGGCTGCTGAATTAGGCTTATAAACTGATATTTTATCTAAGAAAGTGTAATGAATAAGCAGATGAGCTATAAATATAGTGCATGATATTAAACTGTAGGGAGTAAAAAGATTATAATATTGGTTGAGGTTGTTATAATATTGACACGCAAAGTTAACCAATGAATTAGTCTTATTCCCAAGCCTCTCTTGCGGTCATCCGTATGCTGATCAAGAGCTATTTGAGTCTTCTTCGACCAAACCGGACTGCTGAACACGTCTTCCAACTGCTGCCCACTTTCCTCCGCCGCTGCGTACTTGGCCGATCTCCCTATGCCAGTCGCCTCCCATGCGGCCTCGCTGGCGTCTGCTTGTCAGGTTTATTGCGAGCATCCAGCAACTGGCCCAGCTTACGACGTGTAAGTGATTCGCTTCCGCTTTTGGAAAATCTCTCGCGGTCCGAAGCCGAATTGAAAATGAGAGCGTTCACTATTCCTGCTTGTCGGAGAGCGTCGCTGTTTCTGCGAGGACGGAGAGAAAGAGGAAGACAGAGACGGAGTGAAATTTCAATCTGCTCGGACAGCATCGATGGACTCAATAGTCCAAAGGTCAAAATTTTCGACCGAGATCTCAAGCGGAAACAGGTTCCCCTTTCTCTCTATCGATATCAGTGAGCAACATAATCAGACAGTAATTTGGTTTTACGATCCATCTAGTTCAAATACTTTCTCTCTGTCTCTTTTTCTCTCTCCTCTCTTTTATACAGACTTAAGTTTCTCATGTTTGTCGATTATATTTTTAACCGTATAGCTTGGGAAAACCAAGATTAATTGCTATTTGTTCAAATGACTTTCCTTGCATTGGGAACTCTTTCATGGATTTTTCGAAAGCTTCAAAGTAGTTGCTTAGGGATTTCATAGCTCCTACTACAACAGATGGAATACTTTCTATACTGGCTTATTCTCTCCTTTTATCTTAAGTTATTTGATAGATTGACTAAGCCGTGAAATGCATTTTCTATCTGTTTCAAGTGCCTTTTTAAACCAACCCCCGGGTGATAAATTGGCGATCCCTCCCCCTCCCTGAAAATTTAGGATAAAAGATTGGAAAATTTGAGAGGCAGGGTCGGCAAAAGGGAAAGCAGAAATGAAATTAGAGAAAGTTAGCTCTTTATTTCTTCCTTTCAACACCTTACTGACAGACGGGAAGACAACTTTGTCCCTCAGTAAATGCACTGGCATGATGATCTCTGTATAACTTATCCCTAAATGGAGAACAAGAGAATCACAAACCAAGTACATTTTGAAAAAATGTTCATTGGATTACTACTCTCAAGACCCACAAAGTTAGCTGCAGAAAATCCACCACATTAGCTAGACTAAATTCAAGCACTGACATTTCTAGACAAATCATGTATTTCTACCTGTAAGGCACCAACTGGTGGCCATTTTCCTTGTGGTTTTAAAGTTTTTTTCCGAAGAGAAAGGCGTAAAAAGGATAGGATTGGTAATTTGGTGCTGTTCCTTTCTCAGATATACAGCAGGTAAACAAGACATTCTATTTCTTTTTTTTTGAAATTGAATTTTGTTTGATTAAAGGGAAGTTCCTCAAAAACCTCCATCAAGAATGAAAGATGTATCATCAATAGGGAAAGCTCCTTTATCCCTCTTTCCTTTAGATGCCCAAAGAAATGGATCTTTCTTGTGACTGAACCCACATGTGGTGGAGACAGTAGAATTGGGGATTGTGATGATGGAAGAACTTAGATTTTATCAAACTTTGATATTTCTAAAAATGGTTGATCTACATATGTGATTACTGAATTGAAGTAATACCCTTCTTATTATTGTAGATTAGCTAGGTGCACTTGTTTTTTATGTCTTCCCGTGTGATAAATTTCCACTGTTGTTTACATGCCTTTTACTTTTGGCCTTCTTTCAATAGCGTGACCGAGCTGCATGGTTGGTGCATCCTGGTGATTCCTTTGTTAATTCTGTAGCGGAGAATCTTCTGGATCGCTTGGAGGTAATATGCTTTGTCGATATTGCAATTTTTTTATATTTTTGATTATGCAAATATTTTGTGGTATTTGTTTACATTTTCATTGTTGGCGCTGGTGTGGTTATGGAGACTGGTGAAGTAGTTTGTGGGTTAGTTAATGTTAAGCTGTAGCTCATGGATTAAAGTTAGGTTTTAACCATTTTCTTATTGTTTCTATGCTTCAAGTTCTGTTACATACTAGCTTCATATTCGATAATGGTTAATTTAGGATATGGAATCAAGGTTATAATTGACGATAATATTAGGAGTTAAAGGCTATACTTTTGATGAGTGTAGTTATTCCTATAATGTTATTAATAGCTGCTTGGAGTTCCAGTTTTGTTGGTTTTTCTACGTATTGTGTGGGTCAAATATGAACTTCCTACCTCAAAATGCTAGCTTAATTGTTAATTATTATTGACAGCATTTTGTACGTACTATATGTCTTTTTTGTGGTTGAGGGACAATGATCCACGGATCATTAAGCATTGATTGTCTAAATCTTCAGTGGGATAATGCCTGTAAGACTTCATGTGTTTATTTAATCAGTTCTTTCTCACAGTGTTTACTCCCATAGTCCCATACCTCTTTCATGGTTACACTTAAAGCCCCTTTCAATGACACAGCAGTCAAATGTCCACTTTTTAGAAGAATTTCTTTGTTTATTCCTTTTTCATGATGACCCAACTTAATGTTGATACTAAACTATAAAAATTAGTTCCAACATACTCATGCTTTTATTTTCCAGCTGCCTATTTATAAAGATGGTGCATTTATTTCTGCTGGAATGCTAGAGTGGGGAAGGTATTAGGGATGCTAAAAGGGTTTTGTATTCTTGTTTCATCTCCATCTTTTGGTGTCTTCTGACTTTTTAAGGGAGAGGAATGCGCAAAGTTTGAGGGAAAAGAGAAGTGTTATGGAGTTTGCAGCAAGATTTTCAACCCAAACCACTACAGGCAAGTGTGGAAACATTATGTTCAGGCACCGCAGGTTGGGAAGGAACTTTCTGCCTGCGAAGGAATGGGATTGTTTTTAGGGCATGGGTTTTTGATTTGGCATGTTTTCAGCTGGTTTGACTTAATTTGTATGTGTATTGTCTTGGGTCAAGTCTTCTTTGTCTCTCTGAAGAGTTATTTTAATGCCTGCTTGGATTATGTAGGCAGCTGTTAATGTGCTGTATTTTAGTGCTTTCTTGGCACCAATTAATATCCTTTCGTTTTGTCAATGTAAAGATGTTGCACTTATTTTCTTCATTTGACTGAATTTTTCTTGTCATTGCATTGGGGGAGGATGGCAGTGGCAGGCTACATAGTGTTGAGAGTCACGGAACCGACCAAACCAAATGAGATTTTAGCTCGAGTCTTCCTTGTGGAAGAGTGTAGAGTCTGTGGACTCAACCTTTGGACTTTTTGCTTTCTGACCTTGTGGCACTTGATGTGTCACGTCCCATGTTTCAAAACCCGTCATTAACCTTATTCATACGTATTACCCTTTATTCATCAATATTGCTTGTTATAGTTAAAGGAGAACGTGAACTTTTTTTGTAGTCACTTAATTTTTACTAGTACATAAATGATAATCTCAACATAAACAGAATCCAAATATTGCCACATTATCGGTGGCTCTGACATCCGTTCAACAATAATATGATGTCAGCTTTATGATAAGGTAAGATGCCTACTAAATCAATCATATACATTTTTTAGAAGCAGAAAATACTTACATCATTTGCCCAATTGATATAAAGTCATCATTGAGATAAATTGCTCCTTATACAGTCATCAAAATTTTACTCAAATATTCTACAATACATCATTTCGAAAATAAAACTAATCACAATACATTCTATTCCAAGATATAGGTCTACAAACAATATCTCGAGAAGCATATAATAAATTCTTCAAGCTTCAGTTCTACTCATCTGATATCGGCTTGTGTACATTATCTGAAGGGTTAGTAAAATAGTAAGAGAGTGAGTCAAATGCTCAATGAGACACTATGTAATAAGGACATGGACATTTATGCTTAAAATAAAAATATATTCATCAGAGGAATAGGAATTATATAAAATATGTATGAACTTTTGTTTTCTTTAACTTTAACTTTTCCTTTTCTTAATCAATATATTGGATCTTAATTATCATTTATCTTTAGGGATTAGGGCTAGTAGACCTTACTAATTAACGGAACGGTTAATCGAGAAAATGATTATATATGCTTCTATACAATCTAAGGTCAGACTCTCCTATTCAGCATTTAGAGGTGAACAGTATACTTTTAACCTAATATACGGGATCATAAAACTTATGCTGCCAAAAGTTCTTCCACAGTAAGGGGCAATCTTCAAGTTTCCACTGTAATATCCTAAAACATGTCAGGGAATATCACCCGCTGAAATAATTCCTTAGTCCAATTCATTGATTTTTTTTCAAAACTTCCTATGGAAGCTTTTATACTTGTTCTTGATACTTCTTTTTAATTTTCTTCACTTCGAAAGAAAATAATAATAATTTCTGAGACTTGCAAAGCTTCTATATAAACTTTTCATAATATCGAAATATAAGATGCAATAATTTTGTAATAAATCATAAGTCGTAAAAGAAATCGGTGCATGGATTGGTTTAGTGGCTTTAACTTTAAAATTTTACATATGTTAAAAATTCATATTTAACATGTGGTATATTTGGTTGATTTGGCGGCTGGTCTAGTAGTTGGTTTGGGGTTCGATTTGATGACCGGTTCGGACTTATTTTTATAGCTTAAAAATTATTATTGCTTCGGTGGTTCAAGGGCCGGTCCATACTAATTTTATAGTCTAAAATTTAGCATTAATAATTGGTGCTTCAACTAGTTAAGGAGAAGACCAGTTCAGGCTAATATTTCAACCGGTTCAGGGGGCCGGTGCAGGGTGATTTTTGTAGGCTAAAATCTTGCATTAGCAAGGATATTTCATCGGATTTGGTGGTCGGTTTAGGGACGGTTTAGTGGCTGGTTCAGGCAACCCAAAATTCATCATTAGCAAGGAAAGGTTTCAGCTTGGTCTGGTGGCTGGTTCAATGACTAATTCGGACCAAATTTTACATGTTGATACTTTAACATTATCTTAAAATACTTAAGTTAATTTGGGTGCCGGTTCGGGCGGTTTAAGGGCCGGTTCCACTTATTTTTATAAGCTGAAATTTTCAACATCAGCAAGATTCTTTGGCTGATTCTGTTATTGGTTCAAGGGTCCGGTTTAGTGGTCAATTCAAGGTATTTTTGGAAGCCAGTTTATAGGTTGATAGTTCAGTCTTAGTATTTGATAACTTTGCCGGGTCGGCTTCTGGTTTAACTGGTTCATTGTCGGTTCAGTCCATTTTTCATAGATTGCTAGGTTTAGTATCAGCATGGATGCAGGGGCCGATTTTGTTGTTGTTTTGGGGTCCGATTTTGTGGTTGATTCAAGCCAAATTTTACAAGCTGACACTTCAACATTATCTTAACACACCTATGCTACTTTGGCTGCCGGTTCAGCCGATTTGGGGTCCGGTTCAGCCTATTTATATAGGCTGCAAATTTTAGCATCAGCAAGGAGAAATTTCTGGTTTTGTTTCTGGTTTAGAGGCCCAGTTCAGGGACCGGTTCAAAGTTACTTTGGCTGACGGTCTACAGATTGATAGTTCAACATTAGTAGATGATGTTTTGGCCAGCTTGATGGCTGGTTCAACAGATTTAATGGCCGGTTCAATCTGTTTTCAGTAACATGTCCAAAACAGATGCTGAAAAATCAGAATGGCACATAATGATTTAGTAGCCTACTTATACACTTTAAAACCGATTTTTACCTGTTGTGAGGTGATGATACAATAGTAATAACATAGTAGCATAGGGAATTTAAGTATTGGATCAACAATACTTAGAGGAATTAGCAAGAAATTACAGCAAAGTAAAGAAGGGCAAATGTGCACTTGCCAAATTTGAGCTGAGTAACCATGGAATTTCTGATTTTTCTCCTTCTCCCTTCTGCCTTCCGGTTCTTCCCTCTGCTTCCCTTCATTTTTCCCTTCCTCTTTTACTCCCTCACGTGGCCTTATATAATTTGGAGGCCAATTAGTTGGGTTAATTCCTGAAAAATTGAGCTGCTGCTAGCTATCCATCAGATCTCCAGAATTCAGCTTAGTTGGCCCCTAAAATGTGCTGATTCATCCCCTAAATTTGTTGAATCACTATGCTATTTGGTGGCTGTGGAAGCTGCCAAGTGGCTATTAAATTGGGTTGAATTTTATTCAACTTTCTTTGGTCCTTTGATGAGGTGTGCTGAAATCAGCACTTTGCTGATTTTGGTGCTGCTGGAGCCGTGTGGTTTGTGTGTATTTCTACTGATTTCTTTTGAAATTTTGGCTAAATATGGTGCTGCTGCTGTGTGTGTGAAACTCTCATGCTGTGTGTGTGTTGAATTCCTTATGGAATTATTGGAAATTTGGCTAAGTTTGCAGCTGCCCTTCTGCTACCGTGCACCCTGCTGCTGCCAAGCTGCTGATGCAGCTGAATTATGCAGCTTAATCTTGCTGAATCTTTTTGGAAAATTTAGTCAAATTAGGGGGCTGCCATGTGTGTACTAAAGTCTTGTGCCATGTGTGGGTTGTATTTTTGCTGAATTATTGGAGAATTCAACTAAAATTTTAATGTTGTTGCTGCCTGGGTGATGAGCTACTACCCCTTGCTGAATTTTTAGAAAATTCAGCTAAAATATGTGTTTTGTGTGTTGAAATATATTAGATTTTACTTAATTAATTTGATTTGTGCTATATTTAATCAATTGAGCTGAATTCGGTTACTAATCGGGTGAAAAATTGGTGGTTGGGCTATCTTTTTGTCAGCTAAAATTAATTTGATCGTTAATCGATTGAGAATTCGGCAACTGAGTTGTCTTCTTGTCATTTGTTCTATCTTTTTATTAATCAAAATGAATTCGGTTTCTAATTGGGTTCATCAATTAATTTTTTGTTGCGTCCTGGTGTGAGCTTCTGGTTTCTGAGTTTTTACTCTTTATTAATCTTAATTTTACACATATACTAGCCTAACTAGTTTAATTATAATTCGTAAAATCTCGGACCTTACATGATGTCCATTTGGTAGAAAAGTTGTTATATTCACCCAGTAGTTAGAAAAGTTGTTATTTCTCCTTTATGCTGCATGATCTTTTTGGTGTACTTGTATACATGGCTTCGTGCCCGTGGAACCTTGGTGTTTTCTTTTCCTTGCATAGCTACCTAAAATTTTATCAGCTTTCAACTATACATAATTTTAGAGATGCCATGCCAGCTATTAGGAATTCTCAAGCAATTGTGTAGGAACAGTGTCATTGCACAGCCTTTCCAAACACCACTTCTAAGTCTCTGGTTCCCTGCAAATTGAACAATTCAAGACTACAACTTGGATTCTTAGATATAAAACAATAATCTGCTCCATTCTTTCTATGGTCATCTGACAAATGGGCTAAAGAAGCTTCTTTTCTGCGGAATACTTTTTAATGTGTTGATGGGGCTCTCTATCTGGCTAGGTAGCTATCTTATTACAAGCATTGGTTTGACTTTCTGTTTCTAGTGTCTGGAAAACCCATAAGAGGTCTAGAATCAAACTCTAAAATGAATTGCTACAAGACTACAAACATTTTGATGGTGGACATGGCATGTAATCAAGTGATTGCTAGGAATGGGAAGGTGGGAAGCTCATGTAGGCTCCATGGGAGATTGTTGTGGTCCAGCATGTATATCATGTGGCTAGAGGTTCTGAGCTTTTGGCAGAGTTGAATTTTGCTTTTTAAATGTTAGTGAGTTATTAAATCCTTTTGATTTTGATAAATTTGCTTTGATAGTGGTTTTCGTTATACTTCTTACTGGCAAGTGGTGTAAGACCCTGTTGAGGGAGGAGGGCTGTTTCTTCCATACCTAGCCTGACTTAGTACAATGTTCTTCTTGTCAGTTATATTCTGTAAATTACGGTGCTTCTAAGCTCTAGTGTTTGGTATCTTTTGAGTCCTAGTTCGATATAAGAAGATGAGGCACGGTCTTCCTTTTCACTGTCTGGGTTGCATGAACATAAAGCCTTCTAGGGTTAAGTGCATATATATCATGAAAATATTTGAGCTAGGTTTTATAAATTGTTTCATCATTTCATATGCTTTTGTTGTAGGACTGCAAAATAACATTTCCCACCGCACTATGTTTGGGGGGTTCTCTGCAGGCTATCAAGTATTTGATGCAAGGGCATGGTGAGAATCTAATAGTTTTCCCTGTTATGCATTCTTCTGTTCATGGGTATTTGTCAGCTTTTTTCACGATTTCTTTTTCTTTTTTATTTTCTTTTTAAAATTTTGTTGAACTATTTATGATTGAGTTGGTTAGATTTTACTGAGAAACTAATTGCAATCATATAATCAAGACACTTTGTACAATGATTGGAGTTTGACATGTTTCTTTTTACTCCAACTTGACTCAAAATTAAGCTAGTGAAGCTTGTATTGTAAGGACTATGTAGCATAGGTGGTTATGTGGGTTATGCGTCAACTGTTTTAATAGGCAAGTGAATTTCATGTAACTTTCATTGCCATGGATGATCTATCATTATTTGCTACCATTGTCTCTTTAGGTGGATGGCTTATCCTTCTCATTATCAAATTCTCTTTAAGTAATTTCTTCCTTCTTTTACATGAATACAACAGATTTGGGAATATCTTATAAATACTAGCCAGAACCTTATCTTGCATGTTCATACCACGCAGCATCTTGTTTCATCTTGTTACATTCAATTAGATGGAAATAACTTAAATAACATGAATGTCATTATATCCTATTTTGCATCATATCAGTAAATCTGCCAAAGCTCAATTTGAAGGAAACTTAGAACATAATTAGATGTTATCTTAAGAGTCTTGTACATAGAAATGCCAAGATACCAGAATGGTTCTTGAGACCATGAATTACAAGAGAGTGTAGAATGAGCATATTTTGGTCTTCAAAATTCTTTTGAAAGTTCTTGTGTTAATTATTAATTTCATTTTTGTTTTTAAATTTGGATTGCTCTTTGAGGAGTTATGTTATTCATAACTTGTAATATCAATTGAACCATTGAGCTTGAGATTATTCATTGTCGGGATTCAACTGACTGTCCATCCTGATTTGGTTGGAAACAAATGCAATGCAGGTTTGATTTGATACCAAGAATTAGATACAGCAGACCTGGTGAAATTCTACTCCACTGGTTTTTTCTGTGGATATTTTTTGCTGGCTGTGTGGTAGTACATCAGTTGTATTATATTTGTGAGTGTAAAATGGTTAAGATACATGGCTCATTAATTAAATTTTCATGAGCTGTTATCTGTTCTTCCCAAGATTTTTTTCTGTATGGATAAAATGTTTCTTCTATGTAAATTCAGTATGCTTGACGACCAAATGACTGCTCTGCACTGGTTTATGGATATCTCAAGACATCCTTGATAACATGATAATCTTTCTCTTGTATCAGGTGGCATAAAAAATCTTATTATGATGGACACATCATATGACATGGTCAAATTGTGCAAAGATGCTGAGAAAGATATATCCAATGAAAACATTGACACTTCTTTTGTGGTTGGTGATGAGGAGTTTCTCCCTGTGAAAGAAAGGTATTTTAGATATGCCCCTATGGATCTTCTGTGTGCTGACAAATGATTGAGTTGTGTCTGGCTCAATTGCTTGTCATTTCCAAATACATTGTTACCCTATTGAATCATTTATGGATGCCTGAGATGCGCTTGAATTATTCAAAAATGAGTTCAGGGATATCACTTTCAATGTCCTTGTTTTACATTGAAAAATTGTAACAAAAATGTTGAACTCTTCTTTGCCTTGTAATTGCTTATAAGCTTCGAATGGCAAGTTCTCTAGATTTGGTGATCAGCTGCTTAGGATTGCATTGGACGAATGATCTTCCTGGAGCCATGATTCAGGTATATGCTTGTTTTTTGAAATAGTTGTGTCATTGCTATCACCGAAAATGAATAATTCCTCTGCTGCACCCTTTTTAACTGAGGCGTTGCAGATGCCGATATCTATGTTGGAGGCACTGATCATTCATTATTTATTTTCAGTGTAGACTGGCTTTGAAGCCTGATGGTCTATTCTTAGCGGCTATTCTTGGAGGGGAAACATTGAAGTAGTTCATCTCATCTTATATTTAAAACAATCTACTATCTTGTTAATGACAACACTGATATGTTTTCTCTTAATTGTTGTGGTTAGAGAGCTCAGAATAGCATGCACTGTAGCACAAATGGAACGAAGGTGGCATTAGTCCACGGCTATCTCCGTTAGCACAAGTAATTTCTCGTTCTTGGAGGCATATATTTTAATATGTAGAGACAAGCGCTGGCTTGGAGATTTAACAATCATATCATGTTGTGGCCATTTGGATAATGTCTAATATCATTGAGCATTGTGTATAATATCTTTTTCTTCATGTTCTTTTACCTAGTCAATGTAAATATTTATTCAAAACAACACCAAGGGGGAGCAACTGAAGTACCAAAAAAATTGACATCTTACCCACCAACAGAATATTTACAACCCTAAAAAGCACTAATCATCACCCTACATGCCCTTGCCAAAACCTGAAAAGCAAAAAACCTCTATAAAGCAAAATCAAATTCTTTTTACTGCAAGTGTTTCATTCAACCCTCTTAAGTTCCTTATTGTTCCTTCAATTTTTCGATACCTTGATCCTGCAGTTTCGGATAATCTCTCTTAAGAAGATTATAAAAATTACCCATTTTTTTAGGTTTCTTCTGGTTGTCATTGAGCATTTTGGCCAACATCTGATATCTCTTTTTCTTTCTATTTTGGAGACTTATTTTCCACTTGCAATTTTTAGGTTTAGATAGTTTCTTTTTTGGTTAAATTTGGTAAGTGAAAGCTGGTGCTGCCAAATTGTCGACACTTGTACTGAAGTTATCTTCTCTTCCTTGCTTAGTTCTGTCACATTGGCTGTAGTGCAGCATAAATACCATCAAGTAGTCATTGATAAGCATGCATTTTTTTTCACATCATTTGTGCTGGTGTAAGCCTACTGTTAGTTGGAAACATACTGTATTTTTACGGTTGAGTTTACTCTTTGGTTCATCATTCAGGTGCGAGATGCTGGAAACCTTTTGACTAGGGCAGGCTTCACCCTTCCAGGTGTTGATGTAGATCAATATACTGTTAAATATGAAAACGGTGAGTGCTTATGTGACTCTAAATTGGATATTCCATGGATAGTAAGATGCTTTAGGCTTATTTAATTCTATATTTTGTGAAACATCTTTGTAGGTCTCTGATATACATCTGGCGGTAGACATTTCTTGAGCAGTGAATAGTGCTACTTGTTGTCATAAAAGAGAAGAAAAAGAAGAAAATATAGAGCTAAGCTTATGTTATCAAATGGTTTAAGAAGAAGTAAAAGCATGTAAAGTGGTTTCCTTGATGTAAGTTGACAGGAACCTTCATGAGTCATTGTTGTCTTCAAGTGAGAAGTGCATGATTTAGAAAGAAACTTCTGACTGTCCAAGTGTCTTTATATAGCTTCTGCTCATTTTCTTTGGTAACAAGGAAGATTGTTATTATATGTGATAATTGGACCATTAGAGGATAAGGAAGAGATACAAGGAATTAAGTGGTGTTTGTTCTGTCTACCTCCTATTTGTTCAAATCAGTTGCTCAATCTGGAATGCTTCTCTTCTTTGCCTTTGACAAAATGTCATCTATGAGTGTGACAGCATCTAAGCCTATAAATAAGAAAGATGATAAACATATAAGAGGGGGGATGGACATGGGGAGAGGTTTTACATTGTCTATCGGCTAAGGGGAGCAACAGCTAAAGCATCTTCTATTCAATGGCACAAGTGCTACAGTATCACTCAACCCAGGATTCAAGTCCTAATGCGCTTGTAACTCAAACATGTTGTGAAGCAAAAGAGAAATGTGAAAAGAGAAGGTTAATACCAAGCAACGAGATGACTGTAACTTCTTGGATGATTTGAAAAGATAGAGGTTAGAAAATAAAGGGATAGAGCAATGAAAGGAGCAAAGGTGAAACTAAAACCATTTTACACTCACAGTAGTTCCAGGTCTAACTTGCGTAATATATAGCATTTACTCTTTATCTGCTTTAGTGGAATATAATTTGAAAACTGATTAAGCAGAGTTGAGATTTTTTTTCCTGCTTGTTCTGCTATCCTTATAAAATTTCTGGTGGTCCAGCTTTGCAGCTGATAGAGCATCTTCGTTCAATGGGTGAAAATAATGCTCTTCTGCAAAGAAATACTGTGAGACATTTTCTTGTCAAGAGTGCTCTGGTTTTTGTGGTTTTTTCAATATGTGAGAATTAATGGTGGATACTTTCTTTCGAGAATTAGGTCTTAAAGAGAGAGACAGCTCTTGCAACTGCTGCTGTTTACCAGTCAATGTTTGGAGCAGAAGATGGCACTATTCCTGCAACTTTTCAGGTGATGATTTCTTCAGAATAATAGTTTACTGGCAATGATGTGTGTATGCATGCATATATACATATATATACATGTATATATATATATCCTATCGTTATTACGTGTTCTGTACAAGTATGAGATATGGCAAGTAGTGTTGCTACACTGGCTATATTCTGAATCAAGAGCCCTTGTATACTGCCTCGACTGATTTTATTAAGGCGACAGAAACCTTTATTGTGTGTCCTGTTCACTTATGAAATATAGTAAAAAGTATTGCTATGCTTGCTATTTTCTAAATCAAGCGCCCTCCTATGTTGCCTCCACTGATTTTTATCAAAGTCAAAGAGACCTTTATCATGTGTTTGTTCTGTTCACTTATGAAATATAGGAAGTAGTATTGCTTATTGGCTGTATTGTGAATCAAGTTCCCTCCTATGTTTCCTCAATGATTCTATGAAGGCCAAAGAAACCGAATAGTGTTGTATTTATAAGAACACCTGACCTTGAAGTAGGTGGCTGCTTATTTTCTACTATGATAGGGTACATTGTTTAAGAAGTTAGTGACTATTTGCTTTATTTTGATGTGTCAGAAGTGGCCAGGGAAGATTTGCCTGTTTTTGCCACTTTAAGATAAAATTTCAGTTTGTTAAGTGACTAGCAATATATGTGTTGGAGGAAGAGGGGGTCTTAAATAACAATCATAAAATTACTGCATCCTAAATGTATTTTTGCCCCAGCTTGAAAGACTGATTGCTTAAAAGACTCTTACTTGGAGTGACAATTTGGTTTCTCATAAATATTGATCCTGGCCCCTTCGATTCGACCTTGTAAAAGGTCTAAAAGGGGAGGAGCTCTCTTGGGGCCCTGCTCACAGCTCTCCATATTATGTATTCTTTTTCCTCCGAATTAGGGTGGAGACGTGGAATAATTTTGAGTTTCGATCACCAAACTAAAAAACAATCATAAATTACTGCATTAGAATAAATAAATTTTTATTCCAGCTTTCATGAAAACTACACCCATGTAATTCACTGGACTGGTAAAAATCTGTCATTCCATGCACAATCGGGTAGAACTTGTGAAACAAGCTGGGCTTAAGGATTAAGGAACTGTTACTTACAGCTTTTGAAATAGCTTTTGGAAAGAGTTACATATTGGACATCTCCCAAAGAGCTTCCTAAAAGGCCAATTGATGATTTCTTTAAGTTACTCTGGAATTTTTTTCTTAAATCACTTTAAAAAATGCCCCAACAAAAGTGCTTCTGGGACTGGAAGAAATTATAACTTGTAGTTTCATAGAAGTACTTTTCAAAGAGTAGTAACAAGCATCCCTTAAGAATAATTTAGCTACTCTGTATTCAATGAGGCAAAATAGCTAAGTGGGGGTTCTTGAGGCTTGGTGTTCTGGATGGAGTGTGATTTTCTTGTGTGTTGAGCTTCTTGATGCTAGAGATTCTGGTTGAAGTGCGTCATGCCATAGTATCTGCTTGTAGGTGGTGACCCGGATGCAAAATCTTGCCTTATCCTATATAATTCTTTCCCTTTCTGGCCTCCCCATTAACGAGCTTTACTGTTTTTTCAGTGTTGTCCCACCTTTAGGAGACTAGCAGTGTCACCTTTCCCAGTAAAGTTTCCTGATGATGTTCGATGAGAGACTAGGCTCAAATCCTACGCATTTTGAGGTTGCAGGGTTTAACTATAGGGAAGGGCTAGTTTAGGCTGATTGGACCTTCCCATGGAATGAAAGGGAAATGAAATCAATAGAAGATCACAACAATTGTTCAATCAAAGGCCTCAGGTATTTTTTGTTTTGCTTGATATATTTTTGTTTGTCACAGATAATGATTCCTCCGAACTTTAATTCTGAGGAAAATTTCTTCTCTTCCTGCTATATCCGGTTTTTTTCCTTTTCTTTCTGAGATTATGAATAATTGAAATTGAGCACACTAAATGAGGTTTTTGTTGTCTAGGTGATCTACATGGCTGGGTGGAAAGAACACCCATCTCAACAGAAGGCCAAAAGAAGGGGCTCTGCTACCATTTCTTTCCAGGACATCCAGAAGCAGTTCGACTCGTGAAGTTGACTCGCTCATTTGGTCTCTCGCATTTCCACATACCTCAGCATCTTCAATTTCATTTTGTCACCTTTCTGAAGCTCATGCACTCCTGTTTCATTTTTAGAAACTCGAAAACCTTAAAGTGTTCCCGGTTCTATTAAAGATAGTTTCTTCGCACTTGTTCGAACATAGTTTGAGTAGTACATTCAAGCTTGCTCTGGAGCTTACCTTTTCATAGTACTTTTCTGCTTAAAATTAATCAATAAGCGGCTCATTTCTCTGACATTCGATCATAAGCTAGTTGTTGCTCGGTTTTGAAGCTTATTAGTCTAGCGAATGCTTCTGCTTAAGCTCATTGAGTTATCTTAGTCTTGAATGACTTGCTACACTTGTATCAACTCAATTACTATCTTTGCAAAGGATGCTTGCTTGATTTCTGAAATCTTCTAAATGTATCATTTTGGCTACCCTTTTCAGAGTGGTGGCCTGTGACATTGAGTTTTTGACTTTGTAATGATCATATCCCCAACTTGGCATGAGAGGCCAACATCATATGAAGATGATCAACAAGAACAAGATTTATAGTAAATAAGGAAAACACAACATGAATGTAGAATTACTAAAATAAGGAAAATAAGATACGAAAAAAAAGGACAATTTGGAATAAATAACCTTTTTCTGAGGTAGATTATGGAAAAGTTAAATAAATACTATCTACTTTTACAATAATTTTATTATTTTATCGTATTATTTAACAAAATGAGTTATTTGTAGATAAAGTATCCTTATAATTCTAAATATGAGACTTTTATGTCATGGAGTTGGAAAGAATAAAGAGAATGTCACTTATTCTACATTATATCTGGTAAAGTGATTTTATCGTTGTGTTAAGGTTATCATTATATTTGTAAATTAGATAAATAAATAATATCCTGTTAGACCGTTTTTAACTTTAAATAAGCATGGAATTACTATAGTATAATTTTGGTAAAGAGTTATATAAATATTGCTTATTCTGTATTTAGCTTATATTATAAGGAGTGATAATGTAATTTTATTATTGTGTTAGAAATTAATCTAATTTTGTGAGTTTAGATAAGTGAATGCTTCATCGCTGTTAGTGCTAAATTCAGTGAGTTGTAACCTAATTTTGCAAAGCAATCAAAAAATCCTTCATTATAGACATGGCAAATAACCCAATAAAGCAATAACATGTAAGAGTGCCAAAAAATCAATGGTATTAATCGAAGTACAATACAATCATGGTTGTGAGATAATTGATAAATTTAGCAGTGATTTTAAGATTTTTTTTTATACAAAAGACAGTGCCTTAATGATATTAATATTATCGACGATGTTGGTGTTATTATCCGTAAAATAATTATTTTCTATTTAAAAATAATCAAAATTACATCATTTTGCCTTTTTTGAAGAAAAAAAATACTAAAACGGTGTCAATTAATTGCTAACTTATACACGCTTTTAAAACATCGTTCCGTCTCCTTTTCCCTTCTCTCTTCACCATCTTTATTTTTCAGTATTTATTATTTTAGTTCATATTTAATATTATAGTAAAATACAGAAGCTAATAACTTTAATTGCAAAAATTCTGATACGTAGAATTATATTTTATAGTAAAATTGTAAAAATATTATTTTATCTAAAATTGAATCTAACCATTTGTGACCAGCGATAAAATACGTTAAACTAATGTTTTTCATAATTTCTGATTTTTTTAATATATTTTGAAAAAAATATTTTTTATTGTTTATATTATCACCTTAAACAATATCAATCCTAAAAAAAAAAAAAAATTACCTTAATGGTAGGATACCAATAACAAAATCATTTTTTAATTGTATTTATATAATATTACTTACTTTCAGAACAGAGAACAGGACGCTGCAAAGTGAGGAGCATTGCGGTGTATATAACATGGAATGAGGGATCCTACTTCTCTCCATTTCTTGCTTCTCTTTGCTTATCTCTTTTTAGTCATTGGATTAAAATTTAATGGTTAAAATTTTAACACATTAAAAATATTATATATAATTAATTTTTAATTTTTTTATTATAATATTAATATTTAGTAAATAATAAGTTAAATATTAAAAAAAAATTTAATAAAAATTTATATTTAAATATTTTTATTTAATATTTTAAATTACTATTATTAGATTAAAAATAATTTAATGATAAATATTGAAGAAGCAAGATTTCCTAGTTATTAAATTAAAGTTCAACGGTTGTTATTTTTTTATAAAATAATATTTTTTATTTTAATTAAAACAAGGGCAGGCATCGTACGCGCTGCAGCCGTTCGCGCGTCGCAGCCTCCCCCAAAACCCCGGATGGGTAAGACAAAGCACAACCGGCCTATATATTCCAGAAAGAGACACCTGTGAGTCAGCCGCAACACGGGGATATGCCTGGCGGAGAAACCGAACGTTGGAGATAAGATAGCGTCCCACTCTCGCCCGTGGCTGCTGTGATTTGTGGTCTCCGTTAATTAAGTTTTCAGTGAGGGGGGGGAGAGAGAGAGAGAGAGAGAGAGGAGGAAGAGTGGAAATGCCTACCTTGAATCTGTATACCAACGTGCCGGTGGACGCTGTAGTGGCCTCTGACATTCTTAAGGATGCTACGAAAGCTGTCGCCAAGACCATCGGCAAACCTGAGACTGTAATGTCATTTCTTATTCTTGCTTCTCGCCCTTACTGATTTTTCGCTTAACCTCGCTAGAATCCAACTTTCAACTTTTCATTCGTTTCAATCAAGTCCGGTAAGTTTTTGAATTTTAGAATCAAGTTCAATCCTCAATTTTTGTGTAAAATTGTAGCATGAAGTATTATGTTTTAGCAACTCCAAGATTAGTTGAATCCCTAGTTTGTTGACGTCTTCCGGCATTTTAAGCCTTTGAAACCTTGACGTCTAGGTCACAATTAGGTGACCGTACATTTGCGTTAATGCTCACCCTCTATCTCACAACCATGTATTAGTGCAGTTTGTTGAGCAACCACCTATCCAGTGTTAATTTTACCATCACAGTCATTGACGCAATACGCCGGATACACCATTTTTCTGGTATATATCTCGCTTTTCATAGACGAAACTCATGATATTGGAGTACCTCTATTATCATTTGCTTCTTGTTGTAATAACTATTATGAAATTCTGTTGATGAGTGTAATCAGACTCAGATTGTATCCATAGATTCCATACTACTTAAAGCTCAATAAATCAAAGCAAAACAAACCAAGCCTTTTCGCATTAAGTGGGATACCTAGAGCTCAATCTCCCAATTTTTTTACCTTGACATTTTGGTCTCTTATAGTTTTAGCCTGTGAGTAATGGCGAGTTCACTGATATAAATAGTGTTTCAATTTCCAATTGTACAGCTTGGTTATCAGTTTTTCTGTTTAGTATGGCAACGAGGGTTCACACTGTATATATATATTTTTCTCAGTATGTGATGGTTTTACTAAATGGTGCGGTGCCTATTGCATTTGCTGGCACCGAAGAAGCAGCTGCATATGGAGAATTGATCTCCATCGGTGGTCTTGGGCCAAGTGTTAATGGGAAATTAAGTGCAGTCATTGCAGATATTCTTCAAACTAAACTTTCCATAGATGCAGACAGATTTTACATCAAATTCTACGACGTTGAGGTAATTCTCCTCATCATATACGTGATATTATTTATGTTTTTCTGTAATAATCTGCACTCAGACCTACAATGGATGGATTTCGAGTACCTAAATGGAATACGTATAGGGCTTTCTTCTTCTCTTTATACTGAACTAGAGCCTACAGAGTCTTCAAACAAAGAAAAGTACCTTCTCGCCTACTATTATAGAATTGGCAGAATTAGGGATTCCACCTCTCCTTACTATTATCTTGTTGTCTAGCCATTATACCTTTTTTTATTAAAACATAAAAAAAAACCTGATTTTTTTTAAATTCTTCCATATCATTTCTTTTCCTTCCCCCTATGTCTTTGGTGGAGCAAAGATTGCCTGTAAATGACACTCACTCAAACCCTACAATGGAGGTTGCCAGGCACTAGAATATGCCCCTTCATTTATATTAGTCATTTAACTAGTATATTGGTACTGTATTCTAGACCTCTAGAAACAAATTTTGTTTTCAATCCCAACCGGGGCAGAAGCTCTCCTTTTAGATGCTTCACTAACGAGCAAATGGGATGCAACAATAACTCTAATTCGACCAAAAATGCAACTAAACAAGTAATCTTCTACCATTGTTGTTTAGTTTTTTTGGCGTACTCTATATGTATACCATCACAAAGTTTGACTAGGTGCTAACTCAGTAGCCTACTGGTGCTGGAGGAGAAAATGAAAGACCAGTCAAATCCATTTTGGTACATTAACCGAGCTTTTGGGATACCGATCTAGAGTGCCTTGGGAGAGTATGTTAAGTTTACATTTTATCGATGTAAGATAATTTGAGCTTTCAAACCCCATCTGTAGTTTGATCACTTGAACTGAAAAGAGACAAGATTAGCATTTAGTCATTTCCTCTCCTCACCACATCAGAAAATTTATACCCTCAGATTTTGTTAGCTGCTTAAAGTCCCAGAAAGTGTAGGGACTCATCCAATGGCCAAGACTTAAAAGTGGAAAAGAGTGCCCCATCACGAATTCCTGAGAGTTCTGTTTGCTTCGGACTGATCATCAGGCCTTCAGAATACCATAATAATTGCTGAACCTGAAGACCCATGAGCCGGTGGTTATTAATTGGAAAGTCTATGATGAACAATGATAATGTAGTGCAATTACTGACAACAGCTACAGAACTTTGCGTATTACTGATGAGAATGGAGTATCTTGACGCATTAGTAGAGTTGTCATTATGATTTGGTGATTATGAGTTTAAATTATGGAAACATTCTTCTTGCATAATAAGGGTCAGATTGCATATAATAAATCCAAAGTAATTCTAATCCGATGAAGCCAAAAATAACAAAAACTTTGCGTATCAAATCGTTCTTTTTATACTTTGGTGTTAATAGCCGTTCTTTATACACGCCTTGTGAAGAACAGATATTGCACTGCAACTTTTAGAAATCCAGTTTATGAACTTATCATTTCGAATTCTTACTGTATAACCATGTTTTCATATTCCTTTTTTGTCAGCGCTCGTATTTTGGGTTCAATGGTTCAACATTTTGAGCAGCATGCAAATCTGAGCTAGTAGCTCTATGCCAAGCCTAGTGCTCTGGCTTGTTTTCGTACCTTCAATCCTGTAAGTTACTTGAGCTTAGCAGAAGCTAATACTATATTAATGGCAGTAACAATTTAATAGATACTCCGCAAGCAATTTAATATACTTCTTCACATTGCTGTCTTTCCAATTCCTGTACTTCTGCATTTTCACACAAACACATTCACATAATCCTGAGGTAGATTATTGCGAGAAGATGTGGGCTGGAGAAAGAGCAAAAGGTTCTGGGTAAACAAAATGCTACTGAGCAAAAAGTAAATGAAGAGCCTTTGTATTTTACTAACAGTTACCCAGAAGATGCTACTGAGCAAGGAGTACTAACAGGTCTCTGAAATCTTTATTTCTGTAATTTCAGTCAACATTTTTTATTAACTATTAAATAAAATAAATATTTTTATTAGAATATATATATATATATATATATATTGCTATGTGATTGTTCATCAATATTCAAATAAAATAAATATATTTTAAAATTTTTTTCTTATTTGTTTATTTCATTCAAAATTTTCCAAAATCACATAGGCCATGAAGACCCGAGAATGCAAATAGCAGAAATTGCATGATATTTCATATGTGGTAACATGTTGGTTGGTGGAAATTACAATTGGCAAAGTTAGGGATTCAAATTTCTTCAGTTCCCTAATTTTGATACTTAATGAGATGATTGATATAAAAAATGAAAAAATGAGAATGAAAATAGTATAGTAATATTAATTATCATTTTTCTTATTAATAAACTATCAGATTTCGCCATCAATTTTGCTATTGCTTTAGCCCTCATTCACATTCTTCATATTATTCCAATCAATCAAATGTCCCAGGTGAATTGTTGAAATTCATCAACAGTTGATCATAGCTTCTGACAAATTTAATTTACATGCTTTTTAAAAATAAAATATAAAACAGGGTACGAAACTGGCAACCAACACCTTCCATACCTGAATTATGTCTTATTTTCTCATTGTATATTGTCGTTTCTTTTAAATGCAAACGTGGGTACAATCGGATTCACAGAGAAAAATTATGTTATATATCAGAGACTTAATGTCATCATAAGTACAAATTAATTATTAAAAGACAAAATTATCCAAAATTCTGTGGCTATCCATGAATACACCATACTGCAAGATTGAATATGGGATTCTGGATTCTTTACCAATTCTTCTAATTATAACAAACATGTTCAAATAAGTTTTTATAATGCTAAACTATCAAACTATTATGAACAACTCGACTCATTTATCACAATAATGACAACCAATGCCGATGACAGCAGAGCGCTAATGGGATATATAATCAACAGTGACTGATGCAACTAATGATCAATGCTCAGTGGTCAAAATTGCAGATTGGACTAAAAGTTCAAACAATCAGCAGGATCTACCAATCGAATAGCAATTGCAACGTTGATGGGAATTAACCATTGATAAACTTATCAAAAACGAATGAAGACATCTAGATTGAGTGGTAAGAAAGCACTAGGAAATGCAAAAAAAGAAAGCTAGATTTAAATTTTGAATTGTACTCCTAAATTGGGAAAATATTTTACCAACATTCTTCACTGGTTACGTACAACCAATTAAACCATTAACAGAAGCTAGTAGCCTTACCAATCTCCATAGCACACGGCCACAAGAAAACAGGAAGAAAGGAGCTCTCCAAATTCAGAGCCTAAAATTGCTATAATCACCGAGAGCTGAAGAACCATATGCATGATATGGCTGAGATGATAGCGACGATGATGGGTAGGTGCTGCCAAAATGAGTATATGAAGACCTCAAATTGGTGTCTATCTCACCATAGCTGCTTGTAATTGGTTCTTTGTGATCGCTGATAAATTCCTGTAAAAGGGAAAACAGACAGGGCTCATAAGGATCAAGAACAAAGTTCTTCCCACTATTTTGGTCAAAATGAAAAAAGAAAAAAAAAAAACGTGGGCAAGTAAAATGTGCAACTTGGATGTTTCTGTGAACCAACTTTATCCACATTGTCCAATCAATCTTGGAATGGGCAGCCTAGTGCACGTAAATCCTGATATGTATAGAGTCAGAAGAAAGGTTAAATCAATTTTAGGTCTATTTTACATGGCTTTACCTGATATTATGCAAGAGCCGTTACCATGACTTGAACATATGACCCCGAGGTTGCAAGGCGACAATTCTACCATCACGCTAGGACTCTTCTCCAATGCTGATTGGGTACGTGGGGCGACAATCAATTTCAGAAGCATGCATACTAAAGCATCATAATGAATTGTTGTGGTGTCTTCTTAAAGCATAGTCACATCCAACATTTAAGGGGAACAAAGATCATAACAGAAAAGTCCCTAGCCTTGAGGAAGGGAGGTTTTAAATTAATGGAAGTTCAGAATTACCCATGCAAAGAGGAGGTTTTTGGGTTTGAATATATGACATCAATATCACCATACAGAAACCAAACAATTGTGAAAGGCTTGTCTCCTCTATGCATGCAGCATGCCTAAAAGCCATAGAAACTAACACTTTTAAGCACATAAAGTGACGCAAAACGTCAGGTGATTGCTTTTGCAGCACAACATATATGGGTAACTCACTCCCTTCTTATAGTGACAAGTGTTACTATTGGCGTCATGTTATGCTATTTTTCATAATCTAAACATTTTTCTCTTCAAGTCATACCTCTCACCGATCTTTCGTATTCAATTCATCCATGCTTACTCTGTTTTCACTTTGTTGATCCAGCATTCCGATCCAAAATATACAGGTATCAATAGGCTCCCTTCTTATAATTTCCCCTATTTAATTTTTTCTTTCCTACAGAATGTGGGAGCAATACAGAATAGACCAGGGTATATACAAGCACGTAAAGCAGGAAGATACAAATATCCATAGGATCTTACCCTTGCATTGTAAAAAAAATATTGCCATGGTTTGAACCTGAGCAACCTTACCGTTGCATTATTAAATATAAAACTTTCCTCGGCAGTTCCTCTTGGCATTTTATTACTGGGGAATAAATGGAGAAGTTCCATTACCGGGGAACATGTCATACTATATATATATATATATAGAGAGAGAGAGAGAGAGAGAGAGAGAGAGAAATATTATTCTTAACCTGAATTAGGTCTTGAGCTATCTGAACTTGTGAGGATGATCCTTTAATTTCAATAGTAATTTCATCTGGAAGGCCCCTACTCTCTTGAACTGTGAGGATGGCACCACTGGTACGGCGAATGTACGTAATATTTGCCCCACGTGTCCCAATAATATCCTCTGCATAGGACAACGGTATTTGCATTGTCTGGGCAACCTATATGAAGGAAGGTAGCTTAGTTGATGATGAAAGCTATTCCTCCATAAACAGCAGTAACTACATGGAAAAGGAAAAGAAAGGAAAACCACATACAGAAGGGAAGAAGAATATCATCATTTATGCAAGGTTAATCACTTCTGAATGCCCTAGGTTGTGTTAGTTCAACTGATCAAAGGTTAGGATGACTGCAGTTTTAACGAGCTTGAGGTGATTGATGGGGATTCCTCCAACAACTGAAGGTAAACAGACCAAGCATGCACCAAAAAATCAAGCTCTCATTTAGATATTACAAAATTCCATCAAGATGAAAAAAGACAAATGGATCTTAGTTGAGAGTGCCTTTGAAAGGCACAGGTTGGTATTTAGTAACCACTGCTTTCGATCAGATGACACCTTCATCTTCAGATGTAGTTGATTTGGCCAAAAATTTTAGGGAAGGCTGATACTGCTAGAAAACTCAAAGATCACGGTCCATTTAATTTGCACAAGACTGATATCTAACATAGGTACAGGTGGTGATGAAGGTTGACAGCTCTAAGTTTATTATGACCATGAGTTTCATAAGCCCATAATGAAGAGTTTTGTGATGTTATGGTTTGCTATGCTGTGATGGATTGAGATTGGAGATGGTGTTGCAATGAGCCTAGAGGCTGCTTATGAATGGAGAGAGAGCCATTAAACTGAAGATGTTACCACTCCCCCCCTCCCCCCAAAAAAAAAAAGAAAAACCAAAGAGCCTTGTGTTTACACCATTTTAAAGTGCACTCTTTTTCTACTCTCTCTCTTTGTGTGTGTGTGTTAATCGGGGGAGAGGGAATTGGGAAGCTTTTTATGTCACAAGAAATAACACCCAGTGTACCAAACAATATTAAGGCTGCAGAGGTTGAATATAACTCCAGTAACTTTGACCCTCCCACCAATCCAAAGTCCCTAATTGAGATTGCATTACAAAAGCTCAAGATTTTTCCATAAATCCAAGCTCAGAAGCACCTTGATCTGTATCCTTTACTAAGGAAAAGGAAAAGGAAAAGGAATTTTCAAGCAACTTTAATAATTTTCATTGACTGGAACTTTTGCACATGGAGCTATATTTTTATTTGAAGATTACAATATAGAGCAGAATAAAAATTTTTATTGGCAAGGTGGCTATCATTTTTTTTTATAGTGAATGCATGGATGAATTTACAAACCTGAGTAATAATAGGAGCACCAGTACGACCAAGTCCTAAAGAACGCACAGCAGACAGTCCTGAATCTTGTCGATATGATTGAAGCCCAGAATTAGTGATCTGTGACTCCAGCTGAATTTCACGGTCAACAAACACAGGATCCTTTTTCAGAGAAAGAGAATAATCAGTGGCATTTCCAGCTCGAGTAGTATGAAAATTTAGCTTTTCAGGCCAGGATTCCACTTGCCGCTCCTGGGGTATTGTCGAGTTGTACTGAAAATAAAAATTAACAAATATCAGAAAGCTAGAGAGCATGAAATAGAACAAACAGATCAATGGGAATCAAACTTACAGCCTTCTCAAACAGAGGAAGAATGCTATGGTCAACCAAAAACTTCCTTAGGTGGCAAACCACTCCTTCTAGAGCTTTGAGAACCTTGAAGGCTTCTCCCTGCAGCTCTAAAATCCTCTCATCTGGGGCAACATATGATGGCACCTCATCTGGAAAAAAAACATACGTGTAAGTCTATTCCCTCATCATCTATTTCATTATTTTCCTCCTTTTTTTATCCCTTTCCGGAGGACATGGGATAAGGACAGCGCAAGGTCTCTATGAAGATGAACAAAGTCAGGCATTGTCCTTGTATGATGATAGAGTGTGTCCCTGTCTCAACTAATTGCCAGGTGCGACGGCCAGAAACGTCAGTTTACAAGCACAAAAACAAATGAAAAAAGAAAATATGGCTAGTATAAAGCTTTTGAGTGGAGCTTGAAAAATAACAGAGACATAAAATCATGTGTGTTTGAACATTAATTCCTTCTGGAGAAGGATAACAATATATATTGATTTTTCTAGGTAAAAGTGCAAGCAGAATATAAAGAACGAAAGTGAGGACGAGACACTGCCCAGGGGCCATTAGTGAATAAACAGAAGCAAATGAACGATTAATGAATGACAACTCGATTTCTATGAACCCTGAGCACGGCATGCAGCAACGCTGTTATTTTGATGCTTCACTTTCACACTAAGCACCTGCCTCAAAAACCCATACAAAGGCATTGGTATGTCACTTGGGCAATTCTATGAGAAAACTTGGCACTATATTTATCAGCCATACTTTGGACACGCAGTCATATCCAACACCATTACCTGACTCCGATTTAAGTGTAGTACAAGGAACATGATCTCTATCAAATGGAAAAGACACGGGACTTAGACCCTGCATGTCAGAGCTAGGAGCCAGGAATCCTAATGTTTGATTGGAAGGCAGGTGATACAAGCTGAATGGTCACCATGTACTTTGGGAAGTTGGGTGACGCCTTTCTTGCCAACGTTCTTCAGCTAGTTGTAATAACATTCATGAGCAAAAATATCTAGACAGATGGATTGAAACTACAAAATAAGTTACCAAATGTATAAATACCATTTTATGGAAAATATATGATTAGAAGCTGACGGTCACAATTGTTGCATAATTAAACTTTGATTCTGCCAACAATGTAGAAGGCAACATAAACATATAAAGCTGCATGCTCAAATTATTCAAATATACCTCCAGAAAGAACTCGCACAGATGCACCACTATTCTCCTGTATTAACTTAATCGTAGACCCCTGTTTTCCAATCAAACTAATTGCCTGGCTGGAAGGGATTAGTAATCGAGCAGAACAAAATGCGACTCCAACAGCTCCTGCTGTGTTATCATCAGCCTCATTCACAGGCAACCCACAAACACGTCTGAAAACTCTAATCACAGCATCCATTGCAGGGGACATTGATTCTTCTAGCTCTTCTTTTCCTGATATAAGGACCTACAAAATGGATGATATGATCATATGGTTACGGAAAAAGAGAATCTAATTCAGATGAATGCGGATAGAAACACATTCTACAACCAATAGTTTGCTAAATTCCTGTTTAACTTTTAAGGGGATGATCAAAGTGGCTCACACTTGGAGGCCACGAAAGGAGCCTAAATCCAGTCTGTTCAATGTCCCGAAACCAAACAGAGAAACAAACATAGTAGATCAGCAGCTACCAAGGAAATAGCTATTTTATATTTTGGGATTGAAAAATGTAGGTTCACTGATCACTAAATCTTGAAAAAAGGAACCTCACTACAGGCAAATAAGTAATTGGGAGCCCGCCCCTGTTTGCTTTCCAGCATAGGCGGGCATGATGTGCTGGCTCATTTTACTACACCGAATCCTTCGTGAATGTAGACAACACCAGGAACCCTATCTTTGCGCAACAAGAAAACGATTCAATTAAACAGCAGTTGAATCTACACAACACCACCACCACCACCACCAAAAATAATAAAGCAGTCCAAAAGGATAATTAGAAGAAACCATCTGCGAATTATTGAAGGCAAGGCGGTGGTTACTATAATTCCTCCAAAACAAAGTTGCGAGTAGAATAATGTTTTAGCGGGTTATGCATACTCCAGCAATCACACCACAAATGAACTTCGCGAAACCTAGATAGCTGATATCACAACCGTATGACAACCCAATGCAAAGCAGAAAATAAGAAACCCTGACAATGGATGAGCAAATCAGTGAAAAAGAAAAAGAAAGAGAAGAGCTCACAATGCGGTCAGGAGTACCAACGGCGCCCTCAAGGACGCGGATTCGAGCACGAGTCTCCTCGCACATTTTCTTAATGAGATCTCCTTTGCGGCCTATTATGCTGCCGACTTTGAGCACCGGCACTATCATCCTGAACACGCAATCGCCCGGCCAACCCGGCCACCTCTTATCCGCCGCCTCCTCCGGGGCCTCCTCTGGAAGCGATTTTCCATTCTGCGGCTCATCCACTACAGTGCTTGCAAGAACGGCGTCGGATGCCTCCGTCTGCGTCTCCGTCCCCAGTGGATGCGTAGCTTCGTTATGCGCTGGCTCAGCGTCAGCCATAGTCTCCGTCGTAACGGTGTAAGGAACGGATTTTCTTTCTTCTGGCCGGGAGCTCGAGCAGACGAGATGACCGACGCTATTGGCCTGTGCAGAATGACCGCGAGTTGGCTGGCTCACTGTATTTGTAAGGGGTTGCTCCGGCTGATCAATCGGCTAATAATAATTTTCTAGTGATAATTAATCTTAAAGTTTTCGATGAATTTATAAATGAAAAAAATTATCTAATACATATTTATACGCCGTTACATTTCCATCATAATGCTATTTTATTTTATCGTGACAATTTATTACAATTTTATGTTATTTTATTATAGCTTTTAAATTTTTTACGTTGCACCTGAAAATACAGCATACAAATTGTAAAATTTTAGTTATTATTGAAATCGTTTTTATCTTTCCATAACTTTTTATTTTTCTGAACAAATTATATATATATATATATATATATATTCTTTTTTTTTGGAAATTTTAAATTATAACAAAGGAGCTTATTTTTGAAATTCCCATTTAAATTGAATTATCAGAATATTAAAATTCACAATCCCATTCAAATTTGACCAGGACGGGTCACCTGACCGTAACGTAAATTCCATTTATGCTTAATATAGACTTCCCTGTAACTATAAAGATCACAGTCGATAAAAATTAGGTTATATTATGATAAATGTTTTGGGGCACACAACTCAGAGTAATTGTAAAGCACATTATTTGTTTATTCTCATATCATAAATAAGATATGACATCACTCTTACAATCCTTAAAAATGAGTTGATATCATAATATAACACCATCTCCCCGGTATATTATACAATTTTCTTTTTTAAAAAAAGAAGAAGAAAATATGAATTATACCAGCATATCCGGTATAATTAACAGCAAATGGCATAAACGGACCTTATAGTTAGTAGTTGCAGCCAAGACAACGGTAGAAGGCCGAAAATAATCAAGTGAGTGCCTAAACTTTAAGGCCAGAATGGATGGCAACCACTCCTCCGACGAGGTTTTCATATTGAACCTTTTGGAATCCGGCGTCCGCGATCATTGAGGCAAATGGCTCCTGCATTTTGCAAGTCAATAACAAAACAAAGTAAGAGACATAAACCAAGCAAAAGATAATAAAAAGGCTCTCGATTTAATTGTTTATTCTTCCTTGTTTTGGGTAAGTCCAAGCACTAGTCCCAATTTGTCATTACCGGCTGCGCTAACGATATGTTTTTGAACAACCTAAATGCTCTTAGACACTTTTAGATAACATGGTGTCCCATTCATCTATCAATTCTCGTGAGGCTCTATTAATATGAATAGATGTATGTCGTGTCCCTTAAGGGTGTCCCAAAAGTGTCCTCCTTGCATCATCCTTCCAACCATAAGTTTTTCACCGGCTCTCTCAAGATACTTTACTCAGCCTTTGAAGTAAAAACGATGTGAAGAAAAATTTGGGTACTCAGGGATTATAAATTTCCCCCTTAGTAATACCACAAAGGATTCGTTGCCATAATTCAGAAATTTACTGCTCTACTTCAAAGAAGCTAACACTCAGGCATGTGCAACATCATCTGTTTGTAGATGCATATTGATCTTACTTAGTTATTTAATAAATACTTATTCCCACTTCATGAATACTATGAAAGCTTATTTGCAATTTATGAATTCCTCATTACCTTGATAACTATCATAGTTCTCTTGGATGCAATCAATCTTCTTGGGGAGACAACGTAAGAGTGAGATCTCCAAAACAAGAAGCCTTCTAACACATTGGCTAACAAGCACACAAGATAAAACTCGGGTATTATCGGAGACATCTTCATTATTCCTTCCCTTTTTCTTTTTCTTAAAATATCTGATAAAAGTTAATTTGAGGGGGAAGTTCAGGAGATCGAAGAATATCATTAGTATAATTCAATAAATGCAAATGACTACTTTCTTTTCACATTTCTTGTTACTGATTGCAGGACTAATTTCATCTAAGTTGTAGTCTTCTCCTCAGCATTCAAACATAATTGAGAACAACTATTATTCTAGAAATGTGCCTGGAAGACACAATCAGTGTGGAAGTAAAAGGACTGATGTGCCAGTAAATAAAATTACCTTTCCTGTGTGAATCGAAAGTCTTTCTGCTTCATCTCCTTCTTCCTTATTTATTGAAATCTCTCATACAAAGGGTGTGATTAGTGCCTCAAGGTAGACTTCTAAATGCATACAAACGCTGCATCTACTCTTGCAACTTATCAACTATGACCTTCTTTTATATTTTTAGGTTGTCTTCAATGTCCCACGATCACCAAACCCTCTTTGTTAGTTAAACAGTCAAAACCCTTCCTCAGCTTGCTTCTTGATGAAGAAAGCAATCCTAAGAAAATCTTTACATGAATCACTTGCCAAGGAAATCTTCGATCCCCATATAAAATCCACAACTTGCACAATAAATATGCGCCATGTTAGACCGTTTGACATTGCACAGCCATGTCAGTATTCCAATGCTTTACTCATAGCCCACTGCCCACATCATTGTACATGCTCCACAACTATGATATGACTGTTTTTACCAGAAGGAAGACACACCTGCCCCCATCGTCTTTTCCTCATTTTATGCTCATCTCCTCCAATTTCTGTATCAAACAAGGTAAGATTACCAACTAGTAATTAAACTGAAGCCACTCATCAAGAAGATGTCATATTAAACAAAGACATCGTACTAAAGAATGTCTTTTGTATACCATCCTTCAAATTCAACCATCTTTCTGCAAAAAAATTGGCCCAATAAATCTTGTTGGCTGATCTTCTTTTCTCATAAATGCATCATACAACACCTCACCACCTTGGACAACATTCAGAAGGATGTATAGATCTCAAGTTTATTTTTAAATGATAATAAATTGAGTTAAATTGATGAAAATATCGAGGTCATATAAGTTTTACATCAAAGTCAACTTTATAACTAAGTCACATCAAACTAGATGATGTCTAACCAATGCCTGACGAATGCATATGCATATTTTTTACTGCAAGGACCCCTTTAGGGCACTTGTACGTATTAGGTAAAATGGTTATGCCTAATGTGCACCAAATGAACACTCATATGATGTATGGTTTTTGTCTTAGTGCCTGATGTGTATACATGCGCCAATTTTGTATATAAGGCCCCTTTTGACCAATTTCAGTTATTTTCTGTGAAATCTAAAGAGTAGAGAGAGAAAGAGAAGGGAAGAAGAGAGAGAAGGCTAGGGAATGAGATTTTAAGTAAGGTTCAAGAGATTTTTGATTATTTTAAATATAAGACAAGTGCATCCAAACCCTTCTTTTTTTTTGTTGTTGTTGTTCTCTTCTGATCTCTATGGGCAATTATTGTTCCAAATACTCATGTATGTGATGTTTTTGTAACTAAAGAGTTCATACTTTGCATGCATGTTATCTTACTTCTATTCTATGATATTCTTATGAAATACATCTCTTTAATTCATATATATTGTATGTAAAGGCTGATTTTCTATAGCCATATTTACATATACCTTTAAATCATGTTTAAATGCCTCTACATGTCTTGACTTTCATATTCATGTTCCTCCATGCCTTATATTTGAAATAAATTAATAGAACTATGTTAATTTTACTGAATTACTACAATTTTCTAAGATTATCACTTCTTTATGTTATAAATTTTGCAAAACACTTCCTGCATGTTTCAACAAAATGCATACAATTGTTTCCTGCATATTTATGAGTTACTACATGTCATCAATTTGAAGAAAAAATAAAGAAAAATTCTACATAAGTAAATAATAAGAATACTTTTCTATTATGAGAAAATATAAAGGATATGTTTGAATATGAGTAAAGCTTTTATTTAATTATGCATTGACCATTGTAAAGAATTGATGGAGATATATTATAACATATCCTAATATATTATAGTAATAATCAATATTTGACCTTATTATCCACAAATTGAAAGTGGCATTCAGCCCTATCTACAATATTATATATATGACGGCCACCTACAGGTCTTAAAAAATAACATATGGCCTTTGGTTTTGTGTGAAAATATACATAACTCGAGTTTCAATAGTTGTTCCTTTGTTAGTGAGGCGACCATTGATCTCCGGTCCACAATTTTTTACATGATTTGAGCATATCTATTTGATGCACAGCTTAAAGAAGGAAATTTGAACATCAGTTTAAAATTATGCATGATATGTTTATGAATTATCCCATTATTTTTAATTTTGATCATGTTCCATTCCAGCATGTTTTGATGTATACTATATGTTCAATTATGAAAATTATGTCTTATTGAGCAATTAAATCACTCTTACTTTGATTTCCACTAACCTTTTAGATTAGAGGACTCGGGGCTATACTTGTAGGGGATTTGATAAAAAAGATGACTATTCGATCAGGACATTTTCTACCACAGCATATGATGGATCAAGATATTTTCTAGGCATTGTAGATGACCTACCAAGACGCAATGGTCATCTCTGATGAAAGAAACATCAGAAACCAAAACCTTGCTAAAAGCCTACTACAACCTCATAGCCCAATTTCAAATCAAAATCAAAGTGATTGGGTCTAAGAATGGACCTGAGTTCTCTATGATTGATTTCTACAAGAACAAGGGAATTATTCATCAAAAGTCATGTTGAAACCCCTCAGCAAAACAGCATTGCGGAAAGGAAACATCAACACATACTGAACATAGCAAGTGCACTAAGATTCCAATGAGGCTTACCACTAAGCTATTGGAATGATTGTATTCTAACTGCTGTTTACTTGATAAATATAAAACTCCCACTCCAAAACTACATAACAGATCCCCTTATTACCGTCTTTACAAACACAACCAGATTATGACCACCTAGGAGTTATTTGATCACTTTGTTTTGCTTCTACATTGGCAAATAGAAGAAGCTTGATCCCAGAGCAAGGAAATGCATCTTGTTAGGATATCCATATGGTATGAAAGGTGACAAATTAGTTGATCTAAAGAGCCACAGTGTATTCATACCAAGGGATGTTGTCTTTCATGGAGCATTTTTTCCTTACAACACCAAACTGTCTGATTTGCAAACTTTCCCACTCCTGTCAGAAAACACTACCTGTGAAATATCTTCATTCTCTAAATCACAAGATCAAAGCAACCCAGATACACAACTTCCTCATAACCCCACTGTTGATACACATATCAACTAAGTACAACCTTCGGTGTTAAGGAGATCAGCAAGACTTCAAAAGAAACTTGTGTGTGTATGTGTGTATGTTAACAGGCCATTGTGTTGCCAGCCATCACATCATTTTCTCACCCACAGTTAAATATCCTATTAATCCTATCCTCTATCATCTATATTAACCTATAGAAAATAATCTCACCAACATTATTCTCTGCCTCTATCTCACACAAACAGAACCATCCACTTATAACCAAGTTGCAAAAACCAGAGATTGGTGTCAGGCCATGAATAATAAAATTGCAGCCTTGGAACTCAATTACACTTGGAGAATCGTTCACCTGCCACCTGGAAAAAAGACTATTGGTTCAAAGAGGGTATAAAATATCAAATAGAAGGACGGTACTATTGAAAGGCACACAACTCGACTAGTTGCAAAGGCATATAACCAACAAGAAGTAATAGACTATAATGAAACCTTTTCTCCTGTTGCACAAATCACCACTGTTAGACTATTGATTGCAGTTTCAGCCATGAAAGATTGAGAGCTTTTTCAACTTGATGTACACCTTTCATTTATCCCTGGCAATTTGAACAACAAAGTCTACATGAAAACAGCCCAAAGGTATCACGTTACAGATCCAAAGAAAGCATGTAGACTAAGGAAAAGCATCTATGGACTCAGAGAGCATGAAGATAGTGGAGATAGTGGTACGTAAAAAATTTTCTCCCCTCTCCTGGTTGAGGATATAATCATTGCATCCAATGATAGAAATTCAGTTTCAGAACCGAAAGCATTTCTGGGCAACATATTCAAATCAATGATATTGGATGTTGCTAGAAACAATAGCGGCAAACATTTGTGTCGATGATAATATACTCTAGACATCTGATTAAATTCAGGCAAGATTGATGGTAAACCGTGTAAAACACCAATGGAAAAAAAAAAAAAAAAAAAGCGAAACTGTCCAATGATGGATGAGAACTGACAGATCCAGCTGAATACAGAAGGATGATAGGAAGATTATTACTTAATCCATTACAAGACTTGACATTGCCTTTGCAGTGACATTACTCAGTTGATTCATGTCTGCCCCTTGTGTTCCACATTCACAAGGCTTCATACAGAGTGCTGAGATATATCAAGCGAGCTCCAAGACAAGGTATCGCCCTTTCTACTGCTTCTAATGCTCAATTGACAGTCATCAGTGATTCAGATTGGACATCTTGCCCAGACAATAGAAGGTCTACCCCAGGTTTTTTTTGTCTTCTTTGAAATTCTCTCATCTCTTGGAGAACAAAGAAGTAAACTATAGTCTCCCGAAACTCTACAGAAGCATAATACAGAGCAATGTCATCCACTTGCTGGGAAGTCATACGGCTGAGATATGTACTTCATGATTAGCTTATTGATCATCCACAACCAATCATACTCCATTGCAACAGTCAAGTTGCCTTACATGTAGCACCAAATCCAGTCTTTCTATGAATAAACTATAAACATATTGAAATTGATTGTCAACTTGTTCGTGATTACATCCAAGCTCGAGTTATCTCAACTGCCTTTATATCTTCAAAATCTCATTCCGCAAATGCATTTGCCAAAGCATTTGCATGTCCTCTTTTCTATATGTTGCTAATGAAGATGGGAATACAAGGCATATATTCTCCATCTTGAGGGGCGTGTTGAAGTATAAGTGCAGAACACTATTTTGCGAGAAGTTTGCTAAAGTTTTCATGTGATTTTACTGATGTTGAAGCCGTACCTTAGCTAATTGTCCGGATACCACAATGTTGTCAACAGAACAAAAAGGGAAATGTGGAATTACACTTCATCATATATATCAAAGGCTCAGAAGATTACACAATCAACACAAGAGGATTCTGGGCTGTCCAGCAATAGTTAATCAACTGATGCATCACACTTCTTTGCCTACGGTTATTTAAGCTAATTTCTATTAAATTCAGTTTGCTAGTTGGTTCTGTTAAGAGTGCATATTTGTACAATGTAAATGATTAATACATGACAGTAGCTATATATATGTTATCCATTGTACTGCAATACTCAACACAAAAATTATAATTATGATTGCAGTTCATATTTCTTCTGGTTCCTTTCTTTCCTGTATCCTTGCTTCCTGTATTTGGCACTTCTTTATTTTCTATAAGGTTAAAAGGAAAGAACACCCCCCCTCCCTCTCCCTTGATTGCCCCAACTGGGCACACACGTGAGTGCACCTGCATGTGTGGGTGCATGGGTGCGCTCGCATGTGTATCCTCTCTGCTTTCAGTGTTTAAAATGTTGAAGTGAAGAATTTTAACATTCCAGTTTTCTGAGCAGCTTCAATTACCAAGGTATGGATAGTAGATGCTGATGAGAAAAAAAATATTGCCAAAAAAAAAAAACCATCACCTGCGAGGGGAATCTACGGATACTTTCAACTAAATACTGGTATGATTCTCTATCACCAGCAACAAACTCCCCCAGAGCTGGAATAATAGAAAAGGAGTAGTAATCATACCTGCAGAATGGTGATGAGTTTACAGTTACGTATGCAGTGATCAATGATAAGCTGTTATAAGGCATGCTGAAAGAAACAATAAATTTAGAAGCAACACCCCAAGGCATTAAACAAAACGCCACATGTACTAAGATTCTCCATTGGTTAAACACATCAAACCAATGCAATGAACCTCTGCAGATAAATACCAGACTCATATCAGAGACATTTTCATAAGATGGTATACCAAGGAGGTGTAAAAAGGTGACCCAATACTTGAGGCTTCTAGAATCACGAGTTCTAGTGAGTGCCAAAGCACACAAATTTACCCTGAAATTGTAGGAAATGCTATTTACATGTTTTGCACAACAAAGCAACCTTATTGTTACACCAAAGGTCAAGCTTGTATCAGTGAGGCAGTAAACTTGACGATGATAAAATAGAGGCTATCCAGGTAATTGATGATGTAAAATGAAAAGGGAAGATGAGATAAAGGGAGAAAGAAGAGGTAAAATTAGGGGAGGAGCAGACAGAGGAAATATGGAGTCAGATGAGGGAGAGTCGGAGAGAGACTTTGGACTTGAAGGGAGAAAATTTATGGCAAGTTGGCAACCAATACAAACCAAAACCTAACTTGTGTGGATAGATCAAGCTAACAATATAGGAATTAGAATATAATCTAAGAATAAAATATGTCCCCTTAATAGAAAAGGATATGAAATCTAATAAAATTCTCGAATTTTGAGAATAGGGATAATACTCAAGGACTAAAATATCCTGCTAAATATTAGAATACAGTTTATCAAACAACAACTAAATATCAAGTTATTTCTGATCAGAGTATTCTGCCCAATATACCTGTTTCTACATCTGTTGACATATGACTTTGTATGCAGTAGATCAAGCAACACATTGTCAAGAGAAAGAAAAAAATAGGAAAGTGAGAAATTTTAAAAACAGACACAATTTCTATTGGTAAGCAGAATTCCTTTCCTAGTCAGGTAGAGAAACTTGACTAAGTTATGTAGTCAATTATACTCACAACTGCTTCAATAAAGGAACTTCCACATGGCTCAATTCCAGACAAAGAAAGCGTCCTCCCCGTTTTAGTACCCTGATACAGACAAGACAGTGGAAAAAGCTAAAATCAGCCCCATATAGCAAGGTGACAAATTTCACTAGACCAAGATTGAAAATTCACAAATAAACAGAAGGAAAAAGAAAAACCATAAGTTCCAAACAAGGAAGTAACTGGGAGACATTCTAATGCCCTACATGCTGCAAGAAATGTGCAACTTGATTTATGGAAACTGATTGAATTTAATATATTTTTCACTCTTGCTTATTTTCAATTATTTTCTACTTGTTTAATCTATTTCTGTCTTCCATCACAATAAAGTGTCTAAGCAGACACATTGTTACATTATAATGGAGCACCACTTGGCCTCTATAGGTTGATCCTTGGCGAAACGGTGAGGTTGATCCATTATGACTGAATATTATGGATTCAACAGTATCAAATGACAAAACAGCCTATCTGCAATGCAAGAGAAAGGATGCATATATCTCTCTTTCCAGACTCCACAATGTAGTATCGAAGCCTAGTGCACTAGATGACCCTTCATCTTCTTGGCTTTTGAATTACAGAAGCTTCTGGTTGTTTATGCTTAAGTAACCTTTGATAATGCTCAATAAATATGATAATATAGTCATTGCATATGTGCAAACATGGTCTTCTCTTAACTTTTACATATCCTATTGAAATAGAACCACTAGCAAGATGCTCTTCCTAACATGGTCTCAGGTTCAGCATATACAAATACCAAATTATTGGAGCCTTCAACATGGAAAAGGAGTATTTCATAAACAGTAAACAAAGCATTTAAAATAAGCCATTACCCCAGCTCTTTTCCACTGATACAGAAAACAGAGTTGACTCACAACAACTTCATGTTAGAGATGAAATTTTTCTCCATTCATGGAGAAATTAGAGGGCATAACAACTTCACCTCTGCCCCCGTTCACCCTGTTTAGACTGGTTGGAGGGTATAAAAATTAGAGTGAATAAGGCTGGGCACAGGAGGCAACACCCTCGTAAGGATGTAGGTAAAGGGGAACAAAGTACATCCTCACTCAGTAGTAAATTCTTCATTCAATGCTTCGAATTTTAGATGTGGTTTCAAAAGTTCAATTGCTTATTTTGACAGTGCAGTACTACAGAAATTCGACAATTTATTTGGCAAACAGTTGTGGACAAAATTATAGTGAGAGTATGTTTTAGCTGTGTCAATGAACATTTCTTATTTCTGTTTAAGACAAGTAGGATATAAGAACTAATATTTAACAAACTAGGATCGATTCAATGGCCATTGGATCAGAATGGAGGTTTTGAAGCAAGGATTAGCGCTCCATGGCTCCATGGAAAATCACACTCACCATGCTGGTGATTCAACCAACTTGGGAAATTGATTGGATCTGGACCATAGTACATAAAGCATAAGGTGGGAGAAACGCCATCCACTCCTTGCATGTGTTCCACTGAAATCCTTAATTTACAAACATTCCTGGTTATTCTTATAAACAGGGCCCAACTGGCCCACAAATGGAACATAAAAGTATATTTCTGGTTTTGGCCACTTTACATTGCTAGACATGACTTGCTACACCTCAAGTTGTTCTCAAATTGCAAATTATCAACGCAATGATAAAGTCAGACATGTTTTCAACTACTCCAGTAATAAATAAAGCAAAACAAATGTTTTTAAGTATACTTTATGAAATCACTATATAAACAAGCATCACCTATCATGAAAAGAATAATAGAGGACCAAGTTTTTCTATTGAACACTTCCTCAATGAAGAATTTCATTTAACCACATTTATGGAAATGATCCTCCATATCCTGTAGTTCTTACTGGTTATTTGAACCTAATAACAAGGTCAACAATAACGAGAAATTACCTATAAGCTTCTGCTAGAACTTTCTCTATGTGCGTAACATTCCTGATCCCAAATGCAATTGTATAGCCGTCCATTGAATTATCTTCAAACTTCAAGGCTTCAGCATCTCCTTCCACCCATATAAGGGATGGGAGTTCTCCAAGTCCTATAAAAATTGAAAAGAACATTTGTAAGCAAAAGGATTTCTCCCTTTCCAAATGCAATGTAGGAGCAGAAAGGATGGGGTTGGGGTTTGGAATCAGAGGATGATAAGAAAGGGGAGAGCTAACGGAAGAGAATATTTAAAATGCAGATGGCTAGACCTTCACTTTTTCTAATATTGAAGATGTTGCCAAGAATATTTTTTTGACAAGCCTTCACTTCCTCTTTTTTCCACTTAGCAAGCTTCTTATCAGAGCCATAAATGACCACCTCTTATATTAAGGTCTAAAGAGGTTACAAGAGGATCCTCATATAATAATAAAACACCTTAAATTCTTTGCCTTAAAATTCACTTTTGACAAAAGTTATCGCAGATGCCCTTTTAACTGATCACAACTGTGTTAACCTGAAAATCACAAGAGAAGGTCATAACAAATTTAAAGGTAAAACGACAGGCATCCACACGCTTTCAACTTTGATGCTTCTAAGCATAAGTAAAAGCCTCTTATTTGTGGATCCACCTTCCCAGCAAGAGTAAACTATCCTGAACTTGTACCATCTCCAAAAGTTTCAAATAGCACTACGGCAGATAAGGTGAAACAAACAGGGTTCGACACACTCATGAATTAGGAGTTCTTATATTATATCCACGTATTTTACCTCTTTCTATAGCCCACTTTTTTCCAATGTTTAACATGCTTGGGTTGATGTCACATACATATATCTGAGTTTCTTCTGTAAAATGATCTTCAGATGCCTCTTCAATTGCTCTGTGTTTGATCTCCTTTATAGTGTCCACTATTCCAAAAGCAACATCGCCTGCAATATTCAAGAATTCCTAACAAGTTTCAGAATGTACAACCCACATAAACTCTGGAATGAGTAAAAGATTCTGATTTGCATAAATAATATGCACATCACACCACACAAATGAAAGGACACCTTGAAATAGAGAGAAGTTGTGTTTTTTTGTTATTCATAACAATTTTATTTCATGAATGGACACTTTAAAATTTGAGAAGTTGAATATTACTCAATTTTGTAAATTTTCCCTTGAATAACATATCATAACAGCAGCCTCACCTATTGCCCTCTACTTGGAACATATTAAAATATTCTAGAACACATATTATAGGAGATTTCTCATAAGTTGAGAACTCCAAATAGCTTAATATTATCTATATTCGGTACATATGGTTCAATTCAACTGTCAACATACTAAAACTTGTCCATTGCTTTTGTCTGAAATTGTAAGTCTAACAGTAATATAATCAGAAAATGCATCGGGGTAGTGCCAGAATCACCTGAAGATCACAGCAAAAAGCCATTTTTAATCAGCATGCCACGGACACATGAAATGCTAGTGAAAGGGATAAGTCTATGATAATAGGATATATACATGGGATTCTCACTTATCAAAGAACACCACCACCAAAAAAAAAAAAAAAAAATGAGAAACATTCCCTTAACATGTATTGGCCTTCATATGATAAAATATAAAATAGAGTACTATATGTATATTGATTTCCTGGCAAATACAATATATATGTAACTTTGTTTCTTTGAAAGGGAAGGGCCATGGCCACCTTTGGCCACTTAATGGCACTGTCACCATTTGTTTATATCGCAAGCATTTCTACCATCCTAGTTTGCATTTTATAAAAACAGTAGAAAAGATGAAATACTGAAACTAACCCGTCCCACCAGCCACATCAAGATGCTTCATTCCAGGAAATGGATTCAGTTCTGATACCAATCTGGAGTAACAAGAAGAGGCAATAAGAAAAATACATGCAGGAAGCAAAAACATGTAAAACATACAAATGACTACAGTAACAACTTCCAAGCACAATGCCCAGAACAAACCTATCCTTCCACAGCCTATGCAATCCAGCACTCATCAAATCATTCATGAGGTCATAATTGGAAGCAACATTGGTGAAGACCTTTCCAACCAACTCACTTTTCTCATCTTCATGTACTTCCTTGAACCCTAAAAATGAATCATCAAAAAATGTTGCAATCTCTTATCATAAACAAAGAATTGACTTGTCAAATGCAAGACACAATAAATTGCATGAAGCTTAATGAGTACACATGATGCTTCAAAATATCTGAAGCACAAAGGATACATGGCCAAGATACATGCATATGCTTTTCTGATATCAACAGCGGGATAGCAAGTAAGCAGTCAATTTATGATAAAGTAAACCAAGCAATTTCTACAACAGTAGACAAAATCAAAGACAGCAAAAGGCAAAATGAAACATGCTTGAAAACAGCCTTTTAGAGATTAACTATTCATATGTTGATGATTCAAATGTCATTAGAAAGCAACACCCTCTTTGTGCGTGTCCACGTGTGTGTGCACGTGCGTCCTATCAGTTATCACTCATGGAAAGTCTCAGCACAACGTGAGCTTAAAGACAAGGTATTATAGTCTTCACAAATGCTAATTTGCTGTCAGCATGAAAATGGGATTCCCTACTTCAGATGTTCTTTTGCCAGGTTGAAGAATGTTACGGGCATCCTCAACGCTCCCTCAACAGTCTCACACAACCGGATCACTGCTAATTGTAGGAGCACTCGGGTTTCCCGCATTCCCTGGAAATTCAATGATTATGTTTAATTCCCCATATTCTGTTTATGCTATTCCCCAATCTATTATACGGGTATTTTGTTATGTTGGGTAATTTGTTACCCAATCTGTTGGGTAATATGTTCTGCTGACCGGACTGGTGGTTATGGCCACTGTTCCTTTATTATGTGGTGCGGTTACTGTAGCAGAAAGAAGGTAAATTCAGTTTCTCATCTCTGCTCTCTCTCTCAACTTTCCTCTTTCTCTGTCTCTGCTGTTCCCTAATCTCCAGCTTTCCCAATCTCCCTTTCGTCCTCCTCTGTCAGGACTTCTCTTCCCAGATTAGCTTCCTGTTAATAGTGATCTACCAGCCACCTGCATGCATGCAACAGATTTGGTGCTCTCATTGAGACAATAGCAGAGGGCATGACAAAAAGATACAAATCCTTGGAGGAGTCCATCGCAGGACTAAAGGAGATGACCACCGTGTTACAGCACCAATCGGAGGGAATGGCTGCTACTCTACAACATCATTCGGAAGGTATTGCCTCTAACATTGAACATCTCCAGAAATCCATTTTTCATTCCCTAGCCCGACTTGAAGCTCAACCACGAGCGATGGGTAATCCCCCTTTACTGCCAATGCCGCCCTCATTCCTAGCATCTTCGGCCGCAAATCCACCACTATCGACTCAAATACCATCGTTTCCCCCACATGTACCGCCTGAATTCCATCCTGCCACTTCCCTACATTTACCCAAATTGGAAATTCCATTTTTCTCCAGGGATAATGTCCTCAGATGATTGTTCCAAATTGAACAATTTTTCCATTACCATGTCATCCCACCCGATCAAAAACTGCTAATAGCCGCCTTCTATATGACCGGTCCAGCACTCCAGTGGTATCAGTGCATGAATACCACTCATCAACTCTCCACTTGGGAGGATTTCTCCTATAACCTGGAGCTCAGATTTGGCCCGTCTACGTACTCCAACCATGAAGCCATGTTATACAAACTCCGTCAAACTTCCACTGTCGCCTCATACATGACAGAGTTTGAGGCTCTGTCCACCCGGACCACTGGCCTCACCATTGTTAACCTTCTGAACTGCTTTATCTCTGGCTTAATAGATGATATTCGCCGTGAACTCTTACTAATGAAACCACAAACGTTACCTGAAGCCATCGGAATGGCCAAACTTGTGGAGGAGAAATTGGATGCAAGCCGCTCACATTTTCACCAGCCACCACCCCCTAGGCAGTTAACACACACCTCAAGAGCTCCCTCAAGGGCAGCCTCATCACCACGTCTACCCCCTAAGTTACCAATCACGCGGCTCACTCCGGCTGAGATGGCAGCCTACCCCAAAAAGGGACTGTGTTTCAACTTTGATGACCGCTTCACTCCTGGCCACCACTGTAGACCTCCTTAGTTCGTTTGCATGATAGTAGAGGAGGAAGACACCACACAAATTGATATACAGCCAGCTGAGGAAGTCCCAATTGTTTCTAAATACCAGATCCCAGACTTTCCTTCAGCAGAGCTCTCGACTTCTCTAATTGAATCCACCCCAACTATCACTCTCCATGCTTTGGAAGGCCACTTTGTTCCTACAACACTACGCTTGCAAGGGCAAATCTCCGGGTGTTCGGTGATTATCCTGGTCGATAGTGGCTCAAACCACAATTTTCTTCAAACTCTGGTAGCGCAGCATCTAGGGTTGCCCATCCAGCCTTCCCAACATCTCAATGTAACCATGGGCAACGGCGATTCCTTACACTTTGAAGGAGTATGCTCTAACATTCCGGTAACCTTGGATCAATCCAAGTTCTAGGTGGACCTCTATTTACTGCCCATTTATGGGGCAAATGTGGTTTTCGGGGTTTAGTGGCTAGCTACGATCGGACCAGTGCTATTTGACTATAAAGCCTTGTGGATGAGCTTTGATCACGCTGGCACTCGACTCACCGTGTGGGGGCTACAATCCGCTAGCATTTCAGCTATGACACTCGGCCAGCTGAGACAAGGTGGGCTGACCAAATCAGCCATTTCCTGCTTCCACATGACAGAACACCCTTGGAAACAATAGCAAGACAAAACATCATTGCTCCTTCCACCTGCAATCCACCACCCTCAAATGTCAATGCCACCACATTAGTAGCTCTAGACCATCTCCTTTCCACCTACGCAGATGTCTTCTCTATTCCTCACGGCCTTCCCCCTCCACATGCCACTGATCACTGCATTCCCTTAAAGCCAAACACAGAACCGGTGAACGTCAAACCATACCGGTATCCTCACTTCCAAAAGGCAAAGATGGAGCGACTAATTCAGGAAATGTTGGCTGAGGGAATCATACGGCCTAGCACTAGCCCATTCTCCTTGCCAGTTTTATTGGTCAAGAAAAGAGATGGAAGCTGGCGCTTCTGTGTGAACTAGCAAGCCCTCATTGCCATCACAGTAAAAGACCGGTTCCCAATCCCTGCGGTTGATGAGCTGCTAGACGAACTTTCTGGCGTCAGGATTTTCTCCAAACTGGACTTAAGGGCTGGTTACCATCAAATGCGGGTTCATCCCTGCGACATCCACAAAACAGCCTTCTGAACTCACGAAGGGCACTAAGAGTTCTTGGTCATGCCCTTCGGATTATCAAACACTCCACCTTTCTTCCAATCGGAAATGAATGAGATATTTCGCCACCTACTGAAACGATCGGTGTTAGCCTTCTTTGATGATATATTGGTATACAGCCAGTCATGGGCTAAGCATCTTCAACACCTCACTTAGGTACTCCAGATTCTGCGTAACCATTTCTTCTTTGCCAAACAATCCAAGTGCAAGTTCGGACAGGTTCCTTATCCTACTTGGGACATATTATATCTGAGAACGGACTGGCAGTAGACCCATCCAAGATTGCAGCAATTCAGGCATGGCTAGACCCGACGAGTGTGACTTAATTGCGCGGGTTCCTGGGATTGGTAGGGTATTATCGACGTTTTGTCCGGTAGTATGCTCAGATATCAGCCCCTTTAACCCAGCTCCTGTGTAAAAATGCCTTCACGTGGACAACTGAGGCTGCTTAGGCCTTTGGTGCCCTCAAAACAGCCCTCACCTAAACCCTTGTCATTGCTTTGCTAGATTTTTCCAAACCTTTTGTGGTGCAAACAGACGCGTTCAGGCAGGGCATTGGAGCGGTGTTACTACAAGAAGGACATCCTCTCGCCTTTTTCAGCAAACAACTCTGTCCGAAACTACAAGCCTTTTCCACTTATATTAAGGAACTCTGCGCTGTCACGGAAGACATGAAGAAGTGGTGCCAGTACTTATTAGGAGCTAAATTCACCATCCAAACGGACCACCAACCACTCAAAATGCTGCTAACCCAAACCATACACACCCCGAATCAGCAGCGTTGGATCACTAAGGTACTGGGCATCGACTTCGAGATTGTGTATCGGCTTGGGCGAGAGAATAAACCAGCCGATGCCCTATCTAGAATCGCGACTAGAACCTGCCTCGCCTTCCAGGCTGTTTCCCAACCGGTGGTGGCTCTGCTGACTACCTTGCGCAAGTTCTATGAGCAGCACCCAGCCTCTGCCAACCATGCCAAGTCCATCCAGGACCATCCTAGGGATCATGCAGGGCACTCCTGGCGAAACGGAATGGTCTTCTTCCGCAACAGAATCCTCATCCCATCCAAATCAGCTCTACACGAGTTGATTTTGCAAGAGTATCATACCTCTCCACTGGGCAGCCATGTAGGTGTCAACCGCACCCTGACACGCATAGCCTCTATCTTCTACTGCCGCACATGCAGCAAGATGTCCGAGACTTCATACAAAATTGCCAAGTTTGCCAGTAGATGAAATATATCAACAGCACCATCCGGTCTTCTCCAATCCCTCCAAATTCCAGGAAAAATCTAGGAATCCATCTCCATGGATTTCATCACCCATTTACCCCCTTCTCATGGAAAAATAGTCATACTGGTAGTTGTTGACCGCCAATCCAAGTATGCCCATTTCTCTGCATTGGGCACTCACTTTATAGCAGCTCAACTTGCTGATACCTTTGTAAAAGATATTTGCCAGCTGCATGGTTTTCCAGTAGATATTGTGTCAGACCGTGACTCCCTTTTTATGAGTGCATTCTAGAAGAATCTGTTCCGGCTATAGGACACTCGGTTATCTTACAACAGCTCTTACCATCCATAGTCGGAAGGACAAACCAAGGTTATTAACCGATGTCTCGAAGACTCTACACTGTTTTGTAGCAGAACAACCATCTTCATGGGTTCAATATTTACCTTGGGCGGAATGGAGCTATAACACCGCCTGGCACTCCTCCATCAACATGATCCCCTTTGAAGTTGTATATGGATGGCAAGCCCCATCTCTGCTCGACTATGTCCACGGCACAACCTCTATCGCTACCTTGGATGAGCTACTAGCAGCACATTCCTCTATTCTTGCTGCCCTCAAAGAAAATCTGCAACAGGCACAGCTCCGAATGAAACAAAAGGCTGACTCCCATCGAACCGAACAAGAATTTCAGGTTGGGGATCTTGTCTACATCCGACTCCAGCCATACCGGCAAGCATCAGTAGCTCACCGGCAGTCCAACAAGCTTACCAAGCGGTACTATGGCCCTTTCCGCATTCTAGACAGAATTGGAATGGTTGCTTATCGCCTCGGTCTACCAGAGCATTCAAAAATACATAACGTATTCCATGTTTCCTTACTAAAGCCCTGCCATGGGGACCAGCCTCAACTTTCATTGGACTTACCTGCTGACACCAACAGCTCTCAACCACTAATGCAACCTCAGCAGATTCTCGGATTCCGGCAACTTCTCAAGTGCAACCAGCGTATCTCTCAAATTCTTGTACAAAGGCAATTACAAACACCAGAGGAGGCCACATGGGAAACTCTCACCGAATTTTAGCAAGATTTTCCTTCATTTAACCTTGAGGACAAGGTTATTTTCGATGGAAGCGGCAATGTTACGGGCATCCTCAACGCTCCCTCGATGGCCCCACACAACCGGATCACTGCTAATCGTGGGAGCACTCAGGTTTCCCGCATCCCCCCGGAAATTCCATGATTATGTTTAATTCCCCATATTCTGCTTTATGCTTTTCCCTAATCTGTTATATGGATATTTTGTTATGTTGGGTAATTTGTTACCCAATCTGTTGGGTAATACGTTCTGCTGACTGGACAGGTGGTTATGGCCACTGTTCCTTTATTATGTATTGTGTTTACTGTAGCAGAAAGAAATTAAATTCATTTATTATGTAGTGTGGTTGCTGTAGCAGAAAGAAATTAAATTCAGCTTCTCATCTCTGCTCTCTCTATTGACTTTCCTCTTTCCCTGTCTCTGTCTCTGCTGTTCCCTAATCTCCAGCTTTCCCAATCTCCCTCTCGTCCTCCTCTGTCAGGATTTCCCTTCCCAGATTACCTTCCTGTTAACAGTGAACTGCCGGCCACCTGTGTGCATGCAACAAAGAAGGTTCCCTGATGACGAGGTACTGTAGGTCTACTGAGAGATGGCATGATGAGGTTAACTAGAAGTCAATCAAACCGAGAGGACTGGATAGCCCAGATGAATGGAGCTTTCAAATTTAAAAGTAATCCCACGATAACATCATGAACAACTCAGATTGTTATGGAGGCGAACAGACCTAATTATAGTCCATATGCACGAGAAAAATCCTTGCCCAAAAGTATCCGAAATGACATGGCATTATCCAAACTGTCCAAAGTTTGCTCAACTTACATGTGAATTGCCAATGCCGCCTTGTATTTAACCACGTTAATAGGGTTGGTTTTGTAACAAGATCACCTTGTCCATACAAAAATGACAACAATGCCGAGATGCCACTATTATTCTGCTTTAGAGAGATTTTGTCTCTAGTTTTTATTGGCCTGGGGGAATGCAATGAGGACATTGCCTTAAATACAATTTAGACCAGATGATGTTTGATTTCAACAATCAACAACTACCCGACAATCGCAATAAAGCAATAATGTTCAAACACAAGAACCAAAGAACCGAGGGAAGGAGGTTCCTTAAGCCATATCATTACTACCAATAGCACTGGATTCTCTCACAGCAGAATCTATGCCTTCATCTGCGTCAATTTCTTCTTAAAAAGGCGAAAGGAAGACAATGAGATGTCAAGGCTTGACTTTCCTGAAAGCTTAGTAAGGGAGTCGTGTTCAAAACATAACATTCACATACATTATATATACAACAAGGAAGCAAATATCAAATTCCTTCCGATTAGAAAATGACAGCTGCATATAGAAATTAACCTAACTTGAAAGTAGAATTCTATAAGTTGTAATCTCCAAATACAGGAGAGAAAGGGTTTACCGAAGCTAGTTGAATGAGAATGCAGACGAAAGGCCGAAGAAAGCATCGGCGAAAATTTACTCCATGAGTTCATAGAAATCGTCCTCAGCGCCATTAGTAACACTACAAACTTCTTTGATCTACAACTGCGATGTGCGTGATAACTGAAGAAGTAAAATCAAATGCGTGGAGAGATACTGCGAGAGAGGAAAGAAATCGACAAAGATGGCAGAAAGTGTTATGGAAATTCAGCAACAAAGGAGGTTGCAGAACGCGACGGCGGTGGAGAGCCAAGCCAAAAGGGCAACGTAGGCATCACGCGTCCATACCTGTGCGTAATGTGCGACTTGCCACAATTTGGGGGAAAATATTCCTTGAATAAAAATATTTTCATATTCTTTGTAAAAACGTTCTTTTAAAAAATACTCATAATTTTTTCAATATTATAAATATAAAATTAATTAAATTATGCTTTCAAAAAAAAATAAAAATTTGAAAAGAGAAAAAAATATATTTTTTCAATATTTTGTAATTACGTGAATATGCTTTCAATTTTCACTACTTTCCTAACTTTAACCTCTCTTTTGAATTTAAGAGAGTTTTATCTTTTATAAAATTTAAAAAAATTATTTTTTAATAATTTAATGGTCTATTTTAAATAATTAAGTATAATTTAATTAATTTAAAAATAAAAAAATAATTATTTTTTAAAATTATTATTAATTTAAAATTAAATAATAAAAAAACTCAATCCTCCTCCGTCTCATTACCTTTTATATCCTGCCACCAATCTTTAAAATCGTTGAGAATAGGGGTGCTGCAACGGGCATTTCATTGTAGGACATATAATGTCTGTGCAGTAGTCGTCGGATTTAATCCAATAGTAACTATTTTTCTATTTATTTTTAATAAAATAATACTTTTTATCTAATAATAAAAAAAATTATAGCCGTTAGATCAGACCCAACTACTACTGTACAGATACTGCATGCGTTGCATCTTTTAAATTCTCACCTTATTTGAAAAATATACAGTCTTCCTTTACTGTTAAATTCTCCTCATTTTTGTGGATAATTCCTGATCTTAGTGGACCAATTGAGGTTGATGGACTCTTAATGCACGAGCCGTTTACTGTTTTTCTGATCACTTTTGTTGTTTTTGGTTTATTTGAATATATGAGGGTATCTTTACTGTCAATCTTTTAATGGGTTATCGTTCTTGGGGTGCCAAGCTCAAAGGATATGCTACCTGAACTTCTTATTTATATACAAGCATTTTTTTTACTTTATATATCATAATTACTTAGCCATTTAAAAATTACTTAAAAGTCAAATGATATATATGACTTTAAATAAAAAGAATATATTTGTTTCAGACATCACTTTTATTATCTTTGTTGCGTTCTTGGATTGTGGTCGCAGTACGAATTCGGATTCAAAAACAAAGTAACACCAAAGAAATTGCGTAAGTGTGGAGGAAGAGAGAGTGTGTGCGCACAAAGTTTTTATGTTGAAATCCTTCTGTGAACAAGAGGGAAAAACTACAGGACTCAGGGTCCAAGCAAATTTTCACTATGCTGTCGAGCGTGTACAAAGAAAAGAGAACACATGGATCTCTAATGGAGAATCCAGATCCTTTGTTAGGTAGTCCATGAATGCTTATATAGTGGCTTGTATATTCTACGTGGAGCACCCACGTGAGTTTAGCATGTGCTAGTTGCCCTGTCACCAAATCTACAGTATCCATTTTGCCGTATTAGAGAGGTAGCTTGCACGCGAACTGACTCTATAAGACGTCACATCACGCATGTGCCGAAAATTGTCATTTTTTGTACAGGTTACATGTTATAGAGGTCACGCATACTCTGGCAGAAGTCAACTTTGAATTGTCGTCCTCGGTCATACTGTGCTCCTTACCTATATTCATGCCGTCCAACACTGCTTAGAATCCTCACCATTGATAAAGGCCTTGGCCTTAGCCAAGTCCGCAGACTTTGGGAGCCAAGTGTCCTCGTGCTTTGCAGGTCTTTGGCCTTTATTTGGGTTTCCGTCTTAGGCAAGTCCGCATCCTTCAACGAGTCCTTGTCTTCTCTTAGGGTCTTTGATTTGAGACTAGTTATCGAGTTTTCAGCGCTATGTCCCCGAACCCATAAAGCCAAATCAATCTTTTGGACCAATTTAGCTCTTTGGATTTCTTAGGACAAGGGCTTAGGTTCTTGGGTCTCTAGGGAGAACTTAGCCTCTTGGGCCAAGTCAGCCATTTTGGCTGCGCGCCTATGTCCTCAGGCCTCTTGAGCCAATCTGGCTTCTCGGACCAAATTGGGCTTCTGGACAATCTTTGGACTTGGATTTGTTTCATGGAAAAGGGCCTCTTAATTGGGCATTGGGTATTCACTACCCATCACTAGCCCCCCATGCCAAAAAGTTTAAGAATTTCAACCTTTGACATGTTTGACGGCTAAAGTTTCTCTGGACATTTTGGCCTTCACCTGATCCTATAAGGTTAGATGTAGCATTGTCCGTGTCCAATATGCTCATCTTTCCGTCCGCGAGCATTGCAAGCGTCCTCAGGCATCTTTCTAAGTTGCTTTGCCTAATTTCATCAGTGGACGTGATCACAGTCTGTGAACTCTCTCTAGGTTTGAGGTGCTGGCTTGGCCGTTAGTTGGCACATTAAATGCGCACCAGACGTGCATTAAATGTGGCCTAGAAAGGGAAAAGCCATCATTGCCCTCAATCCGGTGGAGAATCGACACGTGGCATGGTATTAAATACAATGCACCCTTTTGAATTTTGAGGCCTTTAAATGATGGACGCTTGCTTCCTTTGCCATTTACTTGTTTTCATTTGCCATCGAAAATTTTCTAAGTGCCAGAAAACGCTCTTTGTGACCCCATCGCTGTGCACCATTTGTCTTTTTCATCTTTTCATATTTCGATTGCTCATAGTGTTGCAAACATTGCTTCTTCCCTTACGACTGCCGACCTCGACGTTATTTGTCAAGGTACCGCACCCCTTCTAAAATAGGAATGTTAGTCCCGAAGCCCCACAAGAGGGCATGTAGCTCACCAGATGACTTCATCATCGTCTATATAGTTCACCTCAAGAGTGGGCTTCGTTTTGACATGCCACTAGATCTGTACCATATCCTGAGGGATCTCAAGGTCTTAGTTGTACGACTTCTGCCAAATACAGTAAGATTCCTTGTCCCCCTCTGTATCTTCACCCGCTGCTGTAATAAGACTTTTGAGACTTTGGTAGTGAAGGTGATTTTGAGATTTATGTAGGGCCAAGACTGGGTTGTCATCACTCCGCGTCTTGAGTTTACGGTATTGAGTGGCGGCAATCTTGATTCTACCAAAAAGGTGAAAGGATAAGTTTTTTTCTTGGCAGTCTGCGAGACTTGGGATATCCCCAATGATTGGGGGAATGTTGAACCCAAATACTGCCAAGAAGCCACGCTTGAGGAGAGGGCATTGGTGAAGAAAATCGTGGCTCTTATGTAGTCTAATCTTCTTGGCTTTCACGAGAATAGAGAGAATATATGGCTGAGACCTGAGAACTTGACTAAGGCCAAGTGGAGACCGCAGTTCGGAGACTCTAGCGCCCCTGCCGGCCTTCCTACCAAGAAGAAGCGGAGGATCAAGCAGAAAACTTTGAAGATAGAGGAATCGCCCAAGCATCCAAAGAAGAGTCAGTGAACAGAGTCCTCGTCCAAGCGTCCTACTGCGCTCGTGGAGAGCTCCTTGTCTGATAACGACGAGACTGTGGCTGAGCACCTCTCAAGGAAGAGTAGGCGGCTGCGAGGGGTGCCAATCCGAGGGGCTGAGGTTGTAGGACCCTCTGCCACTTCAGGTTCTTCTGAGGCGCCTTTGGGTCCATGGAGCTACCTGTTGCCCTTCCCCCTCTGAGTTCAGTGCCTGACATCCCTACTGTCTTCACTAGTGAGGTCTCAAACTAGATTAATAATCCATCCGAGGGCACTGCTGCGGGACATGCACTCGGGGAGACTGAGGTGACCCAGGCTGAGGAAGCAGTGGTGATGACATTTACTGCTAAGACTACTGAGTCCGAGGACACTGTCGTGATTGTAGAACCCCCATGCCTTAAAATTCAAATTTACAGCCCGATGACAATTCTACCCAAGGTCTATGAGGTGGCCCTGGCTGAGGACATTGATGGGGCTCCACGTGCTACCAATGCTGAGATGGGGTCCGCAAAGCATACTGAAGTGGCTGCGCCCTCCATCTTAGATTTTGATGGAGTTATCCTTGTGTCCGAGATTAGGGTTAAGGTTTCTGCTGTGTCTGCTATTAAACCACAGGGGACCAAGGCTCCCAGAGAGAAGAGTTCAGCTAGTGTCTCTCTTGTCTCTGAGGTATCTTTCTACCCTTCCTTAGGCCTTTTATTCTCTTTGCATTCATGCTTTAACAGCTTGATTTTTCTTTACAATTTTAAGAGCTGGTCAGGAACCTCGATCGACTCATAGGTGGTGTTGTCCAAACTTGTGCTGAGTTGGAATCCCTCAAGACCATTGGAGAGGCCTACGAGCGTCTGGAATTTGAGCTGGCTGAGGCCAAGAGCAAGACTGCTGAGGCCGAGGGCAAAATCACTTCCCTCAAGGATTCATTGAGGATCCAACAAGTTTAGTACAAGTTTCTTTGGGACAAGAACCTCCAGCTAGAGGAGGTGTTGAGGATTTCGGTGAGGGCCATGGACATAGCACCAATGCTGGAGGGAAAGTACTGGGACGGCATCAACTTATGCTGTCGGCTGATGAGGTTGCTGCACCCATAGTTTGCCACGATCGTGTTTGATTCTCAGAATGTCGGGGATACATACTCGGAGGACTTGTATGGTCTCCCGGGAAGGGGTGGGTCTCCCAGCCCTTCTCAGCCTAGACCATCAAGTGGACCTCGAACTTCTGGACAGCCGAGATCTCTAGAGCAAGCAAGGCCTCTCGGACCACAAGGACATCAGCAGCAACAGGGAACTTCTCCTCAGTCAGGACCTTCTGAGAGCTGATTGTAGATTTACTGAGTTGTAGAGTTACTTTTTTCCTCTTTTTTTTACATTTACATTGTATATACTGTACACTTAAAATGTGAATAAAATTCACTTTTCTGTTGCAATATTTCTCCAGATTGTCTTGTGTGTAATTCGTTTTCTGAACTTAGACTCTTAGGAGGTTTTGTCCCTTTTGAGCAGAGTGTTCAAAACTCTAAACCGTCTTAGACTGATGATACTACCTCAAAGGTCTTCGCGTGCCACCTATTTAAGCCCCCTGAGCTTCAAGTCCACTTGATGGTTGCTTGGTTAGGCTAAGTTTTAGTCCGACCTCTTGGGTCACTCGATGTAGGACGAAATTTTAGTACGGCCTCTTGTGCCACTCGATATGAAATCGAGTTTTAGTAGCAAGTGAAATGAATCCTATTCACTTGACTTAGGGGCAGCCTAGGTCTTAATCATGCGTGGGACAAGATGTAAACATTCGAATAAAGTACAGTAGGTAAAACAAAAGGAATGAGAAGGACAAAAAATTTTTTATTATTTATTTATTCAGAAAGTGTGATACAAGCATTTCAAGTGATGCAACTACTATACCTATGAGCATGTTTATACAATCACTAATAGTACTTTTTGAGGTGGGTTGTGTTCCAAGTCTGAGGGACAAGCCTTCCCTCTTGAGTGTGTAACTTATATGCCCCATTCCGGAGAATGGTCAAGACTAGGAACGGTCCCTCCTAATTTGAAAAAAGCTTGTTTCGTCCGGTGTTTTTACCGATGGCCCCAATGCTTCTCAGTACTAAATCTCCTATTTCGAACTAACGCGCATTCACCTTCTTATTATAATATCAAGCAACTCGTTGCTAGTACGTTGCTGTGCACAGCCTTGCTGCGTCTCGGGCTTCCTCAAGTAGGTCTAGGTTTTCCTAAAGTTTCTATACATTATTCGTCGGGTCATAGCTCTCAACCCGGAGGCTAGGCAGTCTGACTTCTACGGGTATGACTGCCTCTACTCCATAGCATAGGCTCAAGGAAATTTCTCGTGTAGGCTCCCTCGAAGTCGTCCTGTATGACCATAAGACGGATGGCAACTCGTTGATCTATGATCCCCCCGCATGTTCCAACTTCGTCTTCAGTCCATGCACTATGGTGTGGTTCGTGACCTCTACTTGTCCGTTACATTGTAAGTACGCGATTAACGTATCTGCCAACCATATCTTCAGGTTGGTATAATACGTGGTAAACCTCATTCTACAGAATTGGATCCCATTGTTAGTCACGATATACTCGGGGATCCCGAACATGCACACTATGTTCTATCGTATTGTAGCGTTCTGCTCCATAATACGTGCAAGCGGCAAGGTCTCGACCCATTAGGTGAAGTAATCGATCCCAACAATCAGAAACTTCCTCTATCGAGATGCTGTTGGCAATAGCCCGAATATGTCCAGCCCCCACTCTGCGAACAGCCAAGGTGACTATAAGGCTTTGAGCTCCGTATGCGGTTGGTGGGTGAGGCTGCCATGGATTTGGCAATTTTCATATTTTTGTACAAAGTCTATGGCGTTGTACTTTATGGTCGACCAGTAGTATCCTTACCTCATGAGCTTGAATGCGAGGTTCTTTTTCCCAATGTGGGATCCACAAAGTTCGATGTGCACTTCTCCGATGGTATAATCAATCTCTTCAGAAGAGAGGCACCGTAGATAGGGGCAGAGAAGCCTCGCGGTACAGTCGGCCATCCATGATGGTGTACCACCCTGCCGTCTTCTTCACTTTCTTGGCTTTATCCGCGTCCTCGGAAATGCCTCGTCTGTCAAGTACCTGATGTATGAACTCATCCAATTGTCAACTTTTGAGATTTTTATCATTTCTAGCTCTGGATCTTCTACACTGGGTCTTCCGAGGACCTCGTGCATTCCTCGGGTATACTACTCTGGGTCTCCTAAGGTTGCTGGTTTGGCAAGTTGGTCAGCTTTCTGGTTCTCCTCCCTCGAGACGTAGATAATTTCTACATTCTCAAAGGTTGACATGAGTCCGCGGACCTTTGATTTGGATAGTTTTGAGCTGTTGGCTTTGAAGTTTTTTCGGACTTGGTTGGTGACCAACTCGGAGTCACTGTAGACAACCAAGTTCTTGATCGAGTATTCCTTTGCTAACCAAAGTCTAGCCAACAAAGTTTCATATTCTGCAGCGTTGTTGGTTATTGGGAATTCGATGACCATCAAATATTTTGTCTCTGATATTTCAGGGGTCTTTAATATAATGCCAATTCCACAACCATCCTTCATCAACGAGCCGTCCACATGCAAAGTCTAGGCAGTTGGGCCGTATGATTCTTCAATATCACAAGTGCCCAAGACCTCAAGAGTTGGGGTCGTGGTCTCAATGATAAAGTTTTCCAAGGCCTGACCTTTTAAGGCTGGCCTCAGACGAAACTCTATGTCAAACTCACCTAACTCAATAGCCTACTTGACCAACCATCCCGACGTTTCTGACTTCCGCAAAATCGCTCTCAAATGATGGTTGATCAAGATGTTCACTTTGTGTGCTTGGAAGTATGGTTTGAGTTTTCAAGTAGAATATATGAGCCTCACAGCCATTTTCTATGCACAAGAATACCTTGTCTCAGCGTCAACTAGGATCTTACTAACGTAATACACAAGCTGTTGTCTGTCTTGTTGTTGTTGGATCAAGGCTGAGCTTAAGGTAGTCTTAGACATTGCGAGGTATAGAAATAACTCCTCGCCTGGCTGGAAAAAAGTTAAAAGAGGGGAGTTCGAGAGGTACTCTTTGAGGCCTTGGAAGGCCTATTTATAGTTGGTCATCCACTGGAAGCTGTTTGTCTTCGTGCCCCTCAGGGCCTTAAAAAATGACAAGTACCTCTCGACCGATTTGGCTAAGAAGTGGAATAGAGTTGCCAGTCTTCTAGTGAGCTTTTGGACCTCCTTCACAGTTCAATGACTCTTCATATCAAGGATGACCTTGATTTTTTTCGGGTTCGCTTCAATCCTTCAGTGTGATACAATGTAATCTAAGAACTTTCCAAATGTCACCTCAAATGTACATTTGGTTGGGTTGGGCTTTATCTGGTGTGCTCTTAGGACGTTGAAGGTCTCTAACAAATCTATGACGTGGTCTTCGATCACTCTACTTTTGACGAGCATGTCGTCCATGTAGATATCTACGTTTCTCCTGATCTGGTCCTTGAGTATTTTATTTATGAGCCGCTAGTAAGTAGCGCCTGCATTCTTGAGGTCAAAGGGTATGACTTTGTAATAGTGTGTCCCTTGATCCGTCATAAATGAGGTGTACTCGTCGTCTTCGGGGCTAATTTTTATTTAGTTGTAACTTGAGTATGTGTCCATAAAACTTAAAAGTTCATATACATATGTTGAGTCTACGAGTGAGTCTACATCGGTAGGAGGAAGCTGTTTTTTGGGTATGTTTTATTGACGTCTGTGAAATCCATGTACATCCTCCACTTTTCGTTATTCTTTTTTACCATGACGACATTGGAGAGCCAATCTGAGTACTGCACGAACCTGGCATCCAAGAGCTTCTTCACTTCTTCCCAGATGGCCACCAGCTTTTCTACCAAGTAGTTCCTTCTCTTCTGCCGAACGGACTTATGACCTGGATCTAGGCCCAACTTATGGACTATTACTCCAGTTGGTATCCCTGGCATGTCACTCAGAGTCCAAGCGAATAAGTTTGAGTTTTGCTGTAGAAAACTGATGAGCTAGTCTCGAAAAGCTTGAGGTAGAGAGCTTCCTATCTGGACTGTCTTTTTTGGATTTTTGGGATCCAGAAGGACTTAGTCGATGGCTTCTCCAGACTTAGCCTGTTGCAATGTTGCTTCGTCATGGAAGTCCAAATCTCCAATGAGTTGAGGAAGGGGTGTTTGTGTGACTTCGGCAAGGTAGCACGTCCGTCCGAGCACTTGATCCCCGAGGACCTCCCCGATCCTATATGGTATTGGAAGCATTATTTTTAGAAGTGGGATCGAAGTGATGGCTCTGAAGGTTGAAAGGCAAGGACATCTGAAGATGGCGTTATAAACAAAGGACAGGTCTACCACTAAGAAGGAAAGGGTCTTGGACGCTGTCCTTGGATGGGTCCCAAGCATGACCTCAAGTTGTATGACTCATTGCACTGATACTAGCTCGTTGTCCAGTCCATAAAGGGGTCCCTCGGTCGCCATCATCTAGTTTCTTTTGGGCCATAATTTAAAGAAAGTATCGATATAGAGAATGTTGCGCGAATTTTCATTATCAATAAATACTTGTTTCATTTTGTAGTCTAAGTTACTGTCAGAAATGAGTGTAGTTACAACTAATGGGTCAGAATGGGGATACTATATGGGTCATATTTTCATCACTAAAACTAATGATCTAATCCCTAGATTCTACCATTGACTTCTTATTCTTTGTCGTTGGATCCTCATGGGCGTCGTCTTTAGCCGGGCGGGTGGATATCATGCTTACCAACCCCGCGGCCACTATACTTTTCAGTTGGTCAGCCTCACTAGTTTCTTCTGTTCCAGAGGATTGTCTGAATCTTTACAGGAAGCGGTTGAGGTAAACTCTATTGATCAACTCCTCGATCTCTTTCTGCAGAGTCCTACAGTTGTCGGTACCAACCTCAGGGTTCATCAATGTCTTGGGCCACTTCAAGAATTTTTCGTTCCGAATCGACATCATGAGGTTAGTATGCGAGTCATTCAAGGGAGTCAGATTTAATGGTTTGTACTCCTTGCGAACGGTCTGCTGGGACTTCTGCTACTTCTTGGGCGCCCAGGGGCCTTGACAGTCTTCGTTCTTCCTCTTTCCCTCCACCGTCCTCGGTGGGAGGTTCTCCAGCTAGGCGGGTCTTTTCGCATCGTTGGCTTCTTCAGCCGCGATGTATGTTTGTGTGACGACCTTGGCATCTACAAAGGTTTGGGGACATGTATGGATGAGGTGCTTAAAAAAGGCTCCTCCTTCCAGTGCAGATAAGAAAACGTTCAGCTTTACCCCATCTACCAGCTTCAAGATTTGCCAGGCCTCTGCGATGAACTGGCCCAAAAATCTCCTCAAGCTCTCCCTGGCTCCTTGCTTTACTTGGGTTAAGTGCCAGAGTTGCTTCTCAATCCTTCTACTGGAGGCGAACTACGAGAGGAAACTACTTGTCAGCTTGCTGAAAGATTGAATGGAATTAGCAGGCAGGCCGTAAAACCACATCTTCACATCTCCCTTGAGTGTTAACGAGAAACATTGACACATCGCCATCTCATCCAAACCTTGGAGGTTTAGATGCTCACGGAAGTGGTCCAGATGGTCCATAGGATCAGCGCTTCCGTCATACAAGTCAAGGTTTTGCACCTTAAACTTTGGGGGAAGCAGTCTCATCCGAATCTCCATCGCGGGTGGAGACTGATACAGGTCTGTGGCCCCTCCTTCATTGTTTCTGTTGAAAACTCGCTGGAAGACCATCACTAACTTTTCCTATACATGGGGTGGAGTCGCTATGTTCCTCTCGTTGAAGTAGTTCCTCAACTCATAGGGGTCTTGGACAACCTGCAGCCCTGGCAGGCTCCTATCCCTGGGAGGAATCTCTTCACGAGCGGATACCTCCTGCATGGAGCGCTCCCGCAAAGATCGAAGGTTTCACCTCTATGGGTTTTCCTCTTGGACCCGAGGACCCAAGCGACCTTCAAGTTGTTGCGGGATTCTGTTGCTGAGGCAACTTGCGTCATTAGATCATTGTGCTGGCTTGCTTGTTCCGTAGGGTTCTTCTTCCTCTTACCCTTTCTCTGGGACATCGCGGTTTGGGAGGCCTTAGAGGACGCCCCCTTTTACCACTCGTCCATCTTCGAGCAAAACATCTGGATAGCCTTGGTGACATCATCCATCCTTATAGCCAGCGCTTGGACATAAAGGTTAGGATGTTCCTCTATCCTGGCGCTCGCAGTAGATCCATTACCATTGGAAGCAGCCTCTCTCACTGGGGCACTGCCTTGTTCTCTTGTGTTCACTATATTCTTACTTCTGAAAGATGTGTTAACTTAATCTATAGACGACGCCAAATATTGCGTCCTCGGATCGTGGTTGCAGTACGGACTCCAAAAAAAAGCAACACCAAAGAAATCGCGTAAGTGGGGAGAAAGAGAGAGTGTGTGCGCACAAAATTTTTACGTGAAAACCTTTTCGGTAAACAAGAGGGAAAACCATGGGATTCAAGGTTCGGGCAAACTTTTACTATGCTATCAAGCGTGTACAAAGAAAAGAGAACACGTGGATCTCAAGGATCTCTAAGTGCTCTCTCAAATTACACTTGGTGGAGACTTGCTTCTTTTCTCTTTTTATATGCGTAAATGTAGGATGGAGGATCCAGATCTTTTGTTAGGTAGTCCATGAATGCTTATATAGTGGCCTGGATATCCTACGTGGAGCACCCACATGGGCCTGGTGTGTACAAGTTGCCCTGCCACCAAATCTATAGTATCCATTTTGCCATGTCAGAGAAGTGGCGTGTATGCAGACTGACTCCGTGAGACGTCACATCATGCGTGCGTCGGAAGCCGTTATTCTCTGTACAAGTTACGTGTTACAGAGGTCGAGTGTGCTCTAGCAGAAATTAGCTCTGGGCTGGCATCCTCGGTCATGCTGCTCTCCTTGCCTGCATTCATGTTGTCTGATACCGCTCAGAGTCCTCATCCTTGGTAAAGGCCTTAGCCTTAGCCAAGTCCGCGGACTCTGGGTTTCAAGTGTCTTCGTGCTTTGCAGGTCTTTAGCCTTCATTCAGGTTTCCGTCTTAGACAAGTCCACATCCTTCAACGGCTCCTTGCCTTCTCTTTGAGTCTTTAGTCTGAGACTAGTCCTCCGGTTTTCAGCGCTATGTCCTCGAGCCTACGAAACTAAATAATCTCTCGGATCAATTTAGCTCTTTTGTCTTCTTGGGACGAAGGTTTAGGTTCTCGGGTCTCTAGGGTTAACTTAGCATATTCGACCAAGTCAGTCATTTGAGCTGCGCGCCCATGTTCTCGAGCCTCTTGAGTCAATCTGATCTCTCGGTCTAAATTGGGTTTCTAAGCCTTCTTTGGATTTGAATCTGTTTTATGTAAATGGGCCTCTTAATTGAGCCTTGGATATTCACTACCCATTAATTTTTTTAACAACACAAGCAACATATGATTTATCTATAAAAAAGGCTCCCCTCCCCCTCCCCAAAAAAAAGATATTAATTTACTAAATATTTGTAATAGAAATGGCACAATTGGAGTTTACTTGGATTTGGGGTCAACATAGAAAAAATCAAGCAATTGTTTATATATTTTGCTTTTATTTATAAAACCTCACAATTCTTCTAACTCCATTCTAGACATTCTAATATATATTTTTTAATGTATTCCCTATTTGAGTCAAAAGATAAATAACAAATTATTGTTGGTGATATTACACATATATGGATTTGTTTACAACCCTATTTCTTATAAAATCCCACTATTGGGGTCAAGACTTTTTATGACATTAAAAAAAAAACTTATATTTATCATAAATTTAAAATTAAAGCAGATTTTTTTGAAGAAGATAAAGGAAAACTATTTTTATTTATTTCAAAAAATAAACTAAGTACAACATAAAAATTTTTCTTTAAAAAAAGTGAAAAAAGGTATAAACATAAATTTTACAGAAAAAAAAATAGATAAAAACATTATGAATATATCATAATACTAGTAATTCACCTTGTTAAAAAATAAATTGAGTCATAACTGGACGAGTACGTTCTTTTAAACTACATGGTAAATTATGCAAATGCACGAGTCCCACGACAAAGCAAGTGAAAGAGGTGAAAAAGACGAGAGACAGAGAGAGGGAGGGAGGCAGGGAGAGAGAGTGGAAGGTCAAGGGTATGTTTCAGCTTCCACCCTTCCTTGTGAGTAAATTTTTGTTTTCTTTCTGTTGTCTCCCTTAAAAATTATTCTTCAGTTTGCTCCGCTACTCCAATCTCACACAATACTCTCACCTTCTCCCTCTTTTCCTCTTCTCCCTACCGTCTTTCTGCACTGAACTGTGAGTGGATTTGAGCGAGTGGCCTTCTGTTTGCGTGAAAAAATGAATACCCATATATTCCCTCCGCGCGGATCTGCTTTGCCTTGGCATCTTCAGATTTGAACTGTACTATTTTCTTCTCAAGGTATGCAAAGACCTCCCCTCCCCTCCCCTCCCCTCACCATATATATATGTATCAGTACATCTGTTTATGATCTCTTTCGTCTTATTTTTTCCCTTGCTGATAATGAAAATGTGGGCAGTTAAAAAGTTTCCTGATCTGGCATATGATTTCTTGACTCTCTCGTACTCTAGATTTGGGTTGTGGATCTGATTCTGCGGATCATTTATGACTGAAATAGTTACAATATGGGATGTTGTCACTTTTTTCTTTTGATTTCTGATTTGCTACTCTTGGCCCGATGGTGCTTTGAATTTGTACTTTTCTGTTCTGATGTGTTGATTTTTCTGTCATACGAGCTTGAGATAGTGTGAACAATGTACTTGATTTCGCTGTTATGGGCTCAAAGTACTGTTTGTTCATTTAGTGATGTTGCTACCTGACTTGGATCTTGATTACACTCATTGGGACTTATGTTTCTTTGTATTGTGGGTACGAGAATAGAGTTTCTTCTTTGAATAATTAGTGGCCTTTGTTGTCAGCACCCTCAGGTTGGGGGGGAAGAGAGCTGATTTTAACTAGATGAATTAGGGTTTGTGGGATTGCTTTTACAATTTGGAGTCCTGATTCATGGCTGTCATGCGAGAATAGTTGGTCCTTGCTAGTGCAAACTACTCGGCAGGTGTGGAGAGGGGGCTATTTAGTTCTTTTACTGTCAAATTGTGACAGCAGTGGCATACCTGGTATTTCTTTTTGGAATCATATTTGCTTTCAAGATCTCCAACTTGGTTTTCAGATAAATTTCAATTTTCCAATAAGAAATAAGGAGATTTATTTCAATATATATGCCTGAAGTATTCTATCCTCTCCTATATGTGCTTTGGTCGTTCATTTCTATGTTGCTACACATGAACTCTGCAGGTGATAAAGGTGGTCTCTACTCCACTACTCTTGCCAGAATCTCTTACTTTTCTGATGCCTTTCCCTTAGACCTTTGTATAGCTTGTGTCTCCACATTAGAAGAGGGTTGTAAACGCATCAAGTTCCACCTTCTCAAACACTTCTCAGCACAGTGATACTCTTAATTTTGAGGTCCTGAATTATTCTGTCCAACCCTATTTGTGGTTTGTGTCTGTAGAACTTGTGGCCATCTTGACCTTCCAGCCAAGGCTACGCCAGATCCCGATCAGTTTGAGCCTTGATGGGTTCTCGATTCCAATCCCATCAACTGAGCAATGGCCTTTACGTGTCAGGACGGCCTGAACAACCAAAGGAAAGGCAACCCACTATGAGCTCAACAGCCATGCCATATACTGGTGGTGATATAAAAAAGTCTGGGGAACTTGGGAAGATGTTTGATATCCCTGTGGATGGCTCAAGGTCAAGGAAATCTGGATCTATCAATACGGCACCTTCTAGGACTGGATCCTTTGGTGGAGCAACATCTCACTCAGGACAAATTGCGCCAAATTCTGCCAACCGGGCTACTTCTGGTTCTGCTGGGATTCCTAGTTCAGTTTCTATGAAGAAGTCAAATTCTGGGCCGCTTAATAAACACGGCGAACTAGTGAAAAAGTCATCAGGTCCTCAATCTGGTGGAGCAGTTTCTCGTCAAAATTCTGGCCCTCTTCCTCCTGTTCTCCCAACCACTGGCTTGATCACATCTGGGCCTATTTCTTCAGGTCCACTGAATTCGGTAGGGGCTCCTCGGAAAGCATCTGGTCCCCTAGATAACGCTGCACCAGTTAAACTTCATAGTGCTTCTATTGCTCACAACCAGGCTGTTACTAAACTTAGTCAGGAGGATGATTATTCCCTCCACAGGAGCTTCCCGAAGCCAGTTCTTTGGGCTATGGTTCTCCTGTTTGTGATGGGCTTTATTGCTGGTGGCTTCATTCTTGGAGCAGTCCACAATCCCATTCTTCTCATTGTTGTAGTGGTTCTCTTCAGTGCCGTTGCTGCAGTCTTTATGTGGAATCGTTATTGGGGAAGGAGAGGTATCACAAGTTTTATTGCTCAATATCCAGATGCTGAGCTTCGAACTGCAAGAGATGGTCAATTTGTTAAGGTTTCTGGGGTATGTTAAATCTTTGATTTTGGCAAGCTTACTTTTAGCAAAGTGCTATCACACAGGAAGGCAACCATGGTGCCTTTCTTGATGGTGGTTGTAATGATGGTACCTTTTTTTTGGGCTTACCTCATTTCCTTTAATTGACAAGTCAATCTAATTCATACCGATTTTTTTTTTCATAAGAAAATCTTACGTGGTAGAGATTTTTCTCTGCTTTGGCATCCAGAATTTTTCTAACTGATATTATCTTATATATATGTGGCCTGCTTCCTCATTATTATGTTTCCCTGTTAGAGTCTTCATCATGTAAAAAGTAAAAATGTTGCAATGTTGATTTTTCTGTGTAAATTCTGAATCGGAGAAAGATGTTTCAGACTAATAATTTTGAGTATTGATTGAGAATTGTCGTGATTTTCATTTATGTTTTTGTCCATGAAATTGATACTACTAGAATTGAGACAGGAAAAAGAAAACTTGTTATTTGGCATTTTCTTGTTATTTCCTCAACCTGAGGCTGCTTAACTCAAGTTATCATCATCATCCTTTCCATTCCCCAGGATTTTAGGGCCTGTTAGAACTTGCAATATCCAAGGTATTGTAGAAAATTGAAAAGTGGGATTAGTTTTAGATGGCTGACCCGGTTAACTATGTAGAAAGTGTCCATAGTTGCCAAGTTTTTCTTATGAGTGTTTTTAAATTGTAGCAAGGGAGAATCGTGTTGGCACATGTAGAAGAAATGAGAGTTAAACTAGAACTATAGACCATGTTGACTAGATTTTTTGAATTTTGACCATTCCATTGCAGTGATGGTAAAAGTTGATATAGATGCTTCTTTTCTAATATCAAAAATAAGTGTCACAAGAATGTAAGTGTTTCAGGGCCAGCGGGGAGAGATCTACTTATCAGAAATGCAAGGATTAAATGAATACTCTAAATCATGATGTTTTTCTGTCCCACCCCCTCAGGGAGTGCTGTCTGAAGAGAGTCACTTCGAAATTATGTACAGTTCACGGCAAAAAGCCACTCCCTCCTTCACGAAGAGATAGATTGACTAAAGTTAACATTTTTTCCTGTTCCCCTTAATTAGTTGATGGCTATGTTGATCCTCATGCCTTCAGAGTCCATAGATGCGTGGTTGTGTATTCTCACTGTTGCAAACATTCTAGTTGTTTGAAACTCAGGCTTGACTGTTCCCTATTGAAGGTGGTTACTTGTGGAAATGTACCTCTGGAGTCATCCTTCCAGAAGGTTCCTAGATGTGTATACACATCCATAAGCTTGTACGAGTACCGAGGATGGGATTCAAAAGCTGCTAACCCCAAACATCGTCCTTTTACCTGGGGCCTGCGAACTCTTGAGGTAAGAGACTGAGACAGATGGTTATTGTTGTATTTCATAATAATATCATGAAATGTTTGCTGCTATATTATGCGCCCATTGTAAGCTGCCGTATTCTTTTCCGTGTTCGTTCTGTATGTCTTGATGATCCTTCCCTCTATTTTCTTTTTTTTTTTTAATTCAACATTGTGCCTATTAATTGTGCTTTATCCAGCAAGTTCATGTTTCTCCATCTAATCGAAATACCAACCTCCTGACCCTATGTGCACATGCTTCATATGTTCGACTAGGATAATGGTTGCATGAAGAATCGAAGTTGTCATCTAGCAAAGCCCTATTTAAAGTGATTTTTTTGGGATCTTTTTTTCGTTCTCTCTGGATGGACTAACAGCCTAGCTTTGGTCACTTTTGATTGTGTCCCTTATCCTTTAGGCCATGTGTTATGGGACAAGTGGCAAAGCAAACCATAGGGTCCCTTTACTGTTCATTAGATGCAGATCCTCGCAATCAGACTTCCTGTTCATGATTTACGAGATGTCTACTTTCTGATTTATGTAAAGACGTGCTTTGTATCCAAGTTTGCAGCACGACCTTATCAAACGCATCTTTGTCAAAACCCCACTAAGTCTGCAGATCCTCTAGTTTCACCTAAATGGTGTATATAGTTAATGGAGGTGAGGGAGAAAAGAACCTTATATGTGTGATTGAGTTGACATATTATCATTGAACTGCACAGGTCTGAGACAGGTAACCTTCCTTGAAAATGCTTGAAGTTCTTTTAAAAAATATATGTTTTTGACATGTTAATTACAATTTCATGTGAAGCCTTGTGGTTTTTACTTTGAGGCATGCAACTTTCTCTGGCTTTTGAGTTGGTGTTACTCCGTCAGTTTGGGATTACAGTGCTAAATTGTCCTAGTTACCATTCATTAATGTATTGGTGGTGGATGCTAGCTCCTTCTTGATTGCGAATATTATTTCATCATGTCGTGTATCATTTGTAGAGACACGTGGTTGATTTTTACATATCTGACTTCCAATCTGGATTGAGAGCATTGGTCAAGACTGGGTATGGTGCTAGGGTGACTCCGTATGTCGATGAATCTGCTGTTGTTGACATCAACCCATCAAACAAAGATTTGTCCCCAGAATTTATCCGGTGGCTAGGGGAAAGAAACCTCTCTAGCGATGACCGTGTGATGCGCTTGAAAGAAGGGTAAATAATCCTGCTTGTCCCTTTTTTTCGACACTGCCCCTTTCTTTTAGTGGGCTTACTTTTTCGGTTGTAAATTAAGTAAAAATGGAAGTTAAATTATATTTCCCTTTTTATAGGTGTCAAAACGTTTTAAAACTATGTCGTGAAGTTGTTGCCTGATGTAATTCTCATAGTTAAAACCTTCTGGAAAACAGGGTGTTAGGAAGTCTGGGCTGCTAATAAATTTTCCACAGCTACTCCCTCTATCTTCTTTTTCTTTTCTTGTTCCTTCCAGACGGGCTGATTGTAACTTGCTGCTTTCTCATGAACACAAACTTTAATGCATGTGTTATTTCATTGGAAATGGAAAATATCAAAACATTAATGAAAATATTGTAATCTCACAATATTTCTCCCGTAAATTAAAATCTAGGAGTTCAAAACTAATCTAGGATCAGTATTTTCCTCTATTCATATTGTCAGAAAATCAAGCAACCATGTTAGTTCTTTTGTCTTAAACAGGACCCATTATTGTCCTTTTATCATCCCCATAATTGCTAAATGGATGATTGTGACTGCGATTCATTATTTGGGTCTGCAGCTAGTTCTTACTGATCTCGGTGGCTGTTGATGATAGGTACATCAAAGAAGGTAGCACTGTGAGTGTCATGGGAGTTGTTCAGAGAAATGATAACGTATTAATGATCGTCTCTCCACCAGAGCCGTTCCCTACAGGATGCCAGTGGACTAAGTGCATACTCCCTGCTAGCCTTGAGGGCATCATTTTGAGATGTGAAGACTCCTCAAAAGTTGATGTAATTCCCGTGTGAGAATGGTTACGAGCTTTGCTGCTTTGAAGTTTAGTTCGTTGGAACAATGCCAATCGTTATACTGGTCTTGGTTGTCGGAGTGTATAGAATTTGTTTGATCTCTTTTTCCATGTTAGTCTGGAAATTGAAATCTTTGTAATTGGGTTGGAGTGGTTAAATGCAGCAAGGGGTGGGTTGGGGTTTTGAAGATTGATGATGAGTTTTGAGGATTGTGTTGTGTGTTAAGAAATGTTTTTAGGTAATTTGGCTTCCTATTTCAATGTATTATACAAGCTGCAATGTCATTGAGACGTAAGAGTAATGTAATTGGTGTTTGATCTTTGATAAATTTATATTTGTGGCGGGTTCAAATCTTTTCTATTTTTCCTTTGATGGTTATAAGCCTTGTAAACCGTCACCCGTGCAAAGGAAAAAGGTTTCTATCTTTTGGGTTTGGGCTTTGCCATTTGGTTGATGTTGTCTTCTTAAAGTTTTTGAGATGGAAAATTTTGCCACTTTTCTTAATTATATGTTCACATATAAAGGACATATTCGAGGGGATGAAGAGATTTTTTTAACAATCTCGTTCAAATCATAAGAAAAGTATAGATTTATTTTTTTAAAACTTTTGTTTTTAGTTTTTATTTCAGCACTAATTTTATACCATGCAAAATGATGTCTAATTTATCATATTTCAGATATCACTCAGGTTATACATAACTTTGATATAGACTGGTATTATTATTATTATTATTATTATTGTTATTATTATTATTATTATTTACATCATGGAGTTTTTCAGGCATGATACTGGTAAATTTATATGATTTGCAATGTAATTGAAGCTTTACTCCTTTCAAAGTCCTGTTATTTTAATTGGAGAAAATGCAAGAAAGGGAAAGCTTAGAGTAATAACTAAAATATAACTATTTTCTTTCTTCCCTTTGATTTTAATTGAACCAATGGAGGAGGCAATTTTTTTAAGGCCTTTCTATGGAAATTTCTAATTGCTTTCTTTATATATATATTATTTTTAATTTTTTTAAAAAATATCTGATTGAAATTTTCAGTAAATGTCTATAAAATTTTAAGTTAAATTTAATTAATAAAAATTATAAAATTTATGCAAAGCACAACAGAAAATAAAAAGAAAGGAGGCATATTCAACACAAAGGGGACGCTTCAATGCAGCCCGGTAAGAATTTAATTATTTTTAAAAATATAAAATATGATTTTTAAAAAAATTACAAAATTAACATATCCACATTATATAAAAAGTCAAATAAAATACATTATAATAATTTTTAATTTTTCTAAAATTAATTTTAGACCATTATATTCAAACATGAAAAAAAATTAATCAAATTAATTAAGTCAAAACTTTTTTTGGGAGGAGGCTGTGTCTCGTAGTTTCCTTCTTCTCTTCTAATGCGTCTTGAATTCAAATTTGAATGGATTCGGGTCAAGTAGTTCGTCAGGTTTCGGTCTCCGTTCACTGAGCTTTGGATCCTCCACACCACAATTTCAAACAAAAGGTTAGATGAGGCGGGATTTGGTCCCACAGAGTAACACTCTGATCGCTCAAATCAATAATCGACCTTCTGAAATTAAAAGGTAGATGCAGGGGATAAAGAAATGGATGCAAGGAGTATGTTTGTAAGTGGAAGTGCGCTCGTAGGATGAGTGACTTTTATAATTGCTCATGAGGAGCAGTTTCTCTACGTATTGAGTTCGTTAGGAACTAGTAGCAGAGAGTGAGCGTAGGATGCTCGAGAGAGTATGAGAGCTTATGAGAACTTTGTAATTACTTGAGAGCTTTTATGGGTAGGAGAAAACGTGCCTAAAAGTGTCAGTTTCCATGGCCTTTTATAGCCATGACCACGGGATGCCTTCTTTATGCAGATGGGCTGAATGCCCGTGCTCTGTTGGGGGTTGTTGCCTTTTTTGAGTAGGCGTGAGCGCCTTTCTGGCTGTAATAGTCAAAGAGGCTAATCTCATTCTTTCTGCGTTTTGTAACTGTTAGGGTTTTCAGTAAACCGTGTATAGATTTTGGCACATTCCTCCCAGGATGTGCTTTGATTCTAGAGTAACCGTTACAGTAAATCTTGCCTTCTTTGGAAATGTAAAAAATTAGAGTAGACGACCGTTGTGGCTCGAAGATGGAGACGTGGGCCAATCTGGACATGGGTCGCGTACGTCATGGGTCATGGTTGGCTGCTTTTGCCTTGCCAACGTTTCACTTATTGTTCTAGTCTTAGATGGAAGCATTCGATGGAAGCAAAGGCAAAAGTGGGTCGCTGAGGATTTGCGCCGTTTCCTCCTTTGTGGGCGAACTCATTACTAGCATCCTCATCACTAACCCCCCACACTCGTGCTCTAGGACTCGGGCCTCCAGGATGTTCACGATGGGATGCCCTTAGTTGGATAACTTGTTTGAGACAGCTTGATGAGAAAATCGGCAATGGCTTTTGGTCTATTGACCGCATTGCTTGTGACTGTTGACAGTAACGCCAAAATTCGAAGAACAAAGCCAGAGAAAACATTGACCAGATTCGTTGCCCATCCTAGTCTAAATCCGAAAAACTGGCTAAAGGAAAAAGTTGACCGGATTTGTTGACCATCCCAGTCTGAATCCGGAGAACTAGATGAAGGGAATGTTGATGGGATTCGTTGATTGCCTTGGTAAAAATCCGGAGAACTAAGCAAGAAGCGGAGCGTTGATCGGATTCGTTGACCGTACTGGTAAGAATTCAAAGAACTTGCAGAAAGAGGAGCGTTAACTAGATTCGTTGACTGTTTTGGTAAGAATCCGAAGAACTAAGCAGAAAGAGGAGCGTTGACCGGATTCGTTGACCATCCTAGTAAAAATTCGGAGAACTGGTGGGGTTGAATCGACGCACCATCATGCCGCCGGACTATCAGTTGAAAAGTTTACCCCGTGTCAACATGTAGTGAATTTGTGATCCTGATAATTAATTCACCAGAAGATTTGATTCGACTACGCTCTCAGTGGAATCGACATGTGTCCGTAATAATGGGTGCACCTTTTTGATGTGCTGCCTTTCTCCAACGGCTGCGTGTCTTTATAAAATTTGTTCATCCATTCAAATTTCTCATGCTTTCCTTCTCTGAAAATTCTAGGTCTTTTCTACTCTTTCCGCTCCCTTTTCCATGGCTCATTCTATTCTAGAGATTGTCTCTATGATTTCTACCGGTGAGGTGAGAGAACTTTATATTGAGTTCAACATCCCACGTGAGATTGTATTCTTGATGCCCAGTAAGCAGGTCAGGGCCTACTTTCTTCCTGATGGCTGCATCACCATGTACGATGCTCATTTGAGGAGTGGGCTTCATATCCCTATCCCAGAGGAGCTACTTGACATTTTTACGGTTTTTAAGGTTCCTATCGCACGGCTCCATGCCAATGCCATGTGGTACCTCTGTTTGGATGTGGTACCACTGTTTGTTGTGCATGTTCCTCCATCACTACTCATGATGCCGATGGAGGAGACTGTGAAGGTGATGTTTCGATTCACCCAGAGTGGAGACTAACTCTCGTTGTCCCCCGGATAGCTCCATAATAGTAGTGTCATTTACGATTCTCTCAAGAATTGAAAGGATCGTTTCTTTTTTGTGCACATTGCTGATTCATGGCCCTTATCCCGGGACAGGGGCAAGGCTCCTAGTGCACTCACCAGGAAGCCCAAGTAGGAGAAAGTGGCGGCTATGAAGCCACTGTTGCAGCTAGTGAGGGACCACCTCACCGAGTTCAGAAGAGATCACCTGGTTTTCAGGGAGGAAGCCAAGAAAGCTCATTGGAGACCTCCTTCTCCGGTCTAGAAGATTAGATCTTTACTACCGGCGGCCTCACTAGTACAAGAGGAAAGCTAACGCTCTTACCATTGATGTGGTCGGCGCACCTTCCACCGGTGACGCTCCCAGCAGTCCAAGACAAAAGAGGGCTGCGATGATAGAGCCTTCTTCGTCATCCTCCACAGAGCCAAACTACATAACAGCTGGACAACTCGCTGGAACCGGAGAGCACTTCGGAGTAGAGGCTACTTTGGAGGAGTACGAGGCCATGCTACGCGCCGCTGCAAGTGATGTTGTCACTGCGCTATCACAGCTGGAGGACTTGGCAGCATAAGCCACGCCGATGGAGCCATTTCCCGAAGCTGCCAGAATGGAGCCAGCTGATGAGCCGCCAGCTGAGTCAAATGAGCCAGCCATGGAGCCATCTGCAGCACCAAATAAGCCAGTCGTCGGAGAGCTGCTTGAGGCAATGGACATCAGTGCTGAGCAGGCGGAGAAGATTCTGGTGAGGCTTCTGCGGAGCAGGCTTAAGAGGAGCCCACCCTAAGTCCCTCTTCAGCAGGCTCTTCTTAAAGGCCACGGAGACGGCCAAAAAGGGAACGAAGAGTCTTTGTGGTATCCTCTCAAAGCTCTCCTTTTTTTCTCCTAAGTTGTAGCTGCCTAGCTTTTTTGACATTTTGCAGGAGAATAAGATTTTGCTCACAATACGCAAAGGCCTGCGCCAGAGAGACGCCGTAATCGGCGACCACGATGAGGAGATCACCGAGATAGAGGGGGGATGGACTAGCTGGACGCCTAGGTTCAATAGCACCAGGAAGAAAAAGCTACATTTGAGCGGGAGTTGTTGGAGCTTAGGGCACAATCAGCAGGACATCAAGAGAGAGCTTCTCAGGCGGAGAGATTTACGGCGCAGCTCAGAGTAAAAGTTGTTAGATTAAAGAATGAGCTCACCACCCGCATGCATCCTTAGGAGGTCACCCAGTGTTGTGGGTCAATCTCTAGGAAGACGCTCAGATTAGTTGCCGCATTGTTAGGATCGTGGATCCCAATTTTCCAATCGGTGTTCTTAACCCTACTAACCGGGGTGCACAGCAGCCTGGGGACATTGTCGATTTTGCACGAGGCGATGAAGGGCCTCTCTTGCCCCCTTCTAGGAGCTCTGCTCCTTAGCAATACACTTATATTTTTGTTTCAACCTCCTCTTGTATATTTGAGCATATTAATGGAAAAGAGTATTCTTGCAGCAATTTAGTTTCTTTGCCTTGCTTGTTTTATTGCCTGATGTGTATGTTGACTGGCCAACTTATCGAGTGACATCTAGGGTCGGTTAACATGGAGCGTTGACCGTCAAGGTCTTGTAGCTCAGAAATGGGCCCTTAGCCCTCAAGGAATCACTTTTATACATGAGTATGCCTTAACGATTTATGCCTTCATTATGCATGACACTGCCCAGACTCTGGGCGACCAGCTTTTCAACAGAGTACTTTACTCTTTGATTCGTCGACCATCGTAAACTGATCGCACTATCTCCTGTTAGAGGAGGTTATCACGCATACCGTTTAAGCCCCCTAGGGTTTAGAATTAGACCGTGGATGGGCCACTTGGATAACCAAGGTTTTATTAGACCGATTACGAGCCGTCTGGATGACTAGGGTTTAGTTCGACCGCTTCCGAGCCGCCTAAATGATCAGGGTTTAATTTGACCGCTTACGGGCCGCCTGGATGACTAGGATTTAATTGCGAATGGGTGAAAACCCGTCCGATTTATGGGCAGTCTAAGTCGTTTATTTTGAGTATATTGCAACCAAGCTTTCACATGGAAAAGAAAGAAAAGAAAAGTACGATGGGATGCAAATGAAAAAAGAAACTTTGTTTTATTAATTACAATGAATGTTATAAGCATGCCTCATGTCATACAGATGACCTATCTGGGCCTTCGTTGGAAGTAACGTTTTAGGTGGATTGCGTTCCACGTCTGTAGGACCAACTTGCCATTCTGGATTCAAAATTTATATGCCCCATTCTGCAGAACGGCTAAGACTAGAAATGGGCTTTCCTAATTTGAAAAAAGTTTGTTCTGGTTGATTGTCTTCTTTGTAGTCTCTATACTTCGTAAGACCAGGTCTCCAATTTTAAATTGCCGCGCTTTCACTTTTTTTCTAATAACAAGCGACTCATTGCTGGTAGGCTGCTATTCGCATCTTGGCTGCATTGCGGGCTTCCTTCAATAAGTCTAGGTGTTCCTTGATCTTCTGGGAGTTGCCGATTGGATCGAATACTTCAACCCTGAGGCTTGGGAGCCCAATCTTAACTGGTATTATCATCTCAGTTCCGTAGTAGAGACTAAATGGTGTCTCACAAGTTGGTTCATTTAGAATGAATGTTACAAGTATGCCTCATGTCATATAGATGACCTATCTGGGCCTTTCACTGGAAGTAACGTTTTAGGTGGATTGCGTTCACGTTTGTAGGACCAACTTGCCATTCTAGATTCAAAACTTATATGCCCCATTCTGCAGAACGGTTAAGACTAGAAATGGGCTTTCCCAATTCGGAAAAAATTTGTTCGGGTTGATTGTCTTCTTTATAGCCTCTATACTTCGCAAGACCAAGTCTCCAATTTTGAATTGTCGCGCTTTCACTTTTTTGTTGTAATAACGAGCGACTCATTGCTAGTAGGCTTCTATTCGCATCTTGGCTGCATTGCGGGCTTCCTTCAACAAGTCTAAGTGTTCCCTGATCTTCTAGGAGTTGCCGATTGGATTGAATACTTCAACCCTGAGGCTTGGGAGCCCAATCTTAACTGGTATTATCATCTCAGTCCCGTAGTAGAGACTAAATGATGTCTCACTAGTTGGTTCCTTTAGAGTAGTCCAATATGACTATATGACGGAGGGAAGCTTGTTGACCTAAGAGGCCCCTGTGTCCTCCAATTTGGTCTTCAAACCGTGGAGTAGCGTACGGTTGGTGACTTCAATCTGTTCATTCACTTAAGGGTACGCCACCGAAGTGTGGATCAATTTGATATCTAAACTGATGCAATACTCGATAAAGCGCTTTCCTGGGAATTGAGTTCCGTTGTCGATCATGATGACCTCGGAAATGCCAAATCTACTCACTATGCTCTGACGGATGAATTCTAGTGCATTGTGCTCAGTGATCTTGGCCAGCGGGGCGACTTCAACCCATTTGGTGAAATAGGCTATACCCGCAATGATGAATTTCCTTTACCCGATCACGATGAAAAACGGGCCGATAATATCGAATCCCCATTACACGAAAGGCCAAGGAGCTTGGAGGAATCTCAGCTCCGTAGGCAGCTGGTGGTGAAGATTGCCGTTGAGTTGATAATTCTCACATTTCTTCACAAACTCTATAGCGTCCTTTTTCATTGTAGGCCAGTAATATCCCTGGCGCATGATTTTGAATGCTAGGTTATTACCGCCAATGTGTGACCCTCATATCTTGAGGTGGACTTCACTCAAGGCATAGCCGGCCTCTTCAGGAGTAAGACATCGGAGGTACGGAGTCGAGTATCCACAATGGCAATAGAGCCATTCGTCGACTATAGTGTACCAACCGGCCGTCTTTTTGATCCACTTGGCTTCATCTAAGTTCTCTGGTAGTACTACTTCCACTAAATATCTCCAATAAGGCGTCATCCAATTTTCGACGTCGGAGACTTGCATCGCTTCCTGTTCCTTTATGTTGAGAGTGCTCAAAACTTTCCTCATGTCCCTCGAGTATTGTTCTAGATCTTTGGCTGTCACTACTCTGACAAGTTAGTCGGCCTTTTAGTTTTAGTTCTAGAGACGTGAACCAGGTTCAACTTGTTGAATTTTTGGATTGCATCCTTTACCTTTGCTAGGTATCTAGCAATAGAGAGTTGCACGCCTCGAAACTCCCGTTAATCTAGTTAACACTAGCTCTGAGTCATTGTAGACGGTTAGCCGCCTAGCTGAGCACTCTTTGGCTAGTTATAATCCAACTAGTAGAGTTTCGTACTCGACAACGTTATTGGTGGTCGAAAAATTGAGTTTAAGGGAGTACTTCACCTCAAACCCATCTGGGATCCTTAGAAACACTCCAACATCGCTGCCTGAGTTGGTAGACGATCTGTCCAAGTTGAGGACCCATTCTAACTCTTTTGGGTGGTGATCCGCATCCTCATGGGGTGCTAATCGATGATCAGGTCGTGATCTCGACAATGAAGTTCGCCAGGGCCTGCCCCTTGATGGCTGGCCTGGATCGAAATTCGATAACAAATTCTCCTAACTTGATAGCCCACTTGACCAGCCGGTCGGATACATCGGGCTTCTAAAAGATACCCTTCAGTGGCTGGTCGGTTAGAACGGCCACGTGATGGGCTTGAAAATAAGGTTTCATCTTTCGGGCTAAGAAGACAAGTGCCAAAGAAAGCTTCCTAGCACACGGGTAGTGTGTCTCTACGCCGGTCAACGTCTTGCTCACATAGTAGATCGGCCGCTGAGTGTCGGAGCCCTGGCGTATGATAACAGAGCTGAGAGCAACCTTTGATACTGCGAAGTAGAGGTACAACTCTTCTCCACAGTACTATTTCAACTCATCGAAGGTTGTCTAGCACTCCGCAGTCCACTGGAATCTGTTTTCTTTAGTCCCCCTCAGAATCTTGAAGAAAGGTTGATACTTGTCCCCCCGACTTTGCCAAGAAGTGGGACAGTGCCGACAGTCATTCGGTTAGGCTCTGGATATCATTGATGCTCCGTGGTAGAGACATGTCCGTGAGAGCTTTTATCTTTTCTGGGTTTGTTTTGATCCATCACTGAGATACGATGAAATCTAGGAACTTTCCTGATGACACTTCAAATACACACTTTGAAGGATTCAACTTCATCTGGTGTGTGTGGAATAACTCGAATGACTCAACCAGATCATGAATATGGTCGCTAGTGGTCTTACTTTTGACGAGCATGTCATCAACGTACATCTCCAGATTGCGGCCGATTTGCTTCTCAAATATCTTATTTATGAGCCTTTGATAAATGGCACCTGCATTCTTTAGACCGAAATGCATGACCATATAGTAGTAGGTACCTTAGTCGGTCATAAATGAGGTGTGCTCCTTGTCCTTTGGGCTCATACGGATCTAGTTGTAGCCCGAATATCCGTTCATGAAGCACAACAGCTTGTGTTCAGGAGTTGAGTCTACCAATAAGTCGATCCTGAGGAAAAGGAAATTGTCTTTCGGGCAGGCTTGATTGACGTCGGTGAAGTCGACGCACATCCACCATTTCTCGTTGCTTTTCTTCACCAAGACAACGTTGGAGGGTCAATCCGGGTATTGGACTTCTCTGATGAAACCAACATCTAGAAGCTTCTTCACCTCTTCCCGGATGGCTACGAGCTTCTCTATAGAGTGGTTCTCCACTTCTACCTAATGGGCTTACAACCGGGATCGAGGCCCAACTTGTAAACCAATACTCCAACTAGAATCTCAGGCATGTCAGCGAGTGTCTACGTAAAGATGTCAGTGTTTTGTCTCAAGAACACCATCAGCTTGTCACGCAGGGTTTTGATAAGTGAGCCCTCGATCTGCACACCTCTCTAGGTCCTCCGAATTCAGTGGTATTAGGTTGGTCACCTCGCCGAGCTGCGCCTGCTGCAAAATTGCTTCGTCTCAAAAGTCCAATTCTCCTGTAGGTCGTCCGCTGCTGCTTGGTGCAATCTGGGACATGTAACATGTCCGTCCGTTTACTTTGTCACACAGCGCTTTACCGATACCGCATGCTGTTAGAAACTTCTTTTTTAAATGCGGTATTGAGGTGACGGCTCCGAACGTTGCTAGGTGCAGCCGGCCTAGGATAGCATTGTATACGGAAGGCAGGTCAACAACTAGGAAGATAAGTGTATGACTCATCATTCTGGCGTGCGTACCCAGGGTAACCTCCAACTGTATTGTTCATTGGATAGCCACAGGCTCGTTGTCTAGGCTGTATAGTGTCACTTCGACAGATTTTAGCTGATAATTTTTATGTCCGAGTTTAAAGAAGGTATTAAGATAAAATAAATCATTGTAGCTTCCATTATCTATGAAAACTCGTTTCAATTGGTAGTCCACGATACAGTTTGAAATGAGTGCAATTACAACAAGAGGATCGGCGTGTGGGGAAATTACATGATTCATGTTATTATTACTAAAACTAATGACATTCTCTTTCACTCTCTGCTCCTTCCGCCCAACTTGCTGCTTCTTGTAATGTGCTTAGGTCTTGGCCGGTGGAGTCTTGATCATGTTGACCATTCCAACAGCGACCCAATTCCGTGGCTGGGACGGATCTGGTTCTTTCTCGCCTGAGGTGTCGAAACTCTACCTAGGGTTCCTGGCGAACTTGATGAGATGGCCCCTCTGGATGAACTCCTCAATCTCCCGCTGGAGTGTCTTGTAATTCTTTGCGGTATGTCCCGGAGATCGATGAAAATCACAGTACTTAGTTAAATTTCATCTTTATGTGTTCTTCAATAGCTTTGGCCATTTAAGGAACTTCTCCTCATGGATCTGCATGAGAACATTGGACCGTGTGTCAGTCAGAAAAGTTAGGTTGACCGGCCTATACTCCTTACGGTTCAGTGCTCTAATCATGTGCTACTTCTAGTAGGGATTGTCGCCGCCACAGTTCTTCCACTTTTCCTCAACTGGGAAAGAGCAAGGCTGATCGATCCTCTAACGACACTTCGCCTAGTTGGCCTCTTCAACTGCTACGTAAGCCCTAATGATGGAGTCCACTTTCCGAAAGCTCTGCGGGTTCTTATGGGCTAGGTGTCTGAAGAAATCATTGTGCGTCAAGGCAAAGATGAAACTGCCGAACTTCATCTCATAGGTGAGCCTGGGAATCCTTCTGGCCTCTGCTACATAGCGCTCCAGGAACTTCCTCGAGTTCTCTCTCTGTCTCTGCTTAATGTGGGAAAGATGCCACGACTCTTTTTCTTCCCGGCGGCTGAAAGTGTACTGAGCCAAGAAGAGATCAGTAAGCCCACGGAAGCTCTGGATTGAGTTCGATTGGAGCCAGTGGAATTAGATCTGGGTGTCTCCCTTCAAAGTGAGAGGGAAGCAACGACACACTACTGAATCCTCCAAGCCTTGGAGATTTAGATGGGTGTGGAGGTGATCCATGAGATCAGCGCTCCCATCGTAAGAATTCAGTGCTGGCATTTTAAACTTGGCCGACAATGGATGGTTCAAGATTTCAGCAGCAAAGGAAGATCTCTCCAGATCAGCAGCGTGTTTGTCATGTTTGAACAAGCGATTTCAAATCTTCTCGACTTTTGCCTCCACTCAGGAGGCTTTCTTAGATCTCTTGGAGTCAAGATATGTCATCAACTCCGTTCTTTCAACAGTGCGGCATGTAGTCGGCCAACTACTGCTGCTAGTAGATCAGATGACCTTGGAGGCTCTCTCTTAAGCCTGAGGCCTTGGCTCTTCCTAGGAATATCAGGGATTCCTCATCTCTGGATTCTCATCCGGGGTCTTGTTACCCAAGCACCCTTCAAACCTTAGATGGCTCTAGGCGTTGGAGGCCTTCGGAGCATGAGAGTTGTCTGGCCTCGTAGCCTTCTTGGTCGGCTTTTTCTTCTGGCCTCCTCTCCTGGAGGTTGGAACGAGAACTGAGGAGGGCGAAGCCCCCTACTTCATCTTGCCCTGGTGGGTGCAGAGCATTTGGAGCATTATAGACATATTACTCATCTGATCTGCCAAATTTTGAAAAAATAGCGTGGGTACCCCTCCAACCAGGTTACCAGTAGAGTGGTCCTGGTCAGGGGAGGCAGTATTTCTAGCAGGAACACTAACTTGGGCACTAGTGTTCACCATTTTGATCGACAGCACTGACTTTAAAGATTAGAGTGGTTGTGAAGATGAAAGTGGTTGGCTTTTCGTTAGCTTTCTACAGACGGTACCAATGATAGATCCTTGATCTAAATTTGAACAGATTCGAGTCAAATAGTTAGCTTTCTACAGACGGTATCAATGATAGGTCTTGGATCTAAATTTGAACAGATTCGAGTCAAGTAGTCCGTCGGGTTTTGGTCTCCGTTCATTAAACTTTGGGTCCTGCACATCATAACTTTAAATAAGAGGTCAGGTAATGGTAAAATTTGATCCCACCGAGAATATTCTAACGCTTAAATTAGTAATCGGCCTTCTGAAATTAGAAGGTATATGCAAGGGATACAGAAATGGATGCAAAGAATGTGTTTGTAAATGGGAGTGCACTCGTAGGATGAGTAGCTTTTGTAGTTGATCGTGAGGAACAATTTCTCTAAGTACTGAATTCGTTAGGAACTAATAACAAAAAGTGAGTGAGCATAGGATGCTCGAGAGAGTAGGAGAGCTTTTGAGAACTTTGTAATTGCTTGAGAGTTTTTGTTGGTAGAAGAAAGCGTGCTTGAAAGCGTCAGCTTCCATGGCCTTTTATAGCCATGGCCATAGGATGCCTTCCTTATGCAGATGGGCTGGATGCCCGCGCTCTGTTGGAGGTTTTTGCTTTTTCTACGTAGGTGTGAGCGCCTTTTTGACTGTAACGGTCAAAGAGACTAATCTCCTTCCTTCCGCGTTTTGTAACCATTAGGATTTCTAGCAGACCGTGCGTAGATTTTAGCGCCTTCCTCCCGGGATGTACTTTGATTCTAGAGGTGACCGTTACAGTAAATCTTGCATTCTTTGGATATGCAAAAAATTATGACAGACGACTATTGTGGCTCAAAGATGGACACATGGGCCAATCTAAACATAGGTTGCACATGTCCTGAGTCGTGGTCGGCCTGCTTTTCACTTTCCTGGTCAATGGCGTCGTTGATCGTCTTAGACTTAGATAGACCTTTGCTGGTCCATTTGCTCTTCATCCGGTCAACAGAAACGTTGACCATTTAGGTAGAAGTGGGCCACTAAGAATTTGGAACGTTTCATCATTTGTGGGCCAACGCATTACTGGCATCCCATCACCTTCAAATAGGCAAATCATGATGTTGACTAGGTATTCATATATCCATTATACTAAATATCATTATTTTATGGATGGGCCCACTTTCCCTTTAGCTGTATCCCATGGTGTTAGGCACTCAAATCAGGACATTTTAATTAGGAACTAGAATGATACTGCTAAATTTAATTAAGTATTGGAGGACAAAAGAGAATTTCAAAGTTCCTCATAAATTCCTTTAAATAGCTATATTCTTGAATTAAAACAAATTCTTTCTATATTCTTGATTAAAATTTTATCATATTATTTTCATTAATGTATATTCATGATAAGTTTAGCTGTAAAGCATTTTGTGCATCATTTCTTTGATTTTATTTGACAGCACTGACTCTTTAAATTTAACTTTCTTAGGTAAATTTAAGTTTATAAAGATGAATCATTCAAGTGATATTCTTTTCATCAATCTTAAGTTATGGAGAGCTAGAAGGTTGCTGAGCCTCATGAGGTATGATTTGACTAAATGTGTTTTCAAGGAAAGAAAAAAAAAAAAAATCAATGATTCTCAAGAAAAAAATATAGTTCAGTAAGTCACTTCAACAACAAATAGTAAAAATCATACATCCACCGCCTAAAAAATGAATGAATAATATCATTTTTGTCAAAGAATACAATGTAATTTACCAAAGTGAAGGAAAATCATGAGCTTAATCACACTCAGAGATCAAAAAGGCCAAAAACTACTCACAAAATATAATGGTAAGCGTAGAAAATAGAAAACGTATAGAAAAATAACAAGAATATAGTTTTAGATGAGACCTTGGTTTCCATGTTGGGGCATAGCATTTTGTGGGAAGCCGGCAAATGGGTCACCAAACGGGTTGGAGGCCGTGGGCTGCATCTGTTGCTGTGGATATGGGGGCAGATTTTGGTGAGGAACCATCAACATGGGCTGCGGTTGTTGCTGCCAGTGGTGGTAATATGTTTCTTCTTGTTGGAATATCTGTTGTTGCTCAGCCATCATAGCCATTTGCACATTGGGTGGTGGTGCGATGCTGTTGGAAATTATGAAAGGGTCTTGTTGTTCAAATGGGTTTTGCACTCCATATCCTCCACATCCATATCCTGCATTTTGCAATTGTATCTGTCGCCTTGCAGCATCATCTTCGTATAAGCTATCGAGTAATAACTTGTCAAACCCACCGGCCTGAACCAACAAAACAAGCAAAATAGCTCAAGAAAGTCTGCTGCAATTGGAGGAAAGAAATAAAAGACAAACCTAAAAAAACCAATAAAATATTAAAAAAATATTTTAAATTGCTTCTTCTCTCAAAAGATATTGCACTAAATTGAATAGAATGACAATAATAAATTCATATAATTGGCCCTATTTAATAAGATTTAAAGCTTTGATACAGTGTTGAGAGTGGATCATTACTATACCCTGGCCAACACCACCTCATAACAAATGATATCCCAAGTAGAAAGGTCAAGTAACTGGAATGAATCAATGGCTTATGTGTCATTGGGTTGGCTGTCTTGGCTCAGCAAATTATGATCACACCGCAACATAGAAGTATTCATGATTGAAAAAAACTACAGCATTTCATTTTCTCCGTGAAGATATATAGAAACTCCATGGAAGCCAATAGCAGACAGATAATAAAACTTCAAAGCAGGAAAGAAACCATACTAATTTGCTTTCTGTTGCATGGCTAACATTGTTGCTGGGTGTGGTAACCAGCGCTAGCTCCCATCCTGTGGTCCCAGCAAGTTCATTCAAACCACGGTTGGCTGAAAAATGTGAATCATTTCCTACACAATAAACCAACAATAAGATTATACACGATGATACGAATATCAGATAGAATCGAATAGTGAACATGTATGGCACTATTTGCAAAGCAAAGCATTGTTTAATGGGTTTCCCTTATTTTATCTGATGCATCTTTTATTTTGATAGTTATGCTGCTTCTTTTTTCCCTCAGAAAAGTGAGGTGGTGGTGGTGGGGAGTAGATTTTTGTATACCAGGAGGAACAATAGCAAGAGCCAATGCATTGCTTTCCTCTAGCTCTGCAGCTTTAGGGTTTACTTCATGGAGACCCTGCGCCAAGAATGAGCAAAAAGAAGAAATTGAAAGAAAAGAAAAAATGCATAAAAAGATTTTTAAGTTAGCTAGTGCCTACTTAACCAAGAGAAAATAATATTAATTAGTATAGAGCATACAAGAAGATCAACATCATCTCCTGTATCAATCAATGGAGTAGGTTCAGCCTCACTCTCAGGCAGGGACTCTTCCTGTGTTACTTCTGGTGGTTTCTCTCCCTCCACTTCATCAACTTCCCTTTCTTCAGCAGGAAAATGTTCTTCAGTTTTATGTGGTGATTCAATCCTTTCCTGATACTCCTGCAGTTAAAACAAATTTAATTATCAAAAACCTGACAAACAAAGTGAGACACAGCAGATCATGGTTCTACAACCAAAAAAAAAAAAAAACTGTAGAGATAGCAATCAAACCAAAAATAGATCAAAGGAAAGTCTAGTGGATGAGGCTCTCATATTGTGAGATTGGAGAAGGGTCAGACATATATAGTTTTAGTTCTGCTTTGCAAAGAGATCGCTTTTATGGTTCGAATTTAAGTTGCAATACAAAATAGAGTAACCTTATTGTTGTGTCAATACTCTCTCCAAAAGAAAATAGATTTAATTTGAAAATTTCGTCCTTTGTGGTTTTACGAATAAAAAGAGAGAAGCATAAACAAATTTTGGCATTTTAGGAATATTTGGAAATTTTTGGCATGTAGTGAAAAATTCAAAGTACAATTGAGTTGAAATAATGTAGTTTACATAACAATTTATTGTAGAAGTATAAGGTAAAAATCAACAAACATAAACTTGGGAGGGAGACTTTTGGTTCTGACAAACATTATAACCATGCAAGATATCTTTGTGAAAACCACCAACGCCACATTATGAACAAACTAAACGCTTCTCTTTGCTGAGCATGAATGAAGTGACATGGTCAGGCAGAAATTTCAACCTATATATAGTTAGCAATTGACCAATGGAATCTAATAATCTATTGTCAAGAAAAAAAAGGTGGTCCATTGCACAAGGATTCAACTTTATAGGTTCTGGAAATAGTCATATATATGTAGCCTTACCCAGGCTTACAAAGAGAGTGTTTCCATGGTTTAAACTCGTGGCTTCTAGATAACAACAATAACAATAAAGTCTTAAAACTATGTGGGGTCTTGAACACAATAATTAATTGTCAATGTAGGTCAAAAATAAGCATGCACTTAAATAGTGGAAACTCAGTCAAATGCCTCACCAATCTTTTCAGAACGGAGCCTGTTTGTGATGCTTCTCTTACATACTCTTCCATTGTGGCAAGAAACGAAGGAGGTGGCTGTCCATTGCAGTAAAGTTAAGATCATCAAAATCTCTCAAGAAAATAGGACAACACTTATTGGAATCCTATTTTAGGAAAAAGGGCTGTTTTAATAAAAATGTTGCTTAAATATAATCTTTCAACAATAATGTTCTTTCTAAAAATATTCAATATCCAATACACAGAGTAAAAGTGATATGGTATTCTCCGTGTGCCTGAATGTTTGTTGTGAGTAGAAGAAAGGAACCTGTCTCAATGCTGGAAACTGAAAATTCCGTGCAAGGTCGAGACGCTTGCAGAAATCGTAAAAATCAGCAAGACATTCAGCCTGTGCATAAGAGAAAAGGTAAATGATACATCATTGACCCTGGAATGATAGCATCTGTATTAGAGAAGGTTGTAATACCTGTTGGCCAGCTCGTCTGTAGGTGTTGAGTGCTTTTATCGCATCATGTTTAGACATGTCAAAGAACTACAAGAATGTTTGGCGGGGAATTTAATTATGGAATTTTTTAATGGAGATATTTCAGTTTGTAAAAACAAGTGAGTGCTCAAGTAGAAATCATACCATATCAACAAGATTGATTATCCCATCATTGATTGCACAATAAATTTTAAAGCTTTCCTTCAAAACCTACATGGCCAACATTTATGCAATTAGAAATTCACTCAATAAACAATATGATGGCTATAACAAGATTTATTTGACACTGCCTGAGGAAAAAGGAGAAAAAAACTAATAAAAACATGAATGGAAATACCCTACATCAAACTTCATCAACAATATGAAATCATAAGATAATCAATCAAAATTGAAAATCTCATCACCAAATATGGGGCCTTGTAATTCATGAAAGAAATCATCACTTGAGACTGAAACCCAAAAATAGGCAAAGCATGTGTGCCAAAATATTACAAAGCGAATGTTCTTAGTTCAAAAGCTTGTATTTGCATATGATACCACAGAAAATGAAGAGGAAATGCCGTAATAAATGTATTATTGTTGATCCGCTAGAAAGTGGGATAGTGGAAGAATCAGCTGAGGCAATTTGTACCAGAGCTAAAGCATACTGTATGAGATAATTGCTGCAAGCTGCACCTTCGGGCTGCAAAATTTGTAAGAGTCAGAAGCCCTCACTACAAGGCATGAATACAAAAATCAGAAAAATCCAAAAGACATAAGTTATATCAAATTAGTTGTGGGCATCAACCATTACCTGGCAACCAATAAGACGGTATAGAAGCTGTTGAAGAGCAGGTAATTGTTCCAATAATTCATCACTTCCCAAAAGCCGTGTTCTACTATGCACCTGTTGCAATAACTAGGTAACTTACCATGTATTTGGCATTACCTAAGGTAAAGTAATTTTTAAGTGGAAACTACTCTGCCTAAGTTTGATTCTTTTTAATCTTTTAAGCACAAATAAGTTTTTCAGTAACAGCAAACAATAAACCGATATTACATTAGTTAATTGTCACACCAATCATATCCCGAGATTGTAATATTTACGAATATAAAGGGGAACAAACCTTGTTGGCACCTGGTGAGGATCTGGTCAAGCGCTCGGCTTCAATATCATATTTTAAGATCCTAAAACACTCAAGCCTTTCTTCAATAAAGAGACCATATGTGCGTACCCATGCAGAGCAATCCCAAGCTGCATACATTTAATAAAATTTTGTATCAAATCTATGACAGGTAAAAAAGGAAAGGTATAAGGGGGAGAGATTCACCGAGAGGACTTGAGTCATCCTTGAAATTGGATATTTGAATGATATGTCCCCTGTGAGAGTAGTTCAGAAGCTCCTCTCTAAAGGTAGGATCACCCTCTCTCAACGTCCTATGAATTACTATCAGTACCTTTATCGCAACCTGTGGTAAAATAAAAGCTAAGAGACCAACAGTTGCACAAAATCATCTTCTATGAGTGAACTTCCTCAGCTAAAAATCAAAATGTCCACTAAATTGAGGTATCCGATAAAGCACTAAGAACCATCAGTGATGAGGCAGTCATAGTTCACACTATCTAAAAATTGCAATTTGATGTTCAGAAGCCCTTATATAACGTAAGTACAACATGATTGAATTACCACATCCACTACTGTAATTCAGTTTACTTACAAATATGATAAAACTTGACATGAATCTGATTCAATTATCAGTGGATTCAATCCCCTTGGGGAGTCATCAAAAAATTATCTAAAGAACATAAAAAGAACTATGCAATTGCACTCCTATCGACAAAATGCAACCTTAATGATAACTTGGAATGAAAGTTTTGGAAGTAGAGACATTACAATCCAGTTGCGTGTCCTGGCCAATCTTCTTGCTAATGCATGAATACAATATGCCACATCTGCCCGTGGTCGGACTACTGACGTAGCTGCAAATATTTCTAAAGAGAATAGACAACAAAACAGAATGCAGATGAGAACACTTGATGATATGTTAGGAGCAAAAAATATATATATAAATGAAATTTCATAGTAAGGTTGTCTAGTGTACGAAAAGTCTTACGATGTTAAATGAAATTTCGTGGTAACAATGGCATAATTGGATTCAAAACCTAAGCTGAGCAAAGGGAGATGGATAATTCGATCAATGCTGACTTAACCTAATAGCGCCAGAATATAGTGAAAAAACAGCTGTGGAAATTAATGAGAACAGTGAATAATAAATTGAAAATGGCGCTACTTGTAAGTCACATGAAAGATCAAGGGCATCGACAGAACAGATTGGGAAAAAATGCACAACCTCGAAAATGCGAAATCGAAATCAAACAGTATACATTTATTTCAAACCCGATCAAAGCAAAACTCACTTCGCACATGTCGTTCCTTGGGAGGAGCCTCTTCATGGTTGGTGGCCTTCACTATGGCTATATCCAAGTCCTATACATTGTTACGATCATCGCTGATTAAGGCGCGAGACAGAAAACAAGAAGAGACAGATTAATGGAATAATGAATGTGGAAATGAGACATGGCGAAGAGGAGAGAGAACCTTGAATTCGCTGTTGACTTTGGCGAGGCTAACGGTGGTTGAGTCCTTGAGTGCCCCATAGGCTTTGCGAAAGCTCTGAAACGTAGCCATAGAATTCTAGGAGATTGATAGATGATGGCAGGGGAGAGAGAGGAGGGAGAGATGACGATTTCGAATGGCAGCCGTGGTGTTTTTGCGGTTACAACGACGATGGACAAACAGCTCCTTTCTCTCTCTACCCGGAACATTCCGATTCTCTCTCTCTTTTTCCATGATGTATATTCATTAATACTTTGGCGCGACTTATCAGGGGTTATTTTGGTCCTTTCAATTTGTTGTCGGCGAACAGAAACATTAAAGCATATATAATATCTTGTTAAGCTTTTTTATATTTTAAAATTTTTTTCCCTGTTTGTTAAGTGATATGGCAATAATTAAATATAAAAAAATGACAATAATTGCACCTATAATATCAAACATATTAACATAACTAAATTATATGTATAATAGGTTTATTAGATGATTTTCGTTAAGTAACGTTGAAATATTGATGAATTTGTAAAACTTTTTAATATATTATAAAATAATATCGATATAATTATTAAGAATAAATATACACATAAAAAATTTAAAAAAATTTGAAAATAATTTTAATATTTATTCAGATAAAAAAATTTTTATGATAGAAAGATTCAAAATAGAAATAATTAGTTACACAAAATAACATTATAACAAGTTATAATACTCAAATGTTGCTCATAGGTCATCTTATCCTCGGCTATCTCCACCTGATGGTATTCGATTGCTAGTCGAACAAAGAAGACCAAATACACTATTTTTCTTTCTAGAGTCAAATCCGCATTAGATAAGTCATTCGATGTCAAAACTAAATCAAGATGCTTAAAATGAGCATTTGGTTTAATTAATAGATTTCGCCAAACGTCTAAATTGAACATGTAATGTTTGATTTTTATATTTATATTTATAACGTCATAGTATTTATATATTGAATTAATATAAAAATATAATTATATAATAAAATTTTTATAAAAAATCAAATATTAGATGAACTAAGTTTAATACCTAATAAACACTACTGAAATAACTATACCTATTCTAGACAGAATATCTATATTTGAGAGGTGTTTGTGTGAGATTTGGATAAAGGGTTCGCACATAAGTTGTACATGAGCTCCACTCATGTATGTATATACATGGACATGATGCCTAATATGCATCTAACTGGTGTTTATGTGTCAATTTGGATATATTTGGCTCCCTTTGCCTAATTTTATCCATTCTCATGGGAAATAAAGAAAAAGAGAGAAAGAGAAAGAAATAAGATCAAGAAGAAGAAAGAACAGGTGAAGAAATATAATTTTGAAACTATTTTGCAATTAGTTTATGGTTTTAAGCAAGTATATTTAAATTTATTATTTAGTCTACTATTTAAATCTTCTAATTTTTTTTAAACTTTTATTTAAATATACATACATGTCACCCTCTTCACTTATTTTTGAATATTATAATAAGCATGTTTATTTTATTGAACATTTAGAGATTTGTTAGTTTTTATCTAACAATGAAAAAGTTTTCACTTATCTTTATTAAATATTTGAATATTTCATCTATTTTTACTAAACATTTGGATATTATAAAAGTTTACACTTAGATTTAAAACATTATAAAGAAAATTATCAAATTTTTTAATATTTAATTTTATATGTTATTTTTATATAAATATTTAACGATGACTCTATTTTATAAAATAAAAATAAAAATTTTATCTTTTTTAATTTGAAAAAGTTTTGAATATGTTATATAGAGCTCTCTATTTAATAAAGTAAAAATTATTGTATTATAAATAGATTATATTCATATATATTTTAATATATTATACGCGTTTGAATGATTCACTTATCATCCACGAATAGAAAAAGAAAGTAATGTTTGATTCTACTTATAGAATACTGTAGACAGCTTGTTGATGAGTTTTAAATAATGGTGCATAAGTTTAAGACTATTGAAAATAAATGTAACCCATTTTTCAAAATTACCCTTTGACTAGGTTATTGATTATTAACTTTTTACATATTTTTGACATAATTATTAGATTTTTACTTATTTTCAATATAATCTTTTAATTTTTATGTTTTTATATATGCATTTACATAATTTGATTTCTTTATATTTTTTTTTGTATGTTTCATATGATTTGAATATTTGTATATATTAAACAACTCATATAAAATTATAATTTAGAACATATTTATCTAAAATTAGATATCTACACTTTTGTATTTGATTTATAATTTTTCAGTCCATTCATTTGTTTTATTAGTACATACTCATTTATCATGTGTATGTATAATTTATTGAGTTTTAAACTCACGTTTTTAAATATTTTAAAATCCTTTTAAATTAATAGATAATAAATTCTTATAAGGTTTAGACAAAAAACTGTTAAAAACTTTTTTATTAAATCTATATTTATAATATTACAGGTTGTTTTAGATTTAATGTATCATGTAAGATTTATTTGAAGTTCTACAATTTAGATTTAAGTCGATGTGCCATTACAAAGTCCCCGTATGATTTTTTTCAACTGTTTATATATTAGAAAATTAATGTGTCATGGAACCAAACTTCAAACGGATTCGGATTACGTCGATCGTTGAGTTCGACTCCGTTCACCGAGTCTAGGTCCTTCACACCACTAAGACAAACAAAAGGTCAGGTGCCGGCGGGATACTATCCCACCGAAAATACTCCGACACTCAAATTAGTAAAATAACATTCCAAAAACCGAGAAAGTAAAAGAAATGGCGTAATGAAGGTGAGAAGCAGAGAGTGCTTATGGGGATGATTTGGCTCTCGCTGGAAGAGGATTAGGACGCTCGTGAGGAGCGTTGATTCCTATCTCTAGGTTTCCGAGAACCGTCGCGACGGGAAGTAAGAAAGTGTGAGCGTCCTAAAAGCGTGAGAGCTTAAGAAGACATCGGGAGAACTCTAAGGGATTTCTCTGGAAAGAAGGACGTGAATGTCAAAGCAGTTCGTATGAGTATAAGAGTGTTTGTTTTGTTTCAGAAACCGTCCTTGAAGTATTGACTCCATGGCCTTCTTATAGTCAAGAGGTTGAAAATCCTTCCTTAGGAAGGAGTGTGAGATCTCAAGGCTCTGCTGGAACAACTTCCATTCTTGACGCTGGTATTAATGGCAGTAACGGCTCCTTGGGGGGTTCTCCTTTCTGTCCTTTGTAACGGCTAGGATTTTATAGCAGACAGGGAAAAGAATCCGACGCTTTTCTTATGGGGTAAACGCTGAATCTACTGGTTATCATTGCTGTGGAGGTTACCTTCTCAGAGAGCGCAAAATTAGGGAAGAAAACTACTGCAGGCCAAATTAGACCTGGCCTATATAAGGCTTATTCTATGGCAGGCCTATTACAGCGTTGCTGGTCAATAGAAATGTTGACCGCCCCTGATACTAGTCGCCCGTCATTGTGCTTGTTTCATTAACCTTTCGTCCAGTCAACAGTTCATGTTGACCATTCAAGCCAATACGTGGACATTTGTGAATTTGGACCGTTTCTCCTTTCTAGGCCAGCCCACTATGAGAGTGTCCATCAAAAATATTGGTTTGACGTCTTTTTACAGTGATTTATCAATTAAATATTTTAAGGCTAAACAAGAATAATTTAATTATTCCTGTGACCGCTATACTTACATTCAATTTTATTGTTTAAAGTGTTAATATAAAATATCAAATCCAATTCTAGCTATTAGATGGTGATTATTATAAATAAGTTTAATTTTTAATAATATTATTATTACCATCCTCCAAGTAGTCACCATTTCATCTTGGCTCCCTGCCAAATTATTTTAATAAATCAGACTTTCAACATATAATATTCATCCTCCAAAGCAAGAACTTCTAGCGCTGAAGGAATAATATCAGTAACTCGATTTTCATCTCCACAAGCTTCTGACCGTTCGATCTATTTCAAGCTAAATATGGTATTGAAATCTGTCTATTTTTTCCTGTCATGGGTAGTAGTATTGATTAGTATCCACAAAATGGATTGACATTTCTTAAAATACATGTAGAAACATTGAGGATTGGTCTAGCAATATTGAGGTCCTTGAGGATGGATTGGGCTAACAGAATATTAAAATCTAGAACATCACTATACAGAATAAACAGCTATTCTAAAATCCAGGACAAATAAATAAGTATTTAGTATATCAACTAGAAAGAATATTAGAGGACAAATAGAATGATGCTGATACTACAAACATCTACTAAGAGAAGCTGCATTTCAAATATATAGAAGGATTAACATCTAAACTTTATTTTCCGTGACACAGGCAAAATCAAAACATACTTTTATTTTCCTGGGTCAACCTACTTGATTAATGCCACAATGGAATTGTGAGTACCACTGCCCCCACCGCTGTCACCACCGTCGGGATGTTGACTACACAAGAACATCACCCTCCAAGTGATGGTTCTGGAGCGGCTAGGTGATCATGGGTCAAAGAGGATACGATGGAAATGTATTCCCAGCCCAAACCCTCAGAGTGCTTTTTATTCTATGTACAGATGCCACAGAGAACCTCAACAGCATGCCCACAGGTACTTCCAAACTCTGAAAAAAGAGAAAAGTGGCCCTGAAAGTTGGGGCAATTCAACAAATCAAAGAAATGGTTAAGCCCATCAGGATATATTTTGTATAATATCGGGCCATAAGGTATCAATTTCAACCCCAACAGCAATGATCAAATATTAGGCCTCTTAAAAATAAAAGGTTATGAGACTTACAATGGGATTGAGTAAAAAATGGCGGGAATCAATCATCATCTTCTGATTTGGCCACTTCGCCTGAGTAGCTCCGAACATGGACCTCCACCTCGAGCTCCACTGGAACTGGATTCTGGGACACACCACCTGCCATCGAAATGGATGAATGTAGAGCTTTAGAATCGATGGAGAGTGAGATTCTGCTTCCGTTCAATATAATCTTGCAGACCGTTGGGAAAAGCACTAAGCACACTTTCTTAGCCTAGTGTTGCAGAAAATTTCTTTCAGCCGAAATGTATTTTCCAGCAAAATAAGTTTTCAAGTGCACTAATGCCTTTTCTTCTAATTTCATTTGTTTGTTAAAATAGAAAACCATTTTCAGATCGTGGTTGTCAATTCGATGGTACATATTCTTGTGTGCAGCTTGGGGCCCAGGACAAAGAGGAGGGCTAGATGGTGGTGGTGGTGGTGAAAGAATGGACGAGGATTTTCTGGAGTGGTCAGAAGTTTGTCATCATTGGTCGAGGACTTATTGAAGGCGTCATGTCAGCAGCAGCTTTGGTAGAATTAGAAGTGATGGGAGTGATTTAGGAATAACTTCCATTATTTTAAGGAGTGTGTTATCATCTTGAGTGGAAAAAACAAAAGTACTGACACACAAATTTTCTTTTACCAGACAACATAAACGTATAAAGAGAGAAGGGTAGACGGGCAAAGAATTTTCCATTCAGCCAAATGAAGCCTAACTTACAATCCCCCCTTCCTCCCAAATGAATTTCAGAATTGTTTGTTCACCACAAATGTGACGCTGCCAATATTTTTCTGTGCCAATAATGTGAAGGGCACAACAACATAAAATTAAAGATAAAGGGATGCAATTTTCCATTCAGCCAAATGATGCTTGGAATCATCCCAAATGAGCAGATGTTTGAGCACAAATGCACTGCCAATATTTTTGAGAATTGTTTGTTCAACATAGAAATTAAAGATAAAGGGATGCAAACTTTGATGCTTGGAATATTTTTCAGATGTATTGCCAAATAATTTGAGAATTGTTTGTTCACAGAAACAACATAAAATTAAAGATAAAGGGATGCAAACTTAGATGATCTCATCTTTGCTCCATTATCTCCACACTTTCTTCTCATTGTTTCATCTCTATAAGGTCTGAACAAAATTTTGTCAGAGGATAAAGGAAACAACTAAATTGACCCAGAAAACACTGCATCCTACAATGCAATAACACCACCACTCAGACCAAAATACCATACAAAACATCCACCGAAAAACTCAGCTGGTTCCTAAGAGCAATATGTTAAGAGTGCTTCCTTACAACCTCCTGCACAGCCTTTTAGATGTGCACCATTATTTGTAATACTTGCACATCAACAAATTAGTAAATATTTGAACCTATGCTGAACGATGTTTAGTAATTAATTTTGTTACTTTCTCTGCACGATGGTGGTACAGCATAAAATTTCAGGTGCTCCATACTCAAATATTATTCATAGTCCTCTTAGGGAATGAATTTAACTTTAGAAGCATTTTCTATCTGATATCATAAAAATGGTGCAGCTCTCTTTCTTCCTGTATATGACCACACCACATGCCTTGAAACTAAGCTGCCACACTTTTGGCACTTACGGGTCAATTAGGAAAAGCTAAAGATGACGGTTCAAACCTAACCCCTGCAGTAGCTAAAAGGTCTCTGAACAATGAGAACCTAAAGGGGGGAACAAGGGGAAGAACAATATGCCAAAAGGCCATAATCACTTGCCACTGACAACACATGAAACTCTAGCATATGTGAATGACAACTGAACCTCCACATCCAATATCACAAACATGACCACCAATCAGAGATAAAAACATCTATATTTGTATTGGCAATGTCATATAAATATCAGACATATCAAACAATATATACCAATATCAAATATATTAAAAGAAAAAAATTAAATCATAAGTTGATATGATAGTATTAACTGATATTTTAAATATTGGCCGATAATCACAATATGTCAGTGATATGGAAAATATCGGTATCGAAGACACTAATATCAATACATATTAACCGATATTTGCATTAATGCCACTAGTGCCATGCCACCGGTGCCAATGCTAGATCTATCCCTCCTGGCAATCTCGTTGAAATGATTACGGTCACCAATTTGAAGGGCAGCATTAACTAATGGCACTCTGAATCCATTGAAATCCTTTATCCACAAATGTATTCATCACTTTCCAAATCCAAAACACATAACCAAAAGTATACTTTTACCGTTGCAACATTACCTAACCCATTATGAGGATCTACCAAAGCTTTTGCATCGATATTTGAAGAAAATATATATAGTTACTTATAAACTGCCTAGATATACCTTATTGATGAAGGCCCAAAGAAGTCCGGGAAAATCCAACAAACAGAATGAGGTGATAAATCCTCTTCTAAAGGATGCCAAAGATTTCAGGATGACGATGCAGTAAAACTTGCCGGGGAAAAAAGAAAGGACCTACTATTCTCTGAAAATACTGCAAGTTCCTTAGTCCTTGTTCTTCTACTACTCCAGGAAAGCAAATGGAAAAACATAACAGTGACCAAGTAATTTACTTTTAATGTGCAATCAAGACAAAATCAGTAAATCTCACCTTGTCAAGTACCTATATATTCCCAGAACATTTCAATAATAATACCAGAATTTTTCTTCCACGACTTTCTTTACCTTCTAGGTTAACAGAGAATCAGATAGATATGAATAATTCGAAAGGTCGAAATCCTCGAAAAAATCATACCTTCGAGGAAATAAGAGGAAGAAGGCCAGCCACGGACAGTGGTGAGAGAAAGGCCCTCTTCCTCAGTCAACGGATTTGTCAATTTTCCGACAAGCTCGACGATGTTTTGAGCACGAGGCTTCGGCGGCACCCAGTAGGAGGACCCTGGGAGAAAAGGCAGCCAATCAGGGGCAGACCGCCTGACGATGATGCCGTGGATGACGTCTTCTAGTCTCTTGATTCCGACGACTTCGACGTCGGTGTCGGAGGACGATGATTCGAGATCGACCTCGACCAGGTGGGACTTCGGCCGCTGGGTGGATCGGTTTCTGTGAGCGAAGGTTGGAGATAAGTGAGAAATCGGCAATAGAGATGATGAAGATAATTTAATTAGGGTTAGGTTTCGAGATAACGCTCGCGCCATGAGAGAAAAAGTGAGACTCGGATAGTAGACGAGAAGTTTAGTTCTCAGAAGTTACGCTAGAAGCAGCTCAAAAAAAGAGAGGGAGACAGACAAGCAGGCAGACAGAGCGAGAAAAAGATGAGACCGAAATGCGACCGACGGGCTGTTTCCTAGCATGGATCCAGAAGCATCTTGAGTTACCTAACTTTTAAGTGTGAATGTGAGGATTCTCTTTTAATTTAATAGATTCAAGACCTTGATGTTGCTAAGTGATACATGGGTGAACAACTTTAAAGATATTATTATAATTTTTAAAGTTGTTGATATAAAAAAATATTATAATATATTTTTAAAATTATTAATAAGCGTAACCACAATCATACACAAGAGATAGAAAAACTTATTTAAAAGGAGAATTCTCTCTAAAAATACTCTAAATACTCTAATTAGCCTCGATAAAAGGATAACTAAAGTGAAGATTGTAATGGGATGACATTTATATATGCTTTCACACCCTCAATTCAAGGGCGGAGGAGTACAAAGACTCTGAAGGTTTAGTTGGCATGTTCTAAGGAGCAATCAACCAATTATTTAAAGAAGAAGATAGAGGAGTTTCATGGCCTAGTAATGGGATAACTCCACCCCTTACAGGATAAGGTCCATATAGTAGAGGAAAATCTAACCATGTACAATGTGGAAATGGTGAATGGTGTGAAGGGAAGCAGCATTCTTGAAGTAAAAGTTTCAAAACTCTTAAAAGTATACTAGTAAGTATGATGTTAAAGAACTAAATAATTTTATTTGGTGTATGAAATATTATCTAGATGCAATGCATATTAATGACAGTGCCACAAAAATAACTACTTGTGCTTTATGTCTTGAGTATGATGCTATATTATGGTAGATGAGGCATCATGGTGATATTGAACAGCATGTGTGCAATCTAAACACATGGGACGAATTCAAGTGAAAACTTAAACGTCAATTCTATTCTGATAATGCTGAGGAGATTGTTGTGAAGAAATTATGTGGCCATAAACACATTGGAGCCATCAAAGACTATATCAAAGAGTATTCTATTTTGATATTTGAGATTCTTGACACGATGGAAAAAATTGCATACTCTACTTTTTGGATAACCTATAAAGATGGGTAGAGCAAAAGTTAAAGCGGAGGAATGTTCAAGATCTTACTTTTGTTATAGCAGCAGTGGAATCACTAATAGAGTTCCAACACGATATGAAGAAGGACAAGCCAAAGAATGGCGCTTCCAACAAAGGTAGGGGAGGTAAACCTCATTGTAAGAGAGGTAAGCTACCTACTTTTGGAGACAAGGGTAAGGAGAAGGACAAAGGGAAGTCCAACATTAAGAACACGGAACAACATAAGTTTTAACAATTAGAGCACTTCCTTTGTGGTAGAGACCACTATATTAGGGACTATCCTTAGTAGAAGCAACTCAATGCCTTAGTCTTAGCTCACGAGGAAAAGGTGTAGGAAGAAACACGTAATGGATTGATATGTTTTCTAAACTCCATCTCTAGCAAGGCCCACGTAGAGATAGAGGTTGTTGAAGCCTCGAAGACATAGGACAAGTCCAAAGAAGGCTTGATGTTTGTGGAGGCCAAGGTGAATATAGTAATCACCAAGACTCTAGTCAACACAAGAGTTTCAGATAACTTTGTGGCCATAAGCAAAGCTATGAGGCTACAATTACAATACATTAAGGAGCTAGGATGAATGAAGGTCAGCAACTGCTCATCACAACCTACCCTAGGAGTTACGAAGGGTGTTCCCATTCACTTTAAAGAGTGAAAGGGTATCGTGGACTTAACAGTAGTGTTCGTGCATGATTATCAAATGGTGCTAGACATGGAATTTATGAGTATAGTAGTGCCTTTATCCTTCCCAGGCAACAATACTACATAGATATTAATAGGGTATCAATCTTATGTCATGCCCGTTAAATGAGAAAAGGTAAGAGTTCGGATACTATCAATTCTCCAATTCTCAAAGGGATTCAAGCAGAGCAAGGAATCATGCTTGGCTATAATGAAGGAGGAACTAAATGTGTAAAACTCCCTTGAAGTACCTAGGAACATCACAAGAGTGCTTGAAGAATTTGAGGCAATGCCTCCAGAACTATCAAATAAACTCCTACCTTGATGGAAATTTGACCATCTGGTCAAGTTCGAGTCTAGAAACAAAACGCCAACCATGGGTCTCTATCACATAGTTCCACCAAAGTTAGAGGATCTGATAAGGCAATTTAAAGAGTTGGTTAACGCTAGATTTATTTAACTTTCTAATGTTTCCTTTGGTGCCTTGGTATTATTTCAAAAAAAGTATGATAAAAGTCTTCATATATATATCAATTATCGGGCACTTAATAAGGTGACTATAAAGAATAAGATCAAATCTCATTAGTGGAGGATCTATTCAATCAACTAGGAAGAGTACAGTTGTTCTCCAAGCTAGAATTGCATTTAGGTATTAACAGGTATGAATTGCAAAGGGAGATGATTCAAAGATGACATGCGTCACAAGATATAGATCTTTCTTGTTCTTAGTCATGCCTTTAGACGACTTGCATCATGAGGTATGGATCTTTCTTGTCTTAGTCAGGCCTTTCCACTTAACTAACGCTCCAGCTATTTTCTATACATAAATGAACAAAATCTTTCACCTCTTCTTAGACAATTTTTTTGTGTTATACTTGATGATATCATGGTGTCTAACAAATCTCTACAAGACTATAAGAGCATTTGAGGCAAGTCTTCCAAATGCTATGCGAAAACAAACTCTATGTCAAACTAGAGAAGTGCTTGTTTGCTTAAAATAAGATAGAGTTCTTGGGCTATCTAGGAATAGAAGCCACCTATAAGCATCATTGAACTACGGTCATTCCTTGCCTTAGTGAACTACTACTAGGATTTCATCTATGACTATTCGGCAAAGGTCACTCCCTTGACAAATCTATTTCAAAAAGAAGACAATATGTGAGCGGATGCAAGTTTGTCAAGATATATTTAAGAACTTGAAGCATGCTGTGATGGAGGAATCAATCATTACATTGTCCAACTACTCCAAACCTTTTGAAATTTATTTAGACGTTTCCATCTTTGCAATTGATGGGGTTGCTTATACAAGGTAAACATCGTATCACTTGTGAGAGTCACAAATTAAATGGCACTGAAAGGTGGTATCTAGTACATGACAAGAAAGTGATTGCCATCATACAGTGCTTGTGGGTTTGGAGACACTACTTAGAAGTAAGTTTGTCATTCGGATAGATAATATGACAACTAGTTATTTTCGATAACAAAAGAAGCAAAGTCTCAAGTAGGCTTGTCAGCAGGGCTTCTTGGTTGAGTTTGTTTATGATATGGTCTATAAGTCAGCTAAGTTTAACATCATCGCTGACACTACAAGTTGTAAAATTGTTGTTACGAATTCGAATCAAATAAGTCAATTTAAATAATTAATTATAATTTTTAAATTTAAAATCCTAATTAATTCTAAACCAATAATACTAAATCCGAAAATTCGGATGCAACAAACCAAATAAATAGAACTCGACACAAATTAAAATTCACACAAGAGCTTATCGGATAACTATCCAGACAAAAATAAATTTGACATGTTCTGTAATTATCGTAAGGGAGATAACAATTTAACCAAAAATCATATTCAAATATAGCGTAATATCCAAACTGTTCCCAAAATATAGCCCTGGGCCTACACCTGATTAATTTCATAATCCGATCACATCAAATACTAATTTAAATTATAATAGAACCAAAACTCACCGAATCAAACGAATGGTGATAGATCACGGCCATACTCCTACAACGCATTCGAATCTTTTACTCTGAATGGATAAAATAAAAAAAGTGAGTCTAATACTCAACAAGTATCATATTTTTTTTTAAAAAAGAGTACAATAAATTAGAGAGAACGTCAAATAGATAAAAATTTATTCAAATGATAGGATAAATCCAAATCGCCAATATAATAAATTCAATAAAAATCTAATATCTAGAATTTAAAATCTAATGATAGTTTCGTACAAAAATCAAATATCCAAATCCAAAATAAATATCCAAATTATAAAACAATCCTCATTGGGACGGGTATACATATATAAATATATATATATAAATAAAATAGAAATGATCCGGACCAATTTTAATCGGCAATTAGCAAATTCCAAAGTCTAATCCAAGTTTGAGTTTGAGTTCAAGTTTGAGTCTCGATCAACTTGTGATTTGGGATAGAATTAATAGTTGGATGATCTAATAGAATGCATAGAAGTTGAAGTAGCACCACAATAGATAATCCAAGAGTTTGGATCAAAACATATAATCAAAATATTTTGTACAGGACATACCAAGGCTCAACTGATGGTAAAATCGATGAATTTTAAATCTAAATCTAAAATTTAAATCTAAATCTAAATTAAAGTCCAATATAAATAAATATAGAGATACAAATCATACATCAAATATGAGTTTTAATTATTCAAAAATTAACTTGAGGAAGGATTATATATAATCCTGATAACCTTGGACAAAATCAAATATAAATTAGGCCAGCATATATGGCCACCTATGTACTCTATACCCATGGGTAAGGTTATTACTATTGTTTGTCATCCGTAATTTTGGGTGTAATCCTCAAATTTATCAAATATATTAAAACGTTCAAATATATTTTAAGGTCAAATTAAATTATCCAAATATGAAGGGTCACAATTTCAAACCTTTTCTACTAGAGAAAAAAATTTTTAAATAACAAATATCTCCCCATCTGGAGTTGGCTAAAAAAATCCAATAATTTAAATCTAAATATAGTGATCACAATTCGACACATGCATGTGATTATACGGCCTATATAAAATTTTATACTTATTTTTATACAAATATACTGATATAAAAATATACAGTGTCCAATAAATTATTTAAATTTTTTAAAAAATATTAAACCCTCTAAAATCATAAAACTCAATCCAAAAATATTTAAATTAGCCAATAAACTATACATACATGTCCAGATTAAATAGATCAGGCAGATAAAATTACATACATATTAATAAAAATTTTAAATAATATTTAAAATATATCAAATATTAAATCAAATCAAATAAGAGGATTTACAGATACTTGCATTTGTATCATACTTTATAAATCTGAAGAAATGATGTTCTAAAACACCCAAATCAAGTGTTTCTCTCTCCTATCGGCACGCCCCCTCCCTCTCCTCTGCGCGTGACCTCCTGCGCACGACGGCCGCCATTGTCGCAGGCTGTGTGGCCATCGCCGGCCCTCCCGGCGTCACATTGCCGGTACCGACGCCAAAGCTCTGCCGCCGAACTCCCCCGGTGTCATCTTCTCTCTCTCTTACTCGTGACCCATGCCGCATGCGCCATTGCCGACCCACCAACGCACGACCTCTTCCGAGCACCATCGCCGCCGACAACCCGAGCCCTTCTCCGCTGACTTTGCTATCGCCGGCCACCTCTCTCCTTCCTTCTCACCCGGCTTCTCTCTCTCTGTCCTCTTCTCCCTCCTCTCTCTCCCCGAAACCCTCGATTCTTATCTTCTTCTTCTTCTTTCTTTTTTTTTTTCTTTATTATTATTATTATTATTATTATTATTATTATTATTATTATTATATATTATGATTATTATTGTTAAATTATATATAATTTTTCTTTTATTTTAAAATCCAAACTGATATTCGGGCGATAATATGAGCACATCTCATACGTCAATTTGACTGATCCAAATATCATTCAAAATTTTTTAATATTAATTAATTTTTGCCACACCCAAATTACCTAAAATCACAATTAATATTAAATTAATTTGAATAAAAATTCAAGATATTACAGTTGCACTTGCAGTAGTAAGTCAACCCTTATGCCATATTCTAAATCGAGTTAAGGAGAGATGGACTCATGACCCCTTAGCAACAAGACTAGTAGAAATGGCTAAGAAGAGTAAAATCCACTAATTTTGGGAGACTAATGTGTTACTCTACATGGCGGGCAACCACATCTACATGCCCAAGTGAAAAAATCTTCATAGAGAGCTAATAAAAAAAAACATGACTCAAAGTAAGTCAAATATCTAGAGATACTACACATAACGGCACTACTAAAGGCGGCCTACTATTGGTGTCAAATGCAAGACAATGTAGAAGGTATATGCAGACTTATCTTATGTGACAACAAGACAAGGTAAAATAAAGACAATCCACATGCTTACTAGAACCCCTTTTGATTCCAGAATGACCATATCTCAGTATGGATTTTATCTCAAGTATCCCAAGTTGGAGGAGAGAAGTTCCATCATGGTGGCGGTGGATCGATTCTCTAACTATAACACCTTCATTCTAGCCCTATAGCATTGTATGATCGAGGAGATGCCCACCTATTATTTAAGAATGTGAGGTCCCGAAATCAAAGTAAAATATTGCTACTTAAAAATCGGAGTATTTTGAATTTGACTTAAATTGGAGTGGCCTTACACCACTGGTAGATCAAAAATAATGGTAATTAAATGTTGATTGGTGTCATGATATTGACCGACGATAAAATATTGACCAACGTCGAGACATTGACCATCGTCAAAATGTTGATCGGTGTCAAAACATTGACCAGTGTCAAGACGTTAATTGAAAGGTTGACCGAAAGGTTGACTAATTTTTAAAAATATTGACCAACCTTGAATAAGAAAAAGAGACGTTGGCCAGCTTTGAGTAAAAGTTGGACCGAATTAAAGTAAAAAGTGTTGACCGAAAAAGTTGACCAACAAAAAAGTTGACCGACTTTGAAAAAAATATTGACCAACTAGAATTGATTATTGAATTCAGAAGACAATGGCCAACTTTGTTGTTAGATCCCAACTAGATCAATCTAATCAGAGTGAGTAAACTACCCGGTGGCATTATAGGTGAAAGTACCAATTAGGTAACCCACCCCACTTACTCCACCTAATCCCTCCTCTTTATATACTGAGCTCCAATTAAGAGACGGGTGTGAAATTTTCTGACGAGGAAGGAGGATAAAGAGTAAAGAATGAGAAAAGTTTCAAGTCAATCGGAGTGGGTGATCAACGGATAGGCAAGTGTACCCCCATTTTTCAAACTTAAATTGTAGTAATGTTTTAATGCAAGTGTACATTTCTCTTTTAACTCAGACTTTACTTCTATTTTAAGTCAAAAACTGTAAGTGTTTTCCTCAGATTTAAATGCTTTAGCATGTAGTGTATTAGACTTGCCGTTTTAATTAGTGCTTGATAAGTTGCACCTCTGACGTCATGCTTGTCTTACGATCAAATTGAAAATATGACCTTGATTTCATGGTTAATTCATACTTTCTGCTTTCTATTTACCGTTTTCTACTCAACCATGATTGGACTTGAATTGTATAAGAATGGAAAAAGTAAACCGGCTTTGAATCATAACGTTATAATTATTGACCGGAATGAAATTTATGAATTTGAAACCGATTTCATGTCAACTAAAAGTCTTTATACTTGATCGGAATAAGAGAGATGAATTTAAAATTTGCTTTGTATTATGACAATCGAAAGTTTTGTACCCATCCGGGATGTGAACTAGAGGAAAAAGTAAACCTACCTTGTGACAAGATAAATAAGATCGGACTTTAGCACTGGGAGATAAAGTTTTCCGGCATGCCTTTGAACATTATAGTGGTAATCAAGGATAACGAAAGGGAGCCGTCCTCGGGGCTTTGTACAAAGAGGAAGTGAGAGCCGTTATCGGGGCTTTGTATAAGGAGGAAGTGAGAGCCGTCCTCGGAGTTTTGTACAATAAGGTATTGCCATGATTGTGAGGAGATGTACACAATCTATCCTCGATTATTGGCCCCATCCACTAGCGATATCATTTACCGATAAAAATAAAAGAGAAGAGAAATTTTTATAATATGACCGACTCTATTTTTTGTTCCGATTTTTAGAATTTGATTGCTCCGGCCTTCCTAACTTCCTCGCATGATGCATTTATCCGATCAACTGTTATTTTATAATATTTATGTTGTTTATATATTTGTTCTAGTCAACTATTGTTTTATTATATTCATGATGCATATAAATCTGTATCCGCCTTATAACATAAGCGCTTTATGGAAGATCTGCATGTACCTTATTGAGCTCCGACTCATTATTTTCTATTTTTTTCCTCCTTTAGATGAGACTATAGAGCTCGTGCATGATGAGATGGAGTGATTAGAGCTCCGTCTGAATGATTCTAATGATTGGAAAGTATATTTTTGAGTTACCCGGAAGAAATAGTTTTATTGTAATGATCCAGTCGAAATATATGTATTTTTTTATAATTTGACTTTTATGATCATGTATGCAAAAAAATGAGTTTTCTAAGTATGATTGTAAATATTTTGACAAGTTAATTGATTGGCTTCTGTTACATATTTTATTGATATCGTGTATGAGTCTTAGATGGTATCTGTGTTCCTATGATTGGTAGGTATTATCCGCCCAAATCAGATCACCGACATCTTGGTGTCAGTCCCATGAGGTCGCTGGCGGAATGAAAAAAAAATATCCGTTCCGTTACAGTGAAGTATTGGGCCTTCCTCAAAGTATCGTTAGTGATTGTGACCGTTGTTTTATGGGAAAGTTCATAAGGAGCTTCTCAAGCCTATGGAGTTTGTTCTTCATTTTTTAATGAATTTTCACAGATTGCCAGACAAAGCAAATGAATGACTTACTAAAGTTGTCCTTGAGACATTTTGTTAGCGTCAATCAACGAAATTGGGTCAAACTATTTGATAAGGCACAATTCTTTCATAATATGCAAAGGAGTATAGTAGTGCAACGAAATCCGTTTAAGATTGTTCTAAGATATCAACCCATCTCCCCTCGTACCATAATAATAGGATATACAGTTACTAGCTTTTTGACTTATAAATTTGCTAGAAGGAAGAATGAGCATTTAAACTCTACTATAGTCTACCTTACTAAGGCTTTCAAAAATGAAGTAGGCAGACCTACATCAAGGGTCTTTGGAGTTCAAAGAAGAAGATCTAGTCATGATAAAGCTACAACATTACTAGTTCAAGATTTTCTGACAAGTATACAAAAGTTTAGTACAACAATATGAATGACCATATCCTATTACAAAAAAGGTCGAAAAGGAGTCCTATCAAGTGAAGTTGTCATTTAAACACCACATTTACCGGATCTTCCATATAAGCTTTCTCACGTATTGTGACGGATCGCGTCTTAAAATCCGTCATTAAATATAATCATAATTAATTATCTTTTTATTATAAATTTTGACAGAAAATAAAATCAATTAGCCGGCTGAACTTGAATTTTCATGTCGATACTACAACCAACTATACATAAATAACATAATATTATATACATAATCTAAATATATTATCATGTCATTAATGCTTCTAACCCTGATCTAAAATAATACCACATCGGACCTTATTAAGAAAAGAAACCAATCAATTATATATCAACATGTGGAAACAATTAAATATCCATAAATTTTGACCAACCGAAACTAAAATCGTCAATTAGAATACATTATTTCTTACATTCATAAACTGCTACACATATCCAACATAACAGTTGATATTAAAATCCATAAAACATCATCCTAGATATTTAAACACTGTCCAAAAGTCTTACAATATTTCCACCATAGTCCACAACCTAAATCAAACTAGAAGATTTACATATTATCTAGAATATGGATTAGCATAGAACATCTTTAAAATATAGACTAAATGCTTCGGTCTTCACTCCTATTTATCAGACAAGAATTCGTGTAATTTATCTGAGGGTTAATGAAACAGTAAGGGAATAAATTAAATGTTCAGTAAAGCACAATATATATCAAGAAATATATATACTTTATACTTAAAAACTTATCGGAGGAAATAGAAATTATAATATAATATAATGACATGAAATATGAGCAGAAAAACTTATGTGATACATTTCTAGATTTCTTATCTTCTTTTTTCTTAATCTTAGTTATTAAAACATGTTTAAGATTTATTATCTTTAGGGATTATGGTTAGTAGATTTTAATGGCTAAAAGAGTGGTCAATCAAAACCTAGATTATTTATTTATTTTTACATAATCAAATGCCTTATATTCTTATTCAAAATCTAGAGATGTGCCGCCTATATATACCCTATAAATGGGGTTAGACGTCGCTTCTTAACCTGCGATTTTATAGGTTTAGATATCAATTTTTGCTATAATATACTAAAACATACTATAATATACTATCCGCTAAATTATAAAATTGGTCTAATATTTAATATAGGTAAACTCTACACTTTATTTTATAATTCTTAATTCTCACTCTTTTAGAGAATAATTTATTATTTCTTAATATAATTGTAGAGTTTTTTTTTTTATGATAACTTACATCTTTTTTTTTATCATGGTAATTCTTAAAGTATAGAATTTAGCACAATTCATGCAATAAAAAAATTAAAAAAACTAATACAAATTTAGTAAATGTGCACTATATAATTAAGCATACATAATATATAATTAAACATGTAAACATTTAAAATCAACAACTTAAAAGTCCAAACATTCAAAAATAAACTATCATATTTTCAAACATGAAAAAGTGTTTGGATTCTAAATATAAGATATTTTACTTGATATAGATTTTTAAATATGAGTTTTTAAGAATTTTTTTTTTTAAATCATAGAAAATCGATAGGCATGCATGATTTATATATCTTAATTTTAAAATTTTAATTTGGACAAATATTAGAATAAGAATACTCAAAGAAAATAACAATAAATAAAAGGTGAAAAGGGGAGTTTGGGTTATACTTGTCTCAATCTGGTTTACCCAAATTTTTACATTAATCGTTATAATTTGAGCTATCAGAACCTCCTCTCTTCTCCTCTTTGTTATCATCGAATTTCTCTCTCTCTTTGTTGTACTACTAAAAATGGTTGAAACTTATCCGTTGTGCACTTTTATATCCATCTCGGGCTCAAGCACTACTCAGGTGTGATCTTTCTGAAATTTGCATTCAAGCGTACCTCGAGTGCCAGTTGGGCAGGGACTTTCTGAAATTTGTACTCGAGCATTATTTAAGCGTGCTTCATGCGCATAGTTGTGCCTTAAGCTTGCATTCAGTGTACAAACCATGTAGGTCCCAAAATAACTCTTTAACCCAATTGTTTATATCTTTTAACATCAATTTTGATTATATTAGTTTAATTAATTATGATTAATATAATTTAACAACTCGATCCTTAAACGTATCATGCAGATATGAAATATCCTAGTAAAGTTAAGTCACATGGAGCCCCACCTATGACCATGAATTCATACAACAAAGTGGTCAAGAAGAAATGACAAATCATATTGTGAGGCGATGCATGGCACCCAACTATATAGAGTATACGACACAATGGAAGGGATTATCCGATAATGAGGTAAGTTTGGAATGCAAGAAAATCTATGGTAGTTCTAAGATACAATTGAGAGATTTTGAAGCAAAAAGTTTGACGAAGGCATCAAGGACTCGGGTAGGGGAAAATGTCACCAGTGGACTATCCCTAAGTACAAATCCAAAAGTTGACCCAAGTCTATATTCGAAATATATATTTGTACAACTCTAAACTTATATTATATTGAGAGATTATTACTATGTATTGTTGAATCGTTTGGAATATAGTGAAATATTCTATAAAAATCTAGAAGAGTATAGAAATATTCCCCTTACAAATATTTAGATATTCAAATAGAATATTATAAAATAGGGAAGGTAGTTGAGAATGTTAGAGAGGATATCTAAAAGAAATATTCTAAAGAAAATCTAGAAACTTAACCTCAATCATCCATTTATGATAATCTTGGTCAACGATTAAGGGGTGGATGAAAGAAGCTTCAATATGAAAGGGATGAGACTTTATTTGTAAGACACCAAAAAAAGTATTTCTAAGTAATAAAATATTTATATTCTCCCGCATTCTTCTTTGTATTTTCAAGCTTGTTTCTTAATATTCATGTTTTACTTTTGTGTAACTTAGCTTAAATTATACATATTTATATTTATTTTTTATAAATTTATAAAATAATAATTTTATAATCACATATTTTTAAAATATTATTATATAAATAAATTTATATTTTATAAACTTATAAAATAATAAATTTATAATTATATATTATTAAAATATTATTATATAAGGAAGATTATATTTTATAAGCTCATAAAATAATAATTTTATAATCATATATTTTTAAAATATTAATTTATGAATAAAATTTTAAAAGTTATAAAAAATGATGGTATAATTGCTAATGGCCCATGAGAAGAGCCCATCAAAGGATTTGATCTATAAAAAAATAAAGGTCCCATTAGCCTATATAGCCTAAAATTGGTGGACAAACCTGTTAATTTTATCCGAGCAATTTACTTTTTGAATGAAGATAGAACCGATTCTAACTGACCGAAATAGTTTTCTTCTTTTATCTGACTCAATGCACTTGATTGCCAATTAGGAACCACGGGCCGAACGACATCTTTTCATTTATCCAAACAATTTCTTATGCGGTTAGCAAAAAGTCAACAACCCATTATTTTTATATAAATTCTTCCTTCTCAATAAGAGAAGGGGATGACGCTCAACTAAAAAATAATTTTAAGATGTTTCATGTGCACACACATTCTTTTTCTTTCTCAAAATTAATTGTATAAAAATCATTTTTACAAATATTTATACTTACATCCTCTCTTTTTTTAAAATTAAAAGCGTTATTAATTTGGCGTACCCACATATCAAAAAAACTACCACCTCTTTAATGTACATTTGTTAACACAAAATTTAAATTATAGCGTACATGCAGATTTGAAGATTAATGATGCAATAAAAATCTAATGATGTAATAAAAAATATTTTTTTTAATATTTTCTATTAGTTATTTTTGCTCTAAAAAAAGTTTAAAACTGAAAATCATAAAAAAAAGACTATATGCCCACATTATTGGATTTGGGCCCGCATCATATCACATCTCGTTAAAGGTGCATTATTAGACATAAATTTTATTTATTTTTATTTGTTATAAATATATATTATGAGAAATAAAAATTTATAATGCTATTTGGCAAAGAAACGGTAACATCCAGAACCCACAATGCCAACAAAATTTTAGCCCTGCAAGGTCCACATTGCCTAGTGGACAAATGACTTCCTTGACAATTCGTCCAGCTATTAGGTTAATGAAATATCAGTTCATTCTCTTATGACTAGTAGTTTGTCATATAGCTAGCAAAGAGAACTACTCTACCGGTATAGGCAATTTGTGGAAGAGATTATTGCTGAAAATCGATCAAATTAAAATGTTGACATGCTAATGGTGACGCATAGATGGGGAATGATTGTCATTCTTAATAAATCGGCCACAATTTTTAGTTAATTTATGATCAATTAAATACTTATAAGTTAAATATTATGCCAACTATGACCTAATGCACGTATATCAATAAAGTCATATTTGAAATATAATCATTTTATGAGTACTTATTAAAATTATATTTATAAGTATGATGATTTTTTTAGTTATAGTAACCAGTAAAAGTCAGTATAATTTTGTATTAAAAGATGTCAACTCATGAAAATAAAAGCCACCAACCGAGTAATTATTTATGACTCTTCCAATAAAAAATCAGTCAATAACTTTCTAAAATATTATTCAACTTACTCCAAAACAAACTTAATACTTTTATAAAGACAAAGTCACTTAAAATAAAATGGTGCTTCAACATTGAAAATTATTGCAAGGATCCTTTGTTCCCTTTGATTGCTTACTCTTATGCAAGACAATCCAAAATATTTGTTTAAATACAAATTTAGTAACAGTTAAACCTCTACATAAAGAAAATTTAGGAATATATCTTTTATATAACATTTTTTCTAAAATCTTAAATTAAGAAGTATTATTCATTCTTAAATATTCAAATTAGGCTAATGTTTTACTAACTTAGAGTCGAAAGTTAAATTAGAGAGTTATCATTATACTTTTATACTTTTATTTTACTTTATGATGATCAATATTTGAGTTTAAAGTTTTAAAAGTTCAATTTGAAATTTCTTGGGTCAAAATTTTAATTTCAAGTATGTATAATTATTTATGAAAATGAAATAAAATATATATGTTTTTAGAGCCAAGTTGCTAGAATAACATTTAGATATTATGTACTGGAATTATATTATTGTAACACTTATTTCATTGATTAGAAGAGTTGAAGTGCAGTGCAAGTTGAAAAATATAATTTACTATAAAAGATTACAACATATACTATGCTATTTAAAATGGCTTATTATCAAAATAGAATTCTAAAAATGGTATTTTTATTGAAAAACATATGAACTATTATTACATTACTAAAATTTCATAGTTAACTATAAAAATCTACATGTGATATCTTTTTGATGTGACCTAGAATTTTGTCAAGGCTCCATAAAAAGTAAAAATAATACAAATAAAGAGATCTACTTACTAATATAAAAAAGGAAAAAAAAAATAAGTGAGCATTGATTGGATTGTAAATAAAATAAAATTTTGGATCAAAAACAATAATTTGATGATATTGATATTTAAAAATTTTTTTAGAATGCATTAATTTGATTCCATAAGTGAGATTACTGTCTAACAATATGTTATAATCAGAAAAAGAATATTATATTTTGATTAGATAATCTTTTAATTATTGAGTTAAATATTCTACATGAATATAGCTTTTCTTTTTTCCTTTTACGTCAACAAGATCCCTTCCAAATGCAATCATACAAAACTTGTTTGCTAGATTATAACATTTAGATATTATTGTATTTAATTTAGTTGATATGGGGCCTCATTCATTATAATAGCATGCTATATATATTATATTAGAGTTGGTAACACTTATTTCATTGATCACAAATTTAATGACTGAATAATTTTACGGTCATTTTCATTTAAAAAAATTAAAAAAATTATTCAACCAATAAATTTGCAATTGAACGGTCGTGATTGTGAGACAGAGGCCCATGAGCTATTATCATTATAGTTATATTTATTCATTTTTTTATGTTTTATATATTATTTTGTTAAAAATATAATTTACTATAAAATCCAGTTGTCTTTAGAGTTCAAATCTTAAGAACCACCATTTTCTATGAAAATAGGTTTTACTGAAAGGAAAAGTCTTAGAGTTAACTTCATCTTTCATTCACATAATAATTTCATCTTTGATATGCTTTTCCTATTACCACATATTTAATCAAACAAAATTATAATTTCAAAATAATGAACTATTATTACATTACAAGGATTATCCAAATTTAATCTTGGTTTTTATGAAATAGTAATTTCAAACCAAGTGACCACTTTATCTCAATAAAATCTACACTATATTATCTGTTAGTGGCGACTGGTTGGTGGCAGTATATATATATATTTCTCGACGGTGTGTTTGTATGTATTTTTATATAATAATAAAAAATTATTTTACATAAATTTGTTATTCATTTTTTATAATTTTCAGATACTATACTCTAAAATTATAAAACCCGACTAAATTTTTACTTATTCTAATTGATTAATTAAATATAAAAATATTAAATTTCAATTCGATTATTACATTTTTTATATTCCATAAAAATAATTATTATTTTCATACTATCAACCCAACATTAACTTACTCCTTGCCTTTCACTTTGGTCAGTATTTTCTGCCTAGACATGCGTTGGGTTTCTATTACTTGGCAAGAAAAAAAAATATGGAGTTTGTATAGAAAAAATTCATTTTTAGCATTGATTTTACTAAAAGAAGGGCAAAAATATTTAAAAGAAAGAAAAAAGCACAGGGAGAGAGAGTGGCCGCCCGCTTGATCGACGGCCATAGCATAATTTGTTGAAGTGCAGAGCTTAATATTCGAAACACATAATTAATCAATAGCAATCATAAAAAACCCTGATGAATTCATAAATCTCGACAGTCCAGCTACTTCGAAAATTTCATGAAATCTGAATCACAGCCAAGGTAGGGAAACGGAAACTTCTGATGCTGAGTTGCTGAAGTACTCACATCTGGTTGGCGTTTGCCCTGGGACTGCTGATCCAAACCCTGATAATTGGAGAGAAGCTTGTCCAAGAAAGGCCAGTTTCCGGCGGCCGGCGATGGGATCAGCCCAGACGATGACCCAGCTAGCGCTGATGTCAGTCTTAACAGGTGTTGCGAGCACTCCAGATCCGCGGTGTTTCCGGCGGTGGAGATTGGCAGCATGGACAAGAATGGCAGTGAATCCGGACTGGATAGATGCGGTAGATGCATCGACCCGTCGAAGTTCAGAGGATTATAGCCGTACATCAATGGCTGCAAATTGTACTGTTGTTTTGCTGCTGCTGGGTGATGATGAGAAGAAGCGCCTGCAGTTGTTTTCATGTAGTGAGAATGAGAGTGAGAGTGATCTTCTTCTTGTTCTATCTCTGCCTCTGGCTGCTGCAGGTGACCCCCTCTGATGTGATTTTTCTTCCTGAATACTCTGCACACCACCCACCCATCTTCCTGCTAGTGTGCATGGAAGTATAAACCATAAGCTGTGATTTCACAATTCATGGCGAGAAATATTTTAGGTTGCTTTTTAGATCCTGTTTAGTATCTTTGGGTGATTTAATTTCCTATCCAACCATTAAAATTGATATATATATATATAATATATTAATAAATGAGATATTACGTTATAATTATCTAGATTGTATATCGAGGATATGGCTTATGATGTTACTAACTTATCGAAATAGAAAGGGAAAGAAAATTTTGCCATAGAAAAATGACAACATATAGCATAAAAAATAGAGTTTCTAGTCTAATATTGTAGACATTGAGATGTTTCTAGTCTAAAATATAGCATAAAATAGAAAGATCACAACAATTAAAAAAAGAGATTTCTAATATTTTAGATATTGAAAAAAATGAAATGTTTTTAGCCTTATCTTTATTATATAAAAATATGAAAAAAATAGTAAGATAATAGACAAAATCTAAAATTAGATCATCTATATTGTTAAAAAAATAGTAAGAGAACAGTTATATTTTGTCTATATATAGACAAAATCTTTCTCTTCTTACTCAACTTGGCTCAATAATGATATTATTTTATTACATCTGAATTAATGTTATAAATTCAAATAATAAAAATTGTAATTACCTGGATATCGGGAAGGCTGTGATCGTCGAGGCGATACTCGTGCATGATCCAATCGGTCTTGCGGCCATGAGGGGCACGCCCGGTGTAGAAGACTAGAGTTTTCCTCATGCCAATCCTCTTGGAGTTGCTGAGGTAGATTGCCTTGTCTCTACCCGTTGCCTTCCAAAACCCGACTGCTGTGGCCCGATTCGTACGGGTACCTGTTGGGTACTTCTTGTCTTTGTGGCTGAAGAAGTACCACTCATTCTGGTGACCCGACCCTATTCTACACTTATCTGCCATGCATCCTCCTCCGTTAACATCTTTATATTTTTATCTTCTCACCATTTACACACAGATACACATAAATTCAAACTTACTTGGCTCACTTTTGAATTATTTAAAGCTCATCATTTATTTGAAGCATATGGAAAGGAAGAACTGAGGTAATAATAAAGTTATTATCATATGATCTAATAATCATATATGATAATAAAATTCATGTGTATGACAAAAATTGACGTATTAATTGCTTTACTACTATTCAATATATCTTTTTAAGATTGACATTGCTGATTCGATATTGAATGACCTAACTATTACACTGCCTTATAACCGTCCAATGTTTAATGTGTATCTTTTAATTATTGTAACCGCCTGTTTAATACGATCATGATTCATGTAATTGTTCATTAAATTTTAGTGTTTTGTTTAATTTTTTGTGAGGCCATTATGTATGATGAAACAAATGGCAATGAACTTGAGGCCTTAATGCTAATATATATTTCTAAGTTTGTAGCCATTAATACAAAGCTACTTCTACTAAAATAAATTTTTAAAAAATAGCTTCTGTGCTCTTTGCTCACTTTTAAATTGTTTAAAGTTCCTCCTTCACTCTGGATTCACCATGGAGGATAGGGCAATGAACTTCACTACCAGATGCAAATGTGTTTTTCTAAAATTGTCACATCTAGTTCCAAAACAAAAGGATTTATTGTTTGAATGAAAAGATTATTAAGGCATTTCTTAGTGTTGATTCTCTCATATACTATGGCTGCGAGCCTCGTAAAGGGGGGCTAATTGGTAGAAAGTTTAAATCAATTAAAGTTATAGCTAGAACTCTAAATGATCAATTAATTAAAGCAGTAGATCAAGTAATGGCTTCGGGATGACTTAGCTAAAGTCTCATATTATGGGGTATAAGTCACAGCCTATTTCTTTATCATAGATGATGTATTTTCATAAATTAAACTCATAACATTCATATAATCCTAAAATATTTATATCATTTGATCGAATTTTGTTAGATATGAGAATAAGTGATTGCAACTGCCCAAATTTTATGCCTTTCTTATCTTAATTAGGACAACAAATTTAGATTGACATAACTGGTGGGTCAGTCGTTGAGAAGATTTAATCATTTAGCTTTAAAATAGAGTTGTAAATTATTTTTTTAAAAAAACCATGAGAATAACCTCACAACGTTACATATGGTGGATGTCCTTTTATCTTGAAAAATATTTTTAGCTAAACGATAATTATAAAATCCACTGAAAGTAATTTGCTATATTTTTTAATAAATTATTGAACTAAAAATTGTTAAAAAAATCTAGATCAACTTATAAGATATATTGATCAGTTTTTCAATTTTTTTAAAATGTAAGTACAATTTTTTTGTTTGTAAAAAAGTAGTGCTCTGAGAATGCAGACAAGCTCTATACTGTATATCAAGAGCTAACCAGAAACTAATCCACTATATGAAGAAGATGAAGAACAATGAGAGAGGATACCGATCGACAGAGAGTAAACGTCTGAAGGGAACAAACCTTTGAGATCCCACGGCTCGAGTTTGTTGAGATCGACTTCCCTGATCACGTCAAGCTCGATAGCTTCGTACGACACTTTCTTCTTCAGATAATAACACAGAAGCTCCTCGTCGGTCGGATGAAACCGAAAGCCTGGAGGAACCGACAGCTGCGCGTCTCCATGCATCATCTTCTCCTGTTTCTCCTTCCAAACTCTGTACAATTATCTCCTCAATTGCAAAAGAACATAGAAAACTAAAATCAGAACAATATAAACGAAAAATTAAAGCAGACCTAAACAAATACGAATTTATTTTCTCAGCGGTGACAGCAAATTCAGGCAGCAACAAGAAGAAGAACCCTAACTCAACTGCGGAAAAAGGTGGGGGGGGGGGGGGAAGGAAGAGAAAGATGAAAGGGAGGGTTAAGAAGACAAGGCAGAGAGAGAAGATCAAGGATGGTGGGATCAGAAATAAAGGAAAACGAAGTAATTTAATATATATGCGCTTGAAATTACATAATACCCCATTCGAAAAAAATAATTTATAATATATTTGTTAAGTTTATATGAAACTCAAAGATACCAACTTGTTATTGAAAGACATCTATAATCATTATATAACCAATTAAAATCAATATATATTTATAATTTTTATGTTAAATTTCCTTCTAAATCAACGTATTTTTAAACTGAATGTTAAATCATTTTATTAGCATGATTTGAGTTAAACTGTTAATTTTATTCATAGTTGTATATTTATTCTTTAACTTGTTATTAGTGAGTAATTTAATACCTTAAATTACTTAATTTTTATCCAATTGTTAGATATTATATTTGATGTTGCAAGTACCACAAAAGCATTCTTTCATTGTCCTAATACAAACAAATTTGGCCTTTGATTTGTAGTAAGATTGAGATAGAGACATTACATGGGCCTGGTTTTCTTTTTTTTGAAAAAATAACCTGTTCAAGTAAAAAAAAAAAAGGGACAAGAATTAATATTTTCTTTATTTGGAATTTTTTCTTGCATAAAATATATAGTGACTACTATTTGAAATTCTCTACAGATAAAATTCTCACATACTCAGGAATCTACAGATAAAGGCACCTTCCATCGTTGAGGTATTTTCACATATTTGTGAGGGCTTGTTACTCCTCGTTTCACTTCTTAGGCTACAATGGTTTTTTTTTTTTTTTTTTACATTTTTAGTTCATCTTAAATTTTCATGGTTTTTCAACCCCATGAAGGCCAATTTTCTTTTTGCGTATATATTATCAAGCATATATATACATGTTTGATAATAAATGGTAATATGAAGAGTTAGATTATTATTATTATTTTTATATATTATGTGTAATTAAAAAGGAAGAAAAGGGCACTTAATGCCACACGGGACTAACAGTATGAAGACGACGTAAGTATGGCATTGTCTCTATCCGAGTGTGTGAAATTGGAGTAAGATGTCCGTTGAATAGGGGACCTGGTCCTGAAATTCGCCTCATAAGGGTGAACAAAATCTGCATTTCTGTCAATTTTCTAATTAACATGGGCCTGCCAGTAACCCTGTTTTACACGGCCATTAGAGTCAAACCATAACAACAATTCAATTATTTTTAATATAGTACTCTTTTATAATATAATTTGTCTTTTTATATCAAATACAATTAATTTTTAAAATTTGATAGTTAAAATTTTCCAAATTATATATTTAAAAACTTCTGAAAACGCTATTCTTAAATTATATATATTTATTCAATTTTAAATATTTTTATTTTTTGAAATAAATGATCAAAATTAACACATATTATAAAGCTTTCAGAGCACCGCTCATTGGACTACATGATCTCAAACAATTTAATTATTTTAATAGCTTTAAGTGCCTTTTTCTTAGAGTAGTCATTTTTCGGTAGCTTGTCTTTCCCCCCCCTCGAGATACTAACAGGTTGCAACAATAATCTCGAAGCAGCACGTACTAGAATATCACTTTGCCTATTCATTTAATCTTTTATATTTAAATGTTTTTGAAAATAATCTCAAACTTATGTGATTATTTATTTTACGTGCCAAAACATAATGGGTATTTTAGCATTCTAAAAATAACACCAAATTCTAAACCATATTAACAAATTTATATAATAGTTAATAAATAAATAAAATATCACATTACATATATGTACATACACACATATATTTATTGATGTGCACTATGAATTTGAATTGGTTTCAAATTTGTTGAGTTAAACTTCTAAAACTATTTATCTGAATTTTATGTATTATAATAATTATTTTAATATTAAAGATTTATAGGATTTATTTTTAACGTTTAAATTAAAAATTTTTTTAGAAAAAATCAAAAGATATAAAGAACAAAAATAATGAACTTTAATAAGATAAATTTTGATAGACTTGGCCCCGTTAAGTATGATGGATCAAGTAAAAGGCATTCTGTGGCTTCAATAAATATTGCCTGCGTGTCGAATAAAGACTTTTATGCAAATAAATAAATAAATAATATATATATATATATATTATATATATACTTCTTCGGGTTCTTTTTCTGTAGCAATTTCTCGTTCAACAGATTTGCATAATATATATACAGTGCATGCAGATAATTTTATTTTATTTTTTATTTAAAAAAACATTATTATTATTATTATTATTATTTTTTGCATGCAGACAATTTATTCGTATTATTATTATTATTATTATTAAATCCTAATTTGTTTCGGCGTGGAGACAGTTGGTAAACGGGAAAATTCATGGTCGGTAGTAATGAACGCAGCTGTCCATATTTATGCCAATGTCATCACAAAAATACACAGGCAAAGTTTCGACACAGGGCGTATATATTATGGACGTTGAGCAAATTTGGCCAACTGTACGGAGTTCGTCCCATATTTTCTGTAGCACTGATTATTATTAGGAGCAATATTATATTGTAATATCAATTAATTTTCAAAAATAAAAAAATATTATATTTTTTAATAATTAACTAAATTCACCATAATAATAATTATTATTACCCAGTGTTTTTTTAATATAATATTTATAATTTTTTTGAAAGTCCAAATTATGATTGCTCGCCGGTCAACGGCGTACGTACAGGCTAGCCATCGGCCGGGCCCCCGCCGTGATAAATTGATAATTGAGACTTGGGATCGACACATGCAATGCAACTGCAAGGTGGTGCCGTCGCCTTCACGAACGCTAGTTGCACGTAATTGCATTGAATATGCGTCATCAATGCATGTACATAACGTACGTAGCTTGATAATTAAGAACAAGATAATTCAATATCAACTTAATTAATGCTTCAAAAATAAAATAGTATTTGTGTTCAACAAAAAAAATTATTAATTGTTATGCCTTGAAAATTTTAATTAAGGTTTTTTGGGTTAAAATTAGTTTAGGTGACTTAATGTAATGATAAAGTTATTATTATATGATTTGATAGTTAAAAATTTATTTTAAAAAATAACCACTTGTATAATATAAAATAAAATTATATATTATAACCTAAATTTATATAATATTTTAAATGGGCCTATAAATAACAGTAAATACTTAATATCCAACTGTCATTTAAATCATTGGATTGAATAGATTGACTTACTGATATTATAATTATATCTTTTAATATAAAATAATGCATGGTGTTATAGTTAATCTGCCCTTTAATCTTGATTAAAGGGTACATAATGTGCTAAAGCATACTCATTCCTAATTAGTAGGTGTTGCAGGTATTTTTTTTTTTTTGGGAAAGAATTTTAAGGAAACCCAAAAATAGAAAATCAATTAATAGAAAAACTTAAAGCATCTTATAAAAAATAGTCAAAAAAATTAATTTGTAAAATTTTTAAAATATGTTTTTATATTTTTTAATATTCTAAGAGTAAAGGTAAACATGATCAAAGCATTCATCAAGTATATTCTGGGATCAAAGCTGCCTCTAATCCAATGGTCTAGGTCCTAGGACCTAAGTTATGAGAATATCATTGTCCACTTTAGACTGAGTTATGTTATATATCTAATTAAATTATCTGATTTATTTTATTGAAATTGAATTAATATTTTATCAAAAAATTAAGATGTTTGGAATAATATGTTTAAAGATAAAATATACAAAATATTAATTCAACCTTCAATTAAAAAAACCTATATGTAAAGATTTCACATAAAGTTTACAACTCAAAATTAATCAAGGAAAAAATACATTTTTTTTGTACCATATCTTTTATGAATAATCTTCAAGTATATTGGATTAAATTAATCTAGTTTTTAATTCATAAAAATAAGATCAAACGAAGGTTAAATAAATAAATAAATACACGGGCCCTGAGATTAGTGTTTAAAATTTCTCAGTTGAATTATTCAGTAACCAAGATAGCTATTCATACTTAAATTTAATTTTTTTTTCTCAATTTTGTAGTTAATTAAATCAATCGAACACCGATCCATATGCATGGAGATTGCGTGGCGTGACATTCATGCAAAGGAATAATCACAGATTAAGAGCTCAAATCCCAATCCACGTGATTGGTTGATTAAAAACTCTGTCATCGAGAACAAGGTTGAACGAAAATAATTAATTAATCAAATCTTTGAAAGCAAGTTCATTTGCTGGCCCCTAAGTGCTTTGCAAAGCTTATCCAACCTAATAGATGTATTTATTAATTTAATTAAAAGTTATGATATTATATAATTTTATTATATTTTATTAAAAATTTAAATATTTATATTTATATTTATAAATAGATTATTTTTCTTATTTTTAAATAATAAAATTAATTATTATAATAAATAAATAAGTTAGCAGATATTTTAAATAATTAAAATATACTTTTTTTTTTTAAGTTTGATGCTAAAGGAAATTTTAAAACTTTATTTAATTTTTAAATTTAAGTAGGCCCTTGAGGAAACCTAATTAATATTTCATTCCACAATTTGATTAGCACTTATTTATGAAGAATTTGAAATGTTAAGGAAGAATTTTGTTTTAGATTTTTTGAGGATGGAACTTTGGATATGAACTTAGAAAAAACTATAAGAATTTTTTTTATATTATAATATTATTAAATAGTATAGTGATTCTAACAACTTGAGTAAATATTTTAATTTGGCAAATATTTTATTACATGCAATAAGCATGTAATAAAATATTACTAATAGGGTAACGTTTGATAGATTTACATATGAATAGATTAAATAAATAAATAAAATATTATATTATTAAAAGATATCCACCTTTTTTTTTATTTTTGACTTTTTTTACATAGTTATTTTTAAGATCTACGTTGAATATTTTTTAAATATTTCTCTTATTATTATCATGACAACTAATAATACAGTTGTAGGCCATTGGCCTATTTTATAATAGGCCAGGTGTTTTTAATAAAAATTACTTATGTAAACTATAAAAATAGTAAGTTTCACTTATAAGATAAAATTCTTTTGGTGTTTTACCATTCTTTAAAGCATCGAAAAATATCTAAAGGTAAACTGAATAACTTGTAGCTTTATCCTAATTTATAGTCACGCTAGTTGAAAAATCTTTACCATTCTTTAAAGTACTAAGAGAAGCAAAGACAAACAGATTTTAATACATGAAAGAGTGCTAACCATGTTTTCAAAATTTGAAAAAAATGCTTGGTACATCCGCTCTCGCTAGCTTGCCCTAAAGGGAATAATGAATTATAGCTTTATTTGATAATTTCGAAAACAGTTCTGAACGGTGTTCTAGTTAGAAAAGAATTAAGAATATAACAATTAGTACACTATGTCAATAAAACCTTGGTTAACTCAGAGACACGATATGTACGAATAGATAATACTACTTTAGCCCTTAGTTTTATTGTAATAAAACTCCAACTATATTTTCAACCCTATAAAATTATGATATTGACATATTAACATTTGAAAATGATTTTACAAAAGCCAAAAGTATTTAGATACTTAATCAAGTCGTCATGAGTTTCATATAAAGTTCTAGGCGGGACCATTTTGTAAGGTATAAAGTTATTGTGAACTTTTTCATCAAAATAATGATCCCAATTTTAGAAGCAGTTGGATCCTTAAGCGCTACACTAAATGTATTACCATTTCAATGGATATTGCATGTGATACAAACTAAAATTAAATACTCAATCGTATGCAGATTTTCAATTACCAATATGTTCAAATATGAGACTCTACTAATAGGATTAAAATTGGTCAATAAATATTTTGTCAAAAATTTAATTGTTTACGGTGATTTCGATTTAACAGTTAATTAAATATTGGCTAATTTTGAACCAATCAATATAGAACTGGCTAAATATCTCCACAAGATGCAAGATCATTTGTCATTTATTGACAAGTTCAAGATCATCCATATCTCCGAATAAAATAACTGGAGAGTCAATTATCTTTTCAATATGACAACATTAGGCTATCAAGAATAATTCATTCAAAATATGCGAGAGATATTATAAATGCACATTATTGAGAAGTAAGATTAAATTATCCAAGTGTCTAATGAAACAATTTGGATAGTACTTATTTAAAACATCTTCAAACCAAAATGCTACTAAGCGATCCAATAGAGGCAAAACAAATTACAAAAACTTTGACCTGGTACACCATAATAAACATATGATTGTATAGGAGGAGTTATTTGGTATCCTATATGTGCCAGTTAACTTCAATGGAGGCTAACTATACTATAGAGAAGTGTATCTTATTATGTGTGGAGCACATATATGAGAAAATAATTTGACCTTCAAGATTATAAGATAGGGTTATTATTTGCAAATGATTAAGATACAATAAAATGTCTAAAAATATGACAGTTATCAAATCCACGGCAGTATCGCCAAGTAACTACACATGAAACTTCAAGCATTGCAAGGCCCTTGACATTTGTTAAACTACACATAAGGCGAAAAATACTAGGTCCTTTCCCTCTTGAAACAAGTTAAAAAAAATTTATTACTGTTGCTGTCAACTACTTTATCAAATAAATAGAAGCCTTTTTTTTCTGCCCAAAATTAAAAAATAGAATATAACAGAATTTGTGCATTAAAATATTGTTTGCGAATTTGAGAAGCCAAAGGTTATAGTTGCCGACAATAGTACTTAATTCTCAAAAAAAAGATTCATGTAATACTAAAAATGCCTAGGTATCCAACTAGTTAACATATTAGTCTCATACCCACAAATAAAAGAACAGATAGAGGTAACCAACCAAACGATGACTAATGACTTAAGGACGAAGTTAGAAAAAGTTGGAGATACTTAAGTAGTAAACTTCCGTCCATACCGTGGCTTTACCAAACGGCACTAAGAAAATTCACTTGAAAGACGCCTTTTAATTTGTGTTATAGAATGGAAGCAGGAATCTCAAGGGAAATAGGTTTGTCAAGCTACCAAATGAAAATTTTTATTCCAAATAGAAATTCTCAATTCCTCAAGTAGAATTTAGACATCTTAGAAGAAAGTAGAGAAGCGGATAACATCCAAACGGCAGCTTACTAACAAAAAGCCACTCGACATTATAGCAAAAATGAGAAGGTATGAACATTCAGAGTAGACTTGTCGTTAGGGAACATCTATATTACCGGGAAGTGTGCACAAAGAAATAAGTTATCTCCAACTTGCGAATGACGACTCTTAATGTCAGCTATACTTTGCAAGGGGCATACAAATTACACACTCAAAATGAAAAGTTAATCTCATGCATTTAGAATATCTTCATAGTAAAAAACACTATAAGTGAAGTGGCTAACCTAAGAATTTGAGTTACACCCTATACAAAACTTTGAAATACTTGTATGATGTAATTCTTTAATTTAATTTCTATAAATTTGTATACATGCATATTGCTAGTAGCTAAATTAACCTTACCATAACTGACCCTGAGTCAAACAATTTTCAAACCATGTCTGCTAAAACATACAGACCCAAATGAGCGATCATGGTTTAAGTTCAAGGAATTGAACGACCCCAAGTGTGGTCATACAAACTAAATGCAATAAGAATTAGGTGTTTGAAAACCAAGCATTCAATATTCTTTTGAGAAGTCAAATATCAGGCATGTTGAAATCCATCAAGAGTTAACTATTAATATAGTCATCTGACCTCCTAAACCTCAGGAACGCCACATGGATGTAGGTGATTATGAACCCCTTAGTAGGACATGCAAGATCAGTCATATGATCAAAGATTAAGGTCCTCTCTCACTAACAACGATAATCTAAAGATGTAGTTGGAATTAGTTTTGCTATCGAATAATCAAAGATTAGAAGATCATATGATTAGGGGTTAGGCCCCTGCAATCTACATCCATGAAAAGCAACTTTGGATATTCTGAGGTGAAAAATTCAAGAGACATTATTGAAGAGTAGATTGCATCATTCTATTACAAAGCTATATCACCAAATTACAAATTAAGGGGCAAGAACTAGATAGCACTCCTATAGCTAATGCTTGGAATCAGAATTAGGCACTTAAGGATCTGATTAAGCTTTAAAATCGACTTTTGAAGCTAAAGGACTTAAGGATCTTATTGAGCTTTAAAATCATCTGACTTTTAAAGCCAAAATAAAACTAAAATTCCTTACATCTAAGTAACCAATAAGAAATTCAAGAGCCGCTTGAGAAGTAATGCTCTTATAGAGATTCATGCCTCATTAAATTAAACAACAAGTTATAAATCAAATTCCCCTAGTTGATTACTATTTCTCAATAACTTCTCAATCTATAGAAAATTTGCTAACAGTCCTTCAATAGTGTTCTCAACCACAGAAGCATGTCAATCAACTTTAATAGTCATTTTTTTAAAAAAAACTGGTTTTAACTTTTCTAGCAATAGCTTGATCTTCAAGTAAATCATTTCGTCTTTCAAAATCTTAAGCTATGGTTATCCACTTAGCCAGTCATTTCCCCAGGTGGACCAATATGCCATCAAGGCTTAATACTCTGGCTTCGGCAACAACTGCTATATACTCCAAACCTATAGTAGATTTTTCTAGAGTTGATCCCATAGTACTTCCCTTGATTGAAATGATTTCTCATGTTAAATACTGTTACACAATTTTGCACTCTTAATTGCATGATCATTGTTAATTTTGTTCTCACATGTTTAGTAGTTGATGATTGACAAGAGACTCGAGATTTGTTTCTGCTACACTAGTTGTATGCGTGTCCTTGGAATCCTAACAGCATTATTAGAGTATAGGTTTTTTCGGTGCATGAAAACTACAATTCAATAGCGATAACATTAAAGGCTTTGTCATTTTACATTGAGCTATTCAATGGATAATATAATTTTATTCTTTGATAAGATTGAGTAACGCTTTGAACCAAAAATGAACGGTCAAAGCACTTAGAAAAAGCACGATAAGCTAAGTTATATCTTACCAACAACATTCTTTAAGAAATCATCAGTATGTTGAACCTAACGAAAGTCTGGATGAAACTTGATGCTAGTATAAATACAAGTCCAAGTCCTTAATGATGAAGTTATATGTGAAGAAATTTTATAACCTTCGGTGGTTAGGACGAGAAAATTTTATGAAACACTTAGGCGTGTTTAATCAAATTTTAACATAAATACCGGTGCTTGATAAGAAGATTAAAGAAGAAAACCAAGCATTGGTCATGTTGGCTTCGTTATCAGCATCATACGATCATATTATCATGATGTTACTGTTTTGGAAGGGCATGCACAGATCTTCATGAAATTATCATTTCTTTTCTTATAAATAAGTCTAGGGGGAAAAGAAGTAATGAGATTTTAGGGGAGCCAAATACCTTGATACCAACCAGTGATGGAGGCATGGTAAATCAAGGAAGAGAGGCAGCAAGTCGAAAAATAGCAATAGTCGATCCAAGCTTAAGAATATTGAGTTCCTTTATTTTAATAAAAAGGACTACATAAAGCAAAATTATTTCAAGTAAAGGTAAGATGGTGGTAGCAAGTGACAAGATATGATAGATTATGATGACAATGATTAAACTTCTATCGCTATTTATGGAGACCTATTAGTCTTTGACATGGGAAAGAAACAAACCCTCACAAGTTAATAGATAAATTGGGCAATGGATAATGAATCATCATACCATACACTATGGAGAAGTATTGTTCACCTCTTACACACCTGAGATTTTTGAGTTATTGAAGATGGAGAATGATGCCTCGTTAAACGTAGTTGGTATCGGGACGTTTGCCTGTGGACAAACGAGGTGAAACTTGCATTGAGGGGCATGCAACATACTTCAGATGTCCAGTTGAATTTGATTTCAATCAACAAACTTGATGATGATGACTTTTGCACATTATTTGTCAATGGCCAATTAAAACTTGTCAAGGGCTTGTTGGTTGTGCCAAGAGGAAGCAAGCATTCAAGGCAATACTTGATGAACGTTTTGATTATAAATGGCCAATAAAATAGAATGTTTAGTGAAGGTTGTCGGAGAAATAGTGCATGGGAGAGTGATCCTACTAATGTGAAAGTACTGAAAGGGAGTGATAATATTTCAAGTGTTTCGATTTAGTAGAACAGTGTTTTTTATATTTGTGGAGATCGATGCCGGGATCCATTTGGAGGGAAACTTGCTAAAGGGCAAAAGATGATGATTGTTAGAGACACGAGAAGTCACTCGTAAGATCGTAAAGAAAAATTTTTTATATTTTGTATGATTTCCTAATTTCTCCTCATGAACAAGTTATCTACAAATTCACTCAATTATGAAGAATTGATTTGCATGAGTAAATAATTAAAGTAGCATAGGAGACATGATAAATCATCGTCTAATAGATTCTTGAGAATGTACATTGCACAGAAAGAAGAATGGGCTTGGCTTAAACAAGTCAAAAGGGCACACATTCGTAGCTTGTCAATGGTATAGCGCTTAACACTCTTGGTATAAAAATATTTTGCGATAATTAGGGAAAAAAATCATTTTCAATACAAGGGCACCATAGAAAGAGAGAAAAAAGAAAACAAAATATTCAATATTTGATTGAGATCAAATTCAATTAACATTCTTCAGGTCACATTGCTGTAATCTCGTTTCCATGACATATTGCCATTTTATTACTCTTATTTCTCATTATATTCTTCTCTAGTGGGTTATCAGCAATGTTGAATTTATATTTAACTAATTATTTATATAAATTGTTATGAAAAAGACTCCAAAAAAGGTAACATTTCTAACCAAACGTTTCTAGTAAATTTTTTCAAAGTTTATATCTCAATTTTTTTTTAATTAAAAAACATTTTCTAAATTAAATATTATTATTTAACTATGTCATTGTTTGCATGATTGTTATCCACCGTGCTCTCGCGCTATTTGATAGTCAGAAAATTGATGGTGGATTCATGGTTTGTTTCCATAGTGCAAGTTTTGTCAGACGTTCCAAGAATCCCAACATGTGCAGGTTAGTAATCAGGTTTAACATTCAAAAAAACAGGCACGCAGTCAGCGGATGATAATAACATGTTTCACACAGTACTTCAATATTTAACGTCCAAGAAAACAGACAGGCAATCAGCAGATGATGATAGCAAGGATCACACAGTAATTCAATATCCACTTAGTCCTAACGGATAACAAAACGAAAAATAGATTTCTTTTGAAAATGCTAGGAAAAATCAAGATTTGAACTTCATTATTGGTTACATGCCTGTAAGTGTCCAAAGAAAATCAATACAATAAAAATAATTTAGCTGCGGTAACAACAACAAGATCAGGGTAAAAGGACAATAATCACAAAGGTCAAGCAGACTCCTCCATACAATGCCATAATTAAGTCTAATTATGCTATTCCCTTTGACAATAAATTCAGATTGGAAAAAAAAAAAAAAACACCAAAACAACAGCACATCTCCAAAATAGCATCAACAAAAGGGTTTGAATGATCGATTGTAGGAGGAAAAATAGAGATTTCAAATTAAGTCTAATTGCCTATCACATTGCAATATGAAATATTAAACATATTGATAACAACCTTTAGACACAGCCATCACAAAAATTACTCTGCACCAAGCATCCACAAACATAGAAGACCTCAAATTGATCGATTTCACAAGCAGGTAGAAACAGTCAGATAATAAAAAAATGAGCTCTACGCGTCCCTTTCTTCTTTTGAATGGTCTCTCGCCTCCTTTACCAATAACAAACCCAACCTGGTTAGTTAACCTACAAAAAGTCTGTGATATTGATTCGATTAACAAGCATAAAAGATGATGTTTAACCAAATAAAGAATGCATTCCTATTAAATATCCAAAAGCCTCGTGCAAGGCATCAATCCTCGGATAGCTAAACATGTGCCCAGACTAAACAAATGCATTACACTCTTTCAAAATGAGCTTACTTAAGCCGTGACACCCGAGTCTTAAGATTAGGAAAATTGCATCTAAACGAGCATTTAATCCAAATTTAAGCATACACATTAACTTGATTGGTAGAAATTTGAACATAATCTAATTTTGGTTGTATCCCTTGAAAGTATTGGGTGCTTGTCCAAATAAGGTATTGGACCGAAAGAAAGGCTTGAGAACTTAAAGCTTAGGAAAAAGCTTCTCTCCACACTTACAAACACTGAACAATGGATGCTCTCACCGGATGCCTGTGTTAGCTATAGAAGACAAATGATGAAGTCGTCTTAATGGAACTCTGGATGGATATTTCTTGTAGAATAGAGTAACTTTTGCCTTTACCTATAAAAGAAAGTGGAGACCAAATCCCTATAGAGACGGTTGAACTTTCCAAAGCCCTGCTTTGGATTCATCTTCCAGGAAATATTACATAAATCTAGAGGCTTATGCGAATGCATAAGGGAACCAGTGAAGGAAGGCTGAGCAAGTCCATATTGCTCGTACAAGTCATTTTTAAGGGCTGCATATCAACAGCTTTGAAATGCTTCCCCCAGATGAAACTTGAGAAGCTTTGAAATTGTAATTGGGGGTGCCAGCACCATCAAAATTAAAGGAAGAGCATTATGTGGGATGGTACCCAGCAAAAAATGAAGGAAGAACAGTGGTGTATTTGGTTGTTAGTGCAAGTGAATGTGTATAAAACATGTATGAAAATATCTATATCGGTATCGACATAGATATTGGTATTGGTTGCGGCCATAATGGCATCAGACATATTGCATCAATATCGGATATATTGGGAGGAAAAATTTTTCTTAAAATAATAGCTGGACAAAGCCAAATTGACCAATATAGCACGATATACGTTGACACGACAATATATTAGAATATTAGATAATATTGGTATTGGGGCCCAGAATTGAATTGCATCTATTTTAATAGGAATCTTGGTATATTAGAGGATATGTCAGACCATAGACTCATCATGGAAAAAAAGAAACTCTGATTTCTTGATGTTACTAGGTCTTGACCCCTGCCATGGGGCCACCACTCAACTAATTTGTGCAAAAATTGGTCTTTTTTCCATTTACCTGATGGTATTATCAAACAAAAATAATGCTCCATTGAATCCAAGCAAAACTTGTAAACAAATATGGAGGTTAGCATAGAAGTTCCTGATGATACCTATCCCATAAATAAACATTTAGATGTTGCTCAGAGCAGGTGGTACGTATGCAAGTGCAGATGAATTTATATTTATGTGCTGAAACCATTTGGATGACAAGACAATCATAGATCTGCAGACTATAAAAACAAAATGTGACATGCAAGTTGATTTATGTGCTGAAACCATTTGGATGACAGGACAATCATAGATCTGCAGACTACAAAAACAAAATGTGACATGCAAGTTGATTTGCCAATATTTTCTATTCAGGATTCCATTCTGAAAAAATTACAACACTCCTTATAACAGGTTGCATTCAGAAATCAAGTTAGCGCTAAAAAAATCAGAAAAGAAAATAAAGCACACCTTCTGTATGACATTTTTTCAAAAATACCAATCAACAAAGACAGATTCCTTCATGTAACGCTATAATTTTCTAACTTCTATTGAATAAATTGATTCCAGCGTTGGCAAACAATGGAGATAGCAGAAGCAGTAATTTATATCATATGCACAGTAACACTTCAGGAATCTGTTTTATTTTATGCATTGTGAAATTTCATCTATCTATTGGGATGAATAAAGCAAGGTAGATAACTAAATTCAACCACATGATTGCAAAGCCAGGGAGCTAGAAGCTTCTACCTTCAGGTTTAAGCTCATTGACAAAACGAGTGTTTAGATGTCCTAAGCTTGCCTGTGCTCTTTGACCAGGCTTAGCTATAGGATCTTGCATTTCAACCAAAATTAGGTTAAAACACAAAAAAAGAAAAAAAGAAG
>BSYO01000004.1:7697409-7881799 GCA_033239525.1 Nepenthes gracilis
ATAAAATAAAAGAGTTTATAAAGATTAAAGAACGGATTTACAAATATTTATTCTAAACTTTTGATCCAATAGATCTTATTATAAAAAACTCATTCATTCTCTTTCTTTCTTTTATTCTTTTTTATTGTTCTTTTCCATCATTTTTCCTTCGACATGATCGAAATAGTGTGCAGGAGATCTTTAAATACTCAGAGCGGCATACAAACCCTAGATAGGTTCGAATCAAGTGTTACTCTAAAACCTTAGACCGATACAAACGTCGCATCAGTTGGAGCTTAAATACCACATATTCATTCAATTTTGTGCATAGTGCCAATTCAGGCACATTTCAAATGCCACTACACTATTCAAAACATACATAAGCATTTTATAGGCATTTGCTAGCTAGACAACTACTGTCTCAAACATGCATGAGCTTGAGACAGTGTCTTTAAGCATCAATTCTAATTCCAAATAATCTAATTTTTTTAAAATTTTTATTATACAATTATTTTTTAAAATTGATCCAAATATATAGATATTAATGACATCATAAATTATAAATAAAAAATATCAAATATTATAGCAAATCTTGGCAAAAGTAACTAAAATTTTGCTCATGTACTCATGATAAGCCATTTTATGTACCACTAAAACAAAGCAAGCATCACAATAACAAATGAATTTTTACATAAAAGTCTCCCCCATATGAAAAGAAAAGCCTATGGAAATAAAGTCCATTAAAGATAAACTAACTTTTACAATTTATAATTTTTAGAAAAAAAAAAGACAAAATATTCCCTCATCCTTTTACTCAAAGAATCTTATAAAACTATTTTCTTGCTAACCCAATACTAATTATTCTTTAATACTTAAAAGTTCTAAAAATAAATAAAAAATCAAAAATAGGTATTAAACTTTAGACCTTCTTCATTCATATAACATAGGACTTTTTTTTAGAAAATATATTAATTTGGTTTATAGAACCTTGTGAATAACCTAACAATTATACATGTTAAAAACCAAGTTTTGGTAATCTAAATCCCCCTATATAGGCCATGGTGATGATAATGCAATTTTTTGGTTAAATTTTCATATTTGCATCCCTTCCATAACTCTAGAAGTTTGTATAATTAATAATGTATTATATTATTTCTTTACTAAAGTTTAATAAGTTTGTAAGATAAGATTGATATCGAATACTTAATTTATGCGTAAACCTTGATGATTAATGAATCTACCTAGAATTTGGCCATATTAATTGATTAATTAATGGAAAAGGAATATTGCTTAGAACAATGGCAAATTATGGTTCCTATAAAGTGAAGTTATATAACTGCTTCATCAAGTTTAAATTGATTATGCTATCTGTGCCTTGGGCTACTCCTACATTCACCAAATATATACCTAACACCCTATATTTGGTGCTTGTGGAGTCCTTTGCAAGTATTTAAAGATGATGGGCTGTTTCCATAGCCTAATTTGTTAGGGGTTGTTTGGTGTTTTTGTAATTCTAAGAAATTCTCAATTTTGTAAATAATTTATGAGAATTTAGAAAATTTTATTTGATGATTTCTATGTGAATTTATGTTTGGTGTATAAAAGTATCTATTATAGAAATGTCAAATGTCAAGACACAAATGCAATGATATTTAATTTATGTGAACGTGTGTAAATATATTGTGTTGGCACAATATGGAATAAAGATATCTAAACCCAACATGACACATGACTCGTTGTATTGGACTGACCATCCCTCCAGGCCAGGGCAAACTGTGCCGTGCCAGACACATTTAAAATAAAATAAGTAAAATTCATAAAAAATAAAATTATATAAAGTATTACAAAAATCTAACATATTTTTTTATTTTATTAAATATTTTTAATATTATAATTTATAAAAAAAATAAAAATATATATAATAATTTAAATAAAACATTCATACCTGAATGATAATAATTCATATACATGCCTACACCTAAATCCATTTCTCAGGCATCTTCAGATTTTCATTTGGGCATTTTTTTCTATTATTTATATCCTTCACATGACCATTAAAATAAAAGAAAAAATGGACCATGCCAGGCACAATTCATAGGTTAGTTAACCTGCAGCATAATACATATTAAAGTGTTAAGTCGTGTTATATTACAGATAATATAATTTAGTAAGTATTTATTTTTATTTCTTTTTTTCTTTTTCTATTTATTTATTTGTGAATTGAAGTAAGTAGGTTTTTGCTTCAACATTGCTAATCTTGCTGACTATGATTGTATTTGTATACTTGCTATGTGCAGCTTAGGCATTTTCAATTACACATAAATGTATTGTGCAGGGCAAATCTATGCAATATAATTATAGAATTTATTAAATTACAACTTAAAAAATCTCACACTTAAGTATATAAAATAATTGATGAACGATCATTTGAGATAGATTATTTTATATTAAATCAGTCATTTTACAGTTAGATTATCCAAAATTTTAAAAGTTATAAAATTTAAAATAGACTTTTTTAAATTTTTATATAAATTATGTATCGTGAAATATTATATAATATGATAAATTTGATACAATTTTATATAAAATAGATTTATAATAGAAAATTAAAATTTTTTTAAAAAATATTGTCTTCAAATACAATTAAAAAACCAAGCGTGTCTGATTTTATATCTATCAAAACAAGAGAGAGAGAGAGAGAGAGAGAAAAAAAAATCAAACGTGGCTTGGGGTTAATTCAAACGTGGCCAATTAACCTTAAGAGTGGTCAGTGGAGTCGCATAAACGCTAAGGATGTTCTTTTAAGCAAGTTTGCTTTCATTTTGATTATTTATGACGGTAATTACCGGATTTGAGATTGCTTTATATTTTATAAAGATTGATAGATATGTTTTGTATATATAAGTCATTTATTTTAAAATAAACATATATAATTTAATTATTTTTAAAAAAAAAAAAATTAAAATTAATTATTTTAAAATATTAGATTATAATTTATTACGTTCTCGGATATTAATTGTTGAACAGATTAGAGATCCAAATAATGTATGAAGCGGGTTCAGTCTCCGTATGCTCAAATTTGAACTCTATGCAATATAATAACATGGTTAAATAATTGACAGATTTAATTTCTCGATATATCTTTTGACATTCAAATTAGTATCTGTCTTTTATAAGGAAGAAAAAAATGATGCAATCTTAAAATTAGATTAACTTTATGTATGCGAGCCTGTACTTTTCTCGAAATATCTTAGAGAGAAAGAGAGACCTTTTCTTTGAGAGAATCCTCATTTACCCTACTAAAAAGAGGGTCTTTTTATAATTATTATGAAATAGTAGATTTTTTCTGTCAAATATCTAAGAAACCGTCGTAAAAATTATTAAATGGATAAAATTTTATCCATATTACGGTTTTAACTGTTTGAGGTCGTTGAGATGAAAGAAAAAAAAATTGCTCGGCTATTATCTTTAGTTTAAGCATATCATCAGATGGATCATTTGATTGGGCCAAATCAGCTTCTTGGCTTTATTGATATATGGGCCAAACTTAAAAATTAAGATTTCTCATTGGGCAATTAATATCAGTACCCATTATAATTATTCACTTAAAAATATAAAATTAAAATTAAAAAAAATAAGTGACTTCATATAAAACCCCATCAATCTGCTAATTGATTCCTGCTAGTTTTTTAAAATTACTCGATAACCTTTAAATCATTTAGTTATTTCCATATAAACATATTAATTCATATTTATCTCGTGTATCAAAAAAATAATTAGAGTGCTAATTTGAAAGTTTATTATTGCAAGCCATAATAATTATACCTTTAATGATAAAAAAATTTCTAATCTAAAATTCTTCTATTATATTTTAGATATAATTTTTTTAAAAAAAATAACTTATAAAGATTAAGGGTGTTTTAGGGTTTTTATTTTTAAATAGATAAAGATATTTGTATTTAAATTATTTATTTTTAAATAAAAAGGGTTTATCTAAGTTATTTTAAAATAATTAATTTTTATTTTAAAAAAATAGTTAAAATTTAGTTATATATTTAAAAATAAATAATTAAGATAAAAAAATGAGTCTTATGCATGATACTAACAAAATAAATAAATAAATAATCTTTAATAATTTTGGGAAGAGAGAAAATCACCTTATTAACTCAAATTGAATATCGATAATTTTAAAATAAACTATTAAAATTTTTTTTTTAAAAAAAGAATCCCAGTACTATTTTTTCTGCATGGGCTGCGACACGTACGTCACCAATATTATTCTAATTTTATCCGTTAATTTGAAATTTAATTGATAAAAATTAATCTTAAAAATAAATAAAAAAATATATAAATAGCATATTATTGTTTTATAATGTATGATATTTAAATATTTTTAAAAAAATTTAATTAAAAACATTTACATATTATAATATTTTAAAATATTAAACATAAGTTGTTAAATTAATATTAATCTAACTCGTTAGTATTAGATAAATTAACGCGATAAATAACAGCGACGAGAAAATTGTTTGTCCTCATCCCAAACGTTCTATCCGAAGATCCACTGAACGGGAGGCGGGACGTGAAGGCCACACACTCTCATCCACGTGGGGGTATGTCTGTTACTGTCAAATTCCTAAATGCCCCCCACCGACGCGTGCTCAGCCACAGCGCGTGAAGGAAAATTTGAAGACAGTTGGTAGTGTAATTTACGCTAATAACAACACTCCCCCCACTCCGCTATCATTTCGGCGTCCCCTCTCTCTATATTCTCGCTCGGTGCGCGTCAATGTAACGGTCGTTTTCGACAGAACTCACTAACCGCTGAGAGGAAGACCCTCTCGATCGCACAAACGCTCCACGAAACAGTTCTCCGTGATTGTTTCTTCTCTATATTGAGCAAAGAAAGCATTTGAGTTTGGGGTTTTGACTCACAGGACAGAGAAAACTAGGGTTTTTGTTGATGTTTCGATTTTTGTGGAGTGCTTGATGATGGTAGCAGCGGCAGCCTCCACTGCGCCAAATCTGAAGACGCCATCGCAGGGAAGGGCGCATCTGAAGGACCCTGCGAGGCCTCCACTGCTACCTTCCGAGAGTGACGACAATGTCGTCCCTCACCGGCGGCCGAAATCTCGGGAAGTCACGTCTCGGTACTTGTCGACCTCCTCCTCGTCTTCAACGTCAACGTCTTCGTCTTCATCGTTCTCGAATTCTTCGAATTTGTCTTCACGGAGATATCCTTCTCCTATCGCTTCTCGAGCGGCGGCATCAGCGACGCCTCTGCCGAGTTCGTCAGTGATCCAGCGGTCGCGGTCGGTGGAGCGTAGGCGACCGGCCACACCAAGGCCGGATGGAGGAGGAATCGGAGGGCCTATGTCTACGGCGGCGAAGTTGTTGATGTCTTCGAGGAGGAATTTGTCGGTTTCCTTTCAAGGTGAGCCGTTTTCGATGCCAAGTAGTAAGACTAAACCGGCTCTGTCGCCGAATTTGAGGAAGGGGACGCCAGAAAAGAGAAGAACGCCATCCATGGCGACGACCCCTAGGAAAGAAGGGGATCAGGAAGAAAACACGAGGCCAATTGATCAACAGCGGTGGCCGGCCAGGTCACGGCAGGTGAATTCTTTGAGTAGGAGTATGGATTTAGGTGATGATAGTAGGAAAGTAGCCAATGGATCTGGGAATTCGGCGAGGGCCTTGCAAAAATCTCTCACTGATGAGGGAAATAGGGTATTGTCTAATGACAAATGGGGAAAAGATCTAAAAAGTACTGTATTGATGAAGGGGGTTCGTGATGCTGTTGTTGATACTTATTTAGCTAATAGGTCTACCCTGGCTTCAGAATCAGTTGTTTATGGTAAGAAAAGCGTCTGTTCTGAAAACAATTCCGGAGAGCAAGATGATAAATATGTCGCCCAAAGCTCTGGTGAACATCGGAATATCTTCATTCCTGCGAGGGTTTGGCAAGAGACCAATAACCGTTTGAGACGTGCTCCGGAGCCAGTTTCTCCCTCATCCAAAAGCAATTCAGTGAAGACAACAGTTGTGCCAAAACTGAATGTACCGAAGAAGTTGAGTTCAGCTTCATCTCCACGTGGGAATATGTTTAGCAGAGCATTTTCTTCCCCGCTTCGCGATACTGTTAGACCGGCATCACCTTGTAAGCTTGGTTCATCTTCGATGCTAGAGAAGTCTTCTCCGTCGAGGGGACTGGCTAGTCCGATTAGGCAGAGGAATACTATAGCAGCTGCAATGGTTAATACCGCAACCAATACGCCATCGCTTTTAAGTTTTGCTGCAGATGTTAGGAGGGGGAAGGTTGGGGAGAATCGGATTGGCGATGCGCACTTGCTGAGGCTTTTGTATAATCGGCAATTGCAGTGGCGCTATGTCAATGCAAGAGCAGAGGACGCCTTGTCAATTCAAAGGCTGAATGCAGAGGTAGATGCATCATCAATTTGTTTTGGCTTTCATTGTGTGTTCATCTCAGTGTACTGCTGTTGGTGATGCATTATGTTGGTTCTAAAATATTCAGCCAATATCACATCATATTCATCTATTTTAACATCCCTTGGCCCTGTTTTTCTCTAAAGACAAGTTGTTTCTTGGTTTTCTTAGCGGAAGAAGAAAAAGAGATGAAAAACAGTAAGGAAATTCTTAGATTTACTTGCATGTCTTTTTGCAATGTTTTCTTTTTCCAACATTACCTTTTGAATTCTCCTAAATTTCAAAGTGAGATGGTCTATTTAAAAATAAACAAAACTAGCGTTGACAACCTGATTAAATAAATTAGAGTAAGAAGAGCAATTAACATGGTAAAAATCCCAAGTGGGGAAACATCCATGACCACAATAGATGCAAATATCCTCATATCCTCTACATGAAATTGTATAGAAGTACATGAACGGACAAGGGTAGAGAACGTTCATAATCAAGTCTCCTCCTCGTACAACCCTCACACAATCTATCTTCCTCTTCTATCCCTTGGGACTTAGATGTTCTCTTACTATTTTTCCCTGTCTACACATTGCAAGAAAAAGGTAGACAATCTGCACCCTCCACTTCTCTGCAGAATACATTTCTAATCAAAATCAGACCACCATTTGGAAGCTACATGCTGTGGCTTCCTGCAACAAAACAAACCACTAAAATCATTAATTAGATGTTATAAATAAAAAAAAAAATTTGATATCAATTTGCAACATCCAAACAGATAAATTAGGAGACAAAGAACAGAGGGTTGCATTCTTATACCCGCCTTCTTTTGTCAACCTTTGGTTTAATTTGAAGAGAAACAATTGCATGCCTTGACAAATTTGTATTCTTTTGCTTCTACTATTAAAAATGCTGTGGTTAGACATTGATGTGGCTTGTAAACTCTTTTTTTCGGCATTAGTCATCAATCATAAGCAAATATTTTTACATTTTGCATTGGTAATGTCGAATGGGCAGGATGCAAGTTTGTTAATTGTTTCTAGTTGGTATAGTTTTCACTTGAACTGGTATATCTGATTGAACCCACGAGTTTACAGACAACAGATCCATATGTAGGATAAAGAAATGGGTTTGGTTTTGCAAGAACTGCAATCTCCTTTGCAGTATCCCGTGGAAAGGGAGCAAGAACTCCGTATTAGCTTTGTTGTTGGAAAGAATAGTTTGGATTGACTTTTCTACCCTTAGTGATTTACGTGTGGCTGTAGCATAAAGGGATAGCTGTCCGTGGAAGTACTCAATCAACTGGAGTATAGATACACTATGACATCACGGACAGTCTTCATATACTAGTGTAAAAATCCTCTTGGTTGAGTCAGTTATGTGGTTTCCGCTGAATGCACCTGCAGCAATATAACTGCCAAATAATAGGACCTATGATAGAATTTTAAATGCTTTGTTGGATGCAATAATAATTCAAAAATCGCACTCAAATATGAAATAAGCAAATGATCAAGGGAACAAAAAGCCAATGGCACAGGAAGAGTAGCATCCTTTTCCTTGAAACAGTTTCTTTTACATTATAACAAGACAAACACTCTTCTTAAAGCTATTGAAAGGCCCTCTTGATTGAGTGGCTTTCCATGGCTTCTTCAGTATGTACTTTCAGGCTTGATTTGTGGCAATGTAACTGCCTGATCATTAGACCTGTAGTAGAATTAGAAATACCATGATGGATGCTGTAGTAATTCAAAAATCACTATCAAAGATGAATATATCAATTGTTCTCTGGTTTAAAGATACCTTGTTGAGCATTTTCTCCATATGAGAGTTAAGTATTCTTTGTCATTAGTGAACAAGGCACGATGTCCTTGGAGCAGAAAAACAGAAATAAAATAAACAAAATACCATCCATTTCACTTTCTTCTCTTTTTGGGGGGACTGAAAGGGTGAGAACTAGAGAAATTTTTGGCCTCATATGAATCTCTTTATTGGTCTTGATTGTTTTTCTTGTATTCTGTTGCCACCATATAGCACTTACCAACTTTACTTATTTGGATGGGGGGTGGAGTGAGAAGGAACAATAGTTCAATGGAACCATTTAGTAAGCCACTTGCTTATGGTGAGTCTACAGAAGGTGAAAATGATGTTCTAGTTTGATGGGTTCTTTCAAGTAATGGGCATAAGCTCCTTCAATATTCTTTGTATCATGGCTTAGAGAGTAATATTAGTAACTTGGCTGCTTCTATTGGATCCATGATTCAGAGTTGATTCATGATTGTCTTTTGCTGTACAAATGACATAAATTAGGCCTAGTCGTTGTATTCATTTTTATTGTTCCATCATTTCCTTTGATAATTGTTTTGCCTTTTTGATATAAATATTTCTCTTGGAGATGCCCATCATGTCGTTGAAATATATTTCAGCAATTACCTTTTTTGAGGAATTATTTTTCTGAATGATTTTATATGCACCAGAGAAGCCTTTATAATGCGTGGAAAACAACCTCAGATTTGTATGGAGCAGTTTCTGCTAAGCAAAAGGAATTGCAATGGATGCGGCAGAAGTTGAAGCTTACTTCCATTCTTAAGGGGCAAGTAAGACTCAAGGCTCCATTAACCTATGAGACTGTTATTCTGAGTATTCTTAGCCTGTAAAAGTTTTGCTGGATAAGTTTTTGTTACAGTTTTCAGGGGTGGTTATGCAATGTGAATTTGATGGTTTACGTCAAACTTTACATCCTCAAATTATACATTCACACTAAATGTTGTAGATAATTCGAAAATTTGGTTGTGGGGCATTGCAGTAACATTTTTCCATTTTGAATGCATAAAATCCCACTTCTCCTCCCAATATTAATATGTCTAGATTAAGTGCAGATATTATACTTGGAAGAGTGGGCAGTTATCGAGAAAGATTATTGTAGTTCCTTGTCAGGAGCTATTGAATCTCTTAAGACTAGCACTGCTCGTCTTCCACTTGTTTGTGGGGCTAGGGTAAGTGCTTTTCAAGGTTTCCTTTCATTTTCTATTTTTATTTTTTTTGCAATGTAAAGCTGTGATTTTTGTCTGTGATTCTTGATTTGAATTATGTGTCTGCCTTTGTTACTTCAGGCAGATGTCCCAATTTTAAAGGATGCTATATCTTCAGCCGTTGATGTGATGCAGGCAATGGCATCGTCATTATGCTTTCTGCCACAAAAGGTATTTTTGTTGCATTTAGTTCGTTTTTCTTTTACTTCGACGTAAAATGTACCTTGCATCATGCTTTTTTCCCCCCCTAATTAGTGCTTGGTGGATATCGTGGCATGATTTAATTTACTTGTAAGGTTCACATCAATTCATGTGGCATTAGTTATTTTGTTCGGCATATTTCTAGCTACAAATGATACCTTAGTCACATAGTTCATGCAGCTTGTATGCTGCATTAAGTTTGAATGTGCAACTTGGCATTTTGACAGCAGATTTAGAGTGATCCCTTAAATCTAAATTCTGGAACTAGCTGGGTTCTTAATATTTTGTTCATCTACTCTGATAAAGTCAGCCCAAAAGGAATTGTAAGATCACTCGTCAAGAACAGATATAAAGTTCATGGTGAATTGATGGGATGACCTAGTGATTTCAATTTTCCTCCATGTGTGGTGACTACAAGGTTAAAAAAAGTTTATGGGGGTTGCAATGGCAGAGGTAATGGATCAAATTTGTTTCTTCTTCTTCTTCTGCTGCCCACAGATGGGATAATGCCTGATTCTTGTAGTGGAGGGATATGCTTTTCTCTGCATGGTTCTCACATCATATTATGTAGCTGCACAATCTTTCCAGACAAAGAAAAGGTTTGACATTGTTTTATCCAAGAGATGTTCAAAAACATTAGTCCACAATCAAAATGCCCTGTAATTCGTTTGGTCCTGTGTTCAAATTGTAATTTATATTGTCAAATGTCTTTGAAGATGCTCTTGCTCTTCAGTGGATTACATGGCTTTCTTGCTGAAGTTTGTCACTTTCATTCCACTTTGCTGTTTGGTATTTGGGATAGCTGCGTCAGATTTACTCCCCTAAAGATCTTTGTTATTGCGGACCTATTTCTTGCTCAATTTTGTCGCTTTCATTCCACTTTGCTGTTGATTTGGGATAGCTGCATCAAATTTACTCCCCTGAAGATCTTTATTTTTGCGGACCTTTAGATCTTTGCTACTGTGGAGTTCCTACTTTATTGTTGTTAAATTTTGGTACCTCCTGAACTCTCAAGTGTTTTTCTTGGATTTATGAGATTGCCTATTGAACTATCATTATTTGGTATGATAGTGTGGTCCTGATAGAGGGATGAAAGGGAGAAATAGTGTAACTCAGTCTCTTTAAGGTGCGTTGTTGGATGACTTATGAATCTATGTAAAACTTACAACAGATTTCATTTGTTAGTAATGATGTGATCTTAATAGTGAAGGAATGGATGGGTGTTATTAGAAATATGTGTGAGGATTTTTGGGCTTCTGAATGTGACGAAGAGGGTTTGAGGTTTTGTTTTACAGTGAACACTTTAATCACCTCGGAGGTTTTGGTTACAGGTTTAAACAGTTCTGTGGTAGCCACCATGGGAGTTTTGTGAATTTATTTGCTTAGGACTTTGTAGTATGAAGTGAATCAGATTTTGTTTCATAATTGGAGCATGTTCAGGATTTGATTTTGGTTTGGGTTTAGCGTTAAGGGTGCATTAGGTTGGGCAGTTTTTTGCATGGGTAATTTAACTATAAATATGGTTTTCTTTTGCTGATATTTTTGTCAAGGAAAATGAGGACCATAAATGTAATCCAAGTATGGCTAGAAGTTTAAACGCCATTTATGGTCCTCTCCCTTGGGTATATTGATGCAATATAAAAATTCAGAGGCAATAGTAAGAAGATAGATTGCATAGCTTTGTATTACAAGAAATAATATTTGAAGAATTACTCACTCAATTTTTAGATAGTCTATTTAGAAAATTACTTATCTGAAGGTTGAGATTTACTCATGAATAGAAGGACCATTAAGCTCTGATAGTCTACTTGGAAAGTCACTCACCTAAGGTTGGAAATCACTCACCAATTAGAAGACTAACGTATCATTAGGAATGCCGGCACTTAGAAAGAAAAGGAATACTTCAAATTTGCCATCTTCTTCTTTGTTGTGGGTTTTAAAGGCCTTTGGTGAGGGACTTGGGAACCGGATCATTGACTTGCCGCAGTGCTCATGGGAACTGGAGCGATGAATAGCAACCTTTGGAAACCTTCATAGCAATATTTAGCTGTTCTGTGGATTCCAAGGTGTGGGGCTCGTTTTCTTGGTATTGCCTTCCCTACACGGTTTCTTCTCAGAGCCTTCAGTGAATGTGGTGGCCGCATAATATATGTTTCCGAGGGAAACAATAATCAAATAAATAGAAACGAAAAACAAATGGAGAGAATAGAAAATACAGCACCCCCTTTACAACCATCAGCCCTCCCCAATACTGCCATTCACCACAGCACTGTTGTGGCCCCACCTACCAATGATGACAATTTCACAGCTACCGCATTATATATGGCCCATCTCTCTCCCTCTCTCCCTCCTCCTCCTCCTAGGTGAGGCCAAATCTAGCTGCACCAGTGAGCAATTTGGGGGGGGGGGGAAGGGAGAGGAAGATAGGTAGAAGGGCCTTGAACACCCCTATTGCCATCATCAGGGCATGCTGGGAGGGGACTGGGGTGTGCAAACTTGTGGGCCAGTAGGGTTGGGTTAGGTCTTCTTCCTAATTTATTTGATTGATGACAAGCAAACCGAACAAGATTTCAATGAACCCAAAACCCATTACCTTTCACGCTTTTTCCTTTTATGGTGCATCCTGTATCCGTTTCTGTTTATTTTGAGCATTGAACCGAAAGAAGTGCAAAAGTATTGTTGGAACCTTGAAGTTTTGGGATTTTTGTTTGCTAGAGGATTTCTTCTAGAACATGAAGTCAACCTAGTTCAATTCAGAGTAGAGGTTTCCTTGGCACAATCCACATGGCTGAATCAAACCTACTGCCAATAGGAGCTAGAACTTTGGGTTATTCATTCAACGGCAACGGAACTGTTGAACTAGTTGCTTCTTCTAGAACAACATGAGCTCCCTTTTTTCATGCGAACATGAAGAAGATAGTATTCTAGCCCTTGGAGAATGAAGACACTATTTGTCTCACTGCATACCAGGGAAGGACCAGCAGCTAGGGTCAAGAATAAATAGAAGGCGGAGAAAGGCCTGATTCGGGCGATCACATCCTCCGATAACTAAATGGATGCTACTTGGCTTGGGCTAGTTTGAATCTCTTTAGTTCCGTCTGTCCTTTGAATCCTTTCGCTTCAACTTGTCCTAGTAGTTAGTGCTCCAAGATATCCTCAGACAATGCAAAGTTGTATTGTTTCCTTGTCACAGTCAATTCTGTTTCTGGATGTTGTTCCTATGGTGGCTAAGAGAAGGTCTCATCCCTTTTTCTTAGATTGCAAGGATGGGCTACATCTTATTGTCATTAGCTTCTAGTTTTTCAACATTGAAGTGTTACGTATCCATATATTTCTCAGGTATTTGAAGAATATTTGAAAAATAACTCAAAGTCATTCATGCGTCAATGGGTGTCAGAGTCAGACAACTGAAGCAATTTCTAACTTAGGTTACATAGTTCAGGAAATGAATACTATTATTGAATGCACCGAAAGCCTGTATTTCCTAGGCTCTGAGATGGTTGTCCTCTTTGAGAAAATACCAGTTCTAAGCATTTTAAAAGCTTCCATGTTCCATCAATTGCATTATCTTTTGTTCCCCCCCCCCATTATTAGTCATACGTTTCTCTTTCTTGAAATAATTATGGAAGTAAGTTATTAACTAATGGAATCCTACTGCATTACATGTCCAGGAAAGGTGGTTAACTTGACCATAAGACAGTTAATATGTGGGTATTTGAACGTGTCAACTGTAGTAAGGAATTATTCTGAGTATGTTAATCACTATTTTGCTTCTTTACTGCATGCGATGATTCATAATAGAACTAAACGTTCAGCGTTGTTTACAGTCATTTCTGCATGGTTCCACTTGAACTAAAGAAGTGCGCCTTGGGATTTTTGGGTTGCAGTCGTTTCTTTATCTTCGATCTCTCTCTCTCTTTCTCGAGTTTACTAAGATAATGTTATGTGCAGGTTGAGGAAGTAAGTTCGTTGGTGGCGGAAGTTGCTCGTGTAAGTTCCAAGGAGCGTGCTTTGTTGGATGAGTGCAAAGACATCCTGTCAGCCTTAGCAGCCATGCAGGTACATATATACATTGTGAAGTTATACTATCCTTAAATAAAAATTTTATTTCTATTTTATATTTACTTTAATGATAATAACATAAATTTTGAAAAGAAATTGATATTTTTTTCAAAATAAGGAATAGAAAAATCAATATCCATTTGGTTTTTTTTTAATTCTTGATTATCCAGGAATTACTATTCTTAAATATTTTTCTTATTGATCATTATTTCAAACTAAACTAGTTCAAAATCAAATTTTTGATTATCTAGGATATTTTTTTATTTTAAGTATTTTTGAAAAAAAATCATAATTACATAAAAATGCTTAAAATATAAAATATTTTGAAATTATAATCTACAAATTAAAATAATATATAAATATATATTTAAAAGAATAATTTTTACATTAAAATTATTAATTATAGAAAAATATAATCTATTTAAATGCTTTTTTAAAACTTGGTTTTTATTTAAAATTATATATTTATATATATGATTCAGGCTTATTCCAAAACTTCTAATGTATGTTAAAATATTATTTTTTATATAAGGGTAAATAAATAATTTTATATGTATTCATTGATATTTTTTTACTTTTACTATATATTAAATATTAAAAAAATTAACTTTTAATTTAATTTTAACTATTATAAATGACAAATTAAATAAAAAAATTTAAATTTCAATTGTATTATTATATTATTTAATATCCTGAGAATAATTTATTTATTTTTATTTTATTTTATTTTAATAATCAAATATAGCGTTAGCTTTTTTAAAATTATTTACCATTTTCAGTACTAATTTGAAAGCATCAACATTCCCATTAGATTTAATCCAAAAAAAAAAAAAAAGAAGTTTGAGAACTGTTTAACTCTACGGATTTCAATGTGAACAGGTCAGTGATTGTAGTCTGAGAACAAACCTATTGCAACTAAAACGTGCACCGTAGAACCTGACTGTTCAAGTGTAAATTCAAGAGATCGTGACCGTCAAAGCAGCACTAACATCACACGGAGCCATTTGTATTACTTTAACGCCGTTCATAATCAGATGTGTGGACGTGATGATCCCTCGGTTGCGTGGTATCATCTTGAAAATGTCCATCTTTATACAGGTATCTTTCTTGATAGGTCCCAAGGAAATGCGCAAATATATGTCGATGTTTTACAAATTTCATATGTCAAGTGGTCCTTTTACCTATTTTCTGGTCGCATCCGGTATCGTGCATTGCTTTATAATCTTTACGACTTTGAACCCTCGTCCGACCTCGACCCATATATTTATAAACGCGGCTAGGGATGATAATTGTGACTCGTCCCACTGTATATAGACGGTGATACCGATATAGTATTAGGTCATCTCGGCCCGCCCGATTTCATGTATAATTTTTTTTATAATATTTTTATTTTATATAAACATGGAAAACTTGTTTAAATTTGAATACATGTATACAATATGTGTGTGTGTGTTTTTTTTAAAAAATTTATAAATATTTATGATTTATTCAAAATAGAATTGGATAAATCAACTCGTGTTTTGTTCTCTTAAAAATTACCCCCCGAGTAAAAGGGTGGTAACGTGTGAGGTATCTTAGCTTCAAGCGGAGGCTAGTTCTATTTTTGAATTTCTAATTAAGAATGATTAATGGGTTGATCATATTGTAGAGGTTAATGACTTATTTATACATTAATTGAAATAACCAATATAATATAAAATAACGTATTGTAACGGAATTCATTTATAATTTTAAATGCAACTTCTTTTAATTGAAAATTTTATGGGTTTTATTAAAATTTATTAATTATAAAAATATCAATTTTTACTAATAATTTATATAGAAAATAAATACTAATGTTTCATAATAATTTATCTAAAACTATTTTATCGGACGTACTGTGGTTAGATAATCTGCCGTTACTGTGGGCCGCCGGTCGTTAACGGCCGGCCGGAAATCGGACGCCGGAATCTGATCAGTTGCGCAAGTCGCTGAGTAATCTCTTAAAAAATCATTAAATTAATTAGAGCTGCAGCTATTGTTACACGGATCTTGACTCAGTGCAACTGAAAATCTGACGGCAGCATCCATCCATCTGGGCCGTTCAGCTGCCAGTGGCCAGCAGGGTCCCACCTCATATGCGGCGAGGCGCTGCGTAGCTTTTTCAGGTCTCATCCTCATCCAATTGGCACCGTGCCTTTTTTTTTTTTTTTTTCCCTCTATGGTGCTTTTCATGACGTAGATGCCACTCCCAACGGAGTACCGAGAATAATGTGGCTTTGGGACACAGGCTGACGTGTACCACACGCCCTTTTATTTAAATAAATAAAATATATATATATATATAATGATTAATTAATCATAATATTATTGATTTATTATTGCAAATATAATTAAGTCTAATTATTGATTAGATTCAACTTATATTTAAGAAATTATTGAATAATGTGATGGAAAATGTAGCACTTTGTGTTTATAAGTTGGCATTCATGCTATTCTGAGTTGAGGGTGAAGCCTGACTTTGAGCGGTGGGAATCAAATTGAATGTCTTTGAGGAGCACAATCAGATATTTCAAAACTATAAACTATGCTACGGTAACGAATTAAGGGGCTGTTCATATTGTTCTTAAAATATTGTTTTAAAAATATAAAATTACAAATTTTATTTTGAAATAAAGCTTCTTAAATTATATATTTTATAGAAAACTTTATTTAAATTACTTATACGAATATTTTAAATATAAATGTAAAATAACACTCCCCCTTTATCTCTCATCCATCCACTGGTGTAAGTACTGCTTGAAGTTTGCAAGGCACGTTGAATTTTGATCACTTCTTTATGAAAGTAATAATACATAATTAATTATCAGAAGATTGTGTGATATTCGTATGAGAATTTAAGTCTTTGTGCATACGATGAGTGCTCAAGATGCCAGATCTAGCCGGCAAGTACCCGCGATCGAGGCACACCTGAAAAGTGCCTCCGGTGCTAATTCACAAGGGGGGTTCAAGGCTCACTCAAGGGGAGACCAAGTACCGATTCCAGTGGCAACCATATTTGAGGCGTTCCTGACGAACGTTCGAGTATGGTTTGTAATATAAAAACGTGCGCTTTATATTTGTAGGATATTTTGAAATCAAATCTCACACAAATAGCACCACATATAAAGAGAAGAAAAAAAAAAGAAAAGAGCAAGAGAGTCGTCATCCGATTGAGATCCGATTTAAGTTTTATTTTTTGTTAAGGTCGGATACGTTATTCTATAATGAATTTTTATATCGTATTTTGTTTGGTTACTCTTATTTCTTATTGTATATTTTATTGTGACTTATTGGGGTTTGTTAAAGGGGTTGTAATCAACCATTCTTCACTCAAAATTATAGTGAAGAGATTTTAAAAGGAGATTACTTATAACTGATACTTTTATAGTGGGTTTATTTTAAAATTTATCTCATAATTTTTTTCTTAATTGAAAAAAAATTTTCATATTAAAAATATTATGTATTGTTATGTTTCTTATATTTATAAGTTTAGTAACTGACGTTTAGATGGGAGGTTTGAATTTTGTTCCATTGTATCTGATTGTATGTATCGGAATTAAAATCCAACATTGTGAACTTCTCAAATGACCTAATATGTTTTTTTTTACTTACCGCAGACGAATTATAATTTAATTTTATCCAAGCAAGAAGAATAAAAAGTAACTTTGGTCAATGAAAGGCAAATATAAACGTCTTATTTATAGAGGAAAACGAATAGAACATAAAAAATCCCATTTTCATCAAAGTAGAACTTCCTTAACTCACGTACCTCCGCCAGGCTCGAAGCCGTATCAATGGAGGATGGTCAAAGGCAAAACAACCGTGCATCCAATATTACACGCGGGATGATCGTGAGTTTCTAACTGCTCTTGGCCTTACTCTGAAAAGTATGCACGTCCCAGAACGATATATATTGCATTTTTCTCTTTCTTTTTGTCCTTTTTGTTTGCTGATATGGTTTATTTGAACAGATTTTCAATGTCTTTCTTTCTTAGTTATATGGCATGAAGAAGAAATGAACAGCTTCTCAAACCAATGCTTTCTGTTTCTTTTTCAGAGGATGATATACAATTGCATGTTTTTTCCCCTGAGAAATGATTTTTCAGCGTAGTTTTAGGTTCCCTTTGATATTACTGTTAGGCGTTCTCATACAAACTGTGCTTACGTATGGAATCACCGGAAAATGACATGCAAAAAGAAAGAAAGAAAGATAGAAACCTCACCGGCGAACATGCAGCCAACACAGCATGAGCCTAAGATTGTCTTTTCTTCGGAAAAGAAGGAACAAACAAAAGCTTATTCACCTCCCCCCTCTCCCCCCAAAAAAAACTGCTCTTGCACTTTCAGGAGTGGCCGGAGCTCCGACTTCCTCAGCTCTCTTTTCCTCCTAGACAAAAAGATTAAGAAGCTTTCGTTTCTGACCTCGTCCTCCAGGCTTTGTTCCGTCGTCGACGACATGTTCAAAGCTCGTCGTCGTGCCCGACGATTCATATTCAATCGGCATCGTTCCTCCCCTCTTCTCCGTGTCACTCATCCCAATCTCTCTGCAGTTCCCGTTGTTCCCGATCGAAAACAGGCAAAGATCCGGCGGAGGAAACCGGATCATGGACTGACCGAACCCATAACTTGGCACACACGATAGCTTTGACAGACCGTACACGGTCATAAGCCTCCCAGCTTCGGTACCATGAAACGTCTCGGGAGATTGGCGAAGAAACAGCGGTTCACGTGGCTGGGGAGTGAGTATGCGCGCGAGTATGTCAAGAGGTACCGGCTGTAAAACTCCGCCGGAGAGCACCGTCTGCACAGCCGCTTGGCACAAGTGCCCGTTACCCGACCACAGAAGCCCCACCGCTCCGTTCACAGGGTTCACCGTCCTTCCACAAGCTTCAAACAGCAATGACTGAAATAAAGCTGCCTCCCACAGTCCAAAAACAGAGTACAAAGACCGATCAACAGTTAGAATTTGAATCAATACAACTTCCGCGAAGAGCGCACACGCAAATATTACATAAATATCCTGTAAAAGTCATATGTATCCCCTTGGTTGCAGAAAAAGGTTTGGACGGTAACCGGAGGAAGTCCTCGATTAAAAAAGAGGTCTCCCGCTCGGATTGATAAGAAAAAAATGTTCAGTTTCTGGGGCCGAAAAACAAGATGTCTAAACAGATATGATGCATGGCAGGGAGTAGTGGCTATATAAAATTGGTGTTGAATATGGAGTAAAGATGGAGTACCTGGGCGTTGGTGGGCAGGGACTGCGGAGATGAAGGACATGAGATCGGCGCGTCCGAAGAACTTGGCGACGAAGAGAGTGGCGCGGCCCTGAGCGTCGGGGCTGTCAATCCATTGCAAGCAAGGCCTCAGAATGCAAGACTCGCTGCATCCCTTTCGGAGAACGCGGCAGCCATTGCAGCTCATCTCTATCTTCTCTCCTACTCTCTCTCTCTCTCTCTCTCTCTCTCTCTCTCTCTCTCTCTCTCTCTCTCTGCTGCTGCTGCGACTCCTTTTGCAAAGCTAATAAGGAGAGGAAAGGAAAGGAAAGGAAAGGAAAGGAAAGTGGTAGTGGACAAGGAGTAGCTGTTTAGGCAGAAAGAGACAAGGGGAGTTTTGAGATGGGGTGGTGGTGGTGGTGAAGGAGATAAGAGAAAAAAGGTTGAGGGGTTCGGCTCGTGGAAGGGTAGCGGTGTTAAATGGATACCGTTTGGTCCGGCTTATTTATTCAAGTTATCACCATGTAACAGAGGTAATAATATTCCGATTCAGTATGGGACGTGATACGACTATACTGGATTAGCCGTACCCCTAAACGGTGCCACGTTATACTAAATGTAATTACATATTTCATCAATTTTTTTCTATTTAATTTTCAATCATATTAAAAAAACTCCTACATTTATATAGTTAAAAAATATTATTTAATTTAAATTAAATATAATTATTATTTTTATATTTTTTATGTGTTACTTTTAATAACTATGACCTTTAGAATTTTCTCATCACTCTTATAATTTTTTAATAAATAATTCATTCATAATAGTTAACTAATTTAATTTTCTTAAAAAATATCATACAGTACTAGAATATTTTTAGTGGTCGCCAAAACTAAAATTTTTAGCAATGATACTTAGAGTAGATTGTGATTTTAAATATTTATAACTATTATTAATATATGTGATGGATATCATATTTGACAGCCTAAAAAAATCCAAACACAGCTTCAAGCCAAAAGATTAAGTTCAACGGCCCAGAGTGCCTATATAACCCATTTCAACAAATATAGCAGAGGCCAGATTAACGGCTCACACGGTTTCTCAACTAACGACATCGAATGTTAGTTGCAACAATTGTCGTGATAAAAACAACGGTTAATCGTCGCTCATCATCTATAAATATCAGTGTTCTCATTCTAAGAAAGGGATGGAACTTGAGATTTCTCAGATTAAAATATATAATACACCAAAAGCGTACTCTTTCTCTCAATATAAGACGTCACTTAAAGAGTATAATTTCTCAAACTTTATCTTTTTATATCCTCTTTCTTTTTTTCAAATTTAAGAAAAATACTGATTTAAATTTTGGAAAAATATATCGGAGAGTGGATCCTATTAATCTTTTGACTATTATTTGTAATCGTATAGGATTTAATTAAAAGCTTACGGAGATCAAAGATTTCAAACACCCGACAGACAAATTTCTCTATCAATACAATAATCAAATTCTCAAATTTAACAATACATGTGGAGTATAATTAGTATTGAAATATCAAAATAATTTTATTATATTTTTTTATTATCAAAATTAAAAAAATTATGTATCATAATTTAATAATTAAATTATAAAATAATAATATTAATATATAAATTATATATAAAAATAAATAAAAATAATATAATTATATTAATTATATAATACATAAGAATGAGAAAATAAAGAATAAATACAATAATTATTAAACTATTGTTTTGGTCGATGCTTTATATTGGAACAGTCATATGAATATTGAGATTAAAGAAAATAGAGGCCATATTTGATGGGTCCTAACCAGCTACTTAGCACAAATTAAAATATTAAATTATATTATATATAATTTAATATTATTTATTATGAATTGTATCTAACTCAACCCATAATAAGTTAGACCACAAATAGTACGATGCAACTAAGACCTTGATGAACGAGATTGTATTGAGTTAAAAAAGTAACCTTGGTCAAGTTAAACCTTGGTTTAATAGGAGAGAGACGGGGCGAGAATATTTATTTTTTCTCCCCAGCCTCTGGGCACGAGCGTCTCCGGGTTTCTGCGGCTCTTTGTACTGCCACCGTCGGATTTGCTTTTCCGATGCGTGCGGTCTGCAGCTACAATCCTCGTAGCAAGTTTAACAACATATAATATAAACGAGAGGGTGGCATTCATAACATTTTCTTTTAATATTTTGTGACAAAATTTTAATAATATGTCATTTTATTTAATTTTAATAATCCAGTAATCTTTATCTTATTATATATATATATATATGATGGGACATAAGAAAGAGGACAACCAAACACAAAAGCCCACGGACTTGGCGACCGGCCCAAGACACATCCGGCTTGCAGGCCCAAAGGCGGTCAACACTTCGTTGACCGAAGTAACGCCTAAACTACCTGGAAAAACTAAGCTGTCCACGGCCAAATTCAGATGGCCTATATCGCCATTTTTGCACACCGAAGATTACCTGCCTTAACTAGTTAGAGTTACAAATATTATCCCAAATCGCGATTTCTCTGAAAATGACAATTTCTAACTCAACATATCAACCAAATATTCACTGTAGTATTTGCCGTATGTAGCATCCCTCTTAGGAATGAAGGAGTCTCCTTTGTCTGATCGCGGTTGCCTAAATAAGCACTCATGATCTTCACGTCAGCCCACCAAGTCTGTGCGAGACAGCTGGCGGCCAGTCTTACTACATAGGCAAGGTTGAGAAAGCATGTAGACTATAAGAAGCCATTGGGACAAACTCTAAAGGCAGATACACATTAATACTCGTATACCCAATCAAATAAGCCCTCAAACGCTACTCTTCGGAGCTCTCTCTATGTCTGCCAAGCTTCTCAAGAATCCCTTTATAATTTTCGCCTCTATAACGCTAAAGTCGCTTTCTAGAAATGCACCATCATAAAACTTGCTCTACGATGAGTATAACCTTTGAGTTAAACTCAAGCGATCTTTTCTTGCATCATTTTACATATGTTCTACTCCTACATCTTTTATCTTTTAGGAAATATTATTAATTTAAGCGTCGAAAGATATATCGAGGAGAAAATTTCATAAATCCTTTAACATCTTATTTTTGAATTATGGTGTGTAATTTAAGCCAACGAGTTTGGAAATAGGAACCCACATTAGTTTGACTTGAAGGCCCATTAGCACTTTAATCCGTAGACGAATCAATTTAGGACGCATCAATATATATTAATTTTTTTGGATGTTAAATTATCAAGATACTTATGTTATGAAAAAATAATAATAAATAATATTATTTTCGTATTTGTAATTTTTTAAGAAAATATTACATCCCAACTTAATTTAGCGACTGAAATTTGCATAAGAGAGACTTTCCCTCACTTTTGCGGGGAAGCACCCCATGCGTTATTTCTTGTGCTACAAATCCCTAAAAAGAAAAAGAAAAAGAAAAATTATACATCAAAAGTCATTGAGATAAAAAAGATGTATAATCAAATGATCTTAAGAAAATGGGATAGAGGAGATTGAGATATTGCTTTTTTCGCAAACAAAACAACATTGGGTTGTGAATTTTTTTTTTTTTTAAGTCTACTTAACAGCTCATTGAAAAATTACATAAGTCATTTAGGAATTTTTATTAATCTTATTGTATTTGAAGATTTGATTGTTATACGGATGAATAAATTTGTCCGTCGGTCATTTGAAATCTTTGATTTCCGTAAGCTTTTAATTAGATCCTATGCAATTATAAACAACAATAAAAATATTGAATAACTTATATTCTGGTATATCCTCCGACACTCAAATTAATATTTCTCTTAAATATTAAGGAAGAGAGAGAATGTAAAAAAGTGTAAGAAGTTCGAGAAGTTGCGCTCTTTAAGTGGGGTCTTAGTTTTAAAAGAGAGAGTATGCTCGTGTCATCTTTGAATATTTTAGTTTGAAAGAACTCAAATTCATTCAAATTGTCCATTTTAAATGGAGAGGACTGAGATTTATAGAAAGTGAGCGGTGGTTAATCGTTAAAAAAATTGACCAACGATTAATTGCTATTCTTATCACGGTAACGGTTGTAACTAATATCGGATGTCATTAGTTGAATAATTGTCCTAGGCCACTAAATTGACGTCGGTCATATTTGTTAAAATGGGCCGTCCAGTCACTCTGGGCCGTTGAACTTGGTCTCTCGGCCTAAAATTGTATTGGGATTTCTTATTTAGATCGTCGGGTATGATACCTATCAAATCTTAACTCAATTTCTTCTAAAAATATCCTTAAAAATTTTTCATAAAAAATAAAAATTTTAAATAATAATAATTATTGTTATGTTTATTATAAAGCACATAGTTTGCCCTATAAACTTTCGGTTCCTATTATTTTCCATTCTTTTCTACTATTTTTCTTACTCCATTTACAATTTGATCTTGTGATTTCTTTAGATACACTTAAAATATTAATAAAAAATAATATTTATAAATAAATTTGGGAGAACGAAAAATTGAAAAATGACACTAATTTTCCATCAATAGAGTTGGACTTACCATTATATTATTTGAAGGAAGTGAGATTCAAACTAACACTTGGTAGGCTACAAATATCATTCTTAATTAATTACAATGTTGTTGGGTTAGGATTAACAAAATTTAGGAAAGAAGTGGGCATTAAATTTATTACTTCATACATCAAATTTATTAATTAATACATTTATATACATATTTTTGATTTTTATCAGTTTTATTTGGATTAAATACTGAGTGATATCAAAGAATACTCTTTAATTATCTTTACTAGTTACCCAATGATATATCATTTTATTTATTTATCTATATTAATAAATTATATAAAAATAAATTGATATACAGATATTATATTACTATTTGATAATATTGCCAAAATAACTAAAGTTTTCTTTAAAACGTTTCTAGGACTACCTCAAAGCAAAGGCATCTGCCCATCTTAGCATCTTTTTAGAATAGACAAAATTCTTAATTTAACTTGTCAATTTCTGCTTTTTTGTGGCCTAATCTTTGGCCTAATTGAAGTCATAATTTTGTAGATTCCTTCACGATAAAAAAAATAAATGCTAAAATGGCAATAAATATAAAGATTTTGATTGGGAGGTCATGCTTTTTGATTTTATCCGTTCATTTAAAATTAAATAATTAAAAATGAATAATTTTTTTAAATAATTTACTTTATTTTTTTATTTTTAAATAAATAATTAAGATTAACCCATAATTCATAAAATCATTAACGTCCAAGAACTTAATCACAACCTAATGATTCAAACACAACAAGAAGATTTAAACAGCTTTTCATTTATTTCAGGCAAATACTAGCACTATACTTCTGTATATACATTAACAAATTAACGTAACCTAGTTAATTAAAGTCCGTCAATAAAAATTTAATATCTAAAATTTTTATAATTAAATTTTTATTTAACGATGGAGATTAGAGATGCACTAGGGTGCCGTGATATGCGGGAAGCCGGCTAAATGCATCAATAAGTATGTTTTATTTTAGGATATATGGCCCCTGAGTTCTTGATAATGGTAGGGTGTTTGATACTTGTAATGCATCTTTCATTCAATGGTGTTGCCTAATAACTCGATGCACAACTTATATAAATCAATTTTCAACAAATAAAAGCACTTCTATTAAAGTATTTTATTACAGATGGTGGTGGCATATAATGTAAATATCGTCACATTTTATAATTGAATTATGATAGTTTAAAATTTTTAGAGCTGGAGTTAAATAGAAATGTATTAAAAGAATTTCTATAGAATTTTTCACAAGATTTTTATTTAATGTAATAGTTTATACTTAGAAATTTTTATTTGGTTTAGGCATCCCACGGGCATTTATGGAATGATAGATGTATTTTACATGTCTATAATGAAATTAAACCCATGGACTTAGGCCCTTTTTTATTGCAAAATCCTATTTTTAGATGTAAAAAGCTTAAACAATATTGAAAATAAGTTTTCTAATGTGGTATTTTACCTAAATAATGAGAATTTGATGTACCTAAGTATTGAGATTTTGCTAAAAATGACATAAGACATTTATCATGACTTGTTTAACAATGTTAGAAGAGTATATTCTTTTTTTATTTACTAGAATAATAAGTACCAAAGAAAAGGGCAACAAAATTTAAATTTGGGTAAAAACATTTCACTAAATGATAAAAGTTCAAACGTGTTTAATTCGATAAAAGTTTAGAGAAAATAAAAAGATATATAAAAAAGTATTTTTATATTTAGTTTATAAACAATTATAAAAAAATATAATGCAAAAATTAAAAAAAAAATACATTAAGGACTTATAACAATTTTTCTATTTAAAAATTAATGAAGAAAATATTTTTATAATAATTTTTTTTCATCCATATCCAAACCTAAGAATCCGGACACTTTTTTAAATATATTTTTTTTTTAAATGTTGGCATATTTAAAATTATTCAAATGTGTTTTGGAGATATCCTCATATTCTTGGAAATACATTTTAGACATGATTTGTTAGATTTTTTTGCTATATTTTTATATTTTTTAATAATTATAAAACATAAAATGATAAAATTAAAATATAAATATTAATATATAAAAAATTTTACCATGTTAGATTTTACTTTTAATTCGTTAAATTATATTATTATTATTATTATTATTAAAAATATTATAATATAACCTATTTATATTAGCTAATTGTGTCCTTTTAACAAAATTTTTTTGAATAAATAAACAATAAACATATATATATATATATTATTATAATTTATTATAAAATAATATTATTTATCAATTAAAAAAAAATAAATTATAATTTTACTTAATATATTTCCAATACATCATATTTTTATTTCTAAAATAAAAAAAATATGTTGACATATCAGTATTATATCAAATATGTAAATATTAATACTTCTTGGATCCAAACAAATCAAAAAAATTTACTTTCTTCTTGAATTTCTTTAGTATTATTTTTGTGTTATTTTTTTTATTTTTTTTTTTTTTTACAAATTTACTCCTAAATAATGTAAATACAAATGAGCCTCATTACCAATCTCCTGATTGCATACGAGCCATAGTTTCATTTGAAAGGATTATGATCTGCACGTAGGCCAGTATCTCAAAATCAATTTTCCGATCCAACAGACCTCGGCCCAATAAATTATGAACAGAAAGGTTTGTTTTTATTATTAGAAAAAAAAAAAAAAATCCACAACTCCTCGTACACATCAATAAAATATTGCAACACAAAGAAAATCTACACTTAGAAGGATTTCTCTCGCTGAAAAACACACCATAATCAATATCCTATCATACTCTAAAATCATGTCCATAGCAACTGCAGGAGAAAATTGATTTTCTTGACATTTTGTAAGACTTATCTCATATAATATAACACATATTTAATACTTTATTAAATTAATTAATAGTTATTATCCTATATGATTTTTTTATTTTTTATAAAAAAAATTATTTACTTTTTTATTAACCTAAATTTTAATAAAAAAAATGACATTTATATAATTAAAAATTAATTATCTTTCTATCTAAAAATGATAAAATTACTCATCATTTGTTGAGAAATATGACTGTCAAATTTTTGAATAGTGTGATGCTATTTAGATTTAAAAATAGAGGTTATATTTATTAATTTCTATTATTTGAAATTAATCTAGAAAAACTATAAAAAAATTTTCTTTCAAAAATTTTGTAACTCTTATGAAAAAAGAATGAAATGGATAAAATAAGATAAATTAATTATATTTTTTTACAGAAAAGAACTTTAAGTAAGGATTCAAGTATGTCTATGATATTTATTTTCGTCTTATAAAATTATAAAATAACGTGATAATTCTAATAATTCATATAAATATTTTAATCTTATAAAATGTTTCTTAAAACTTTTACAGTACAAGCTGGATTTCAGTACTACCTTAATTAAATCAAGTAAAGAATAAGAGATATAGTAATATAAAAAATATATATATAGTTTGAAACTCACTGGCTTTAAAGTTTGTATTTCACATAGTTCTTTCATAATCAAGGATGGCATGCCAGATGTTATATCACCTTTCAACCCTACTTTCTTTTCAGGTGTACGTATAGGCAGCTCATTGACCAATGTTGGAGGAAAAATCAAAGAATTCATATCAAAAAAGAAAGTAATTAATAAGAGTATATAGGAATTAGAGACGAGAACTTACTTGCCATGGAGTTTGGATTAAGACAGTTCTTCCTTAATTAATAATTGCATGCTAGAATGCACAAGAGTGAATTCCAATAATGGCATTTAGGTTTAGAATTGAAAGATCAATATTACAGTAGAATGGAAACAGGTCCAGATCAAACCTTCTTGTTTTGTTGAGATTTTGAAATGATATGGATCCAGAACATCTCCTTTTGATCAATATCATCAACAAAAGAGATTGCAATAGAAAATGCACGGATACATGACTTGCAGGAACCTAGAAGAGAGCACGAGCATAATAAATAGGTATGTTCTGTGCGTGCAAAAATGAGATTCATTTCTAAATTTGACACAATTGTTCAGTTTTACTCTCTCTTAGGACCAAAATACGCTCCTATTATCCATGGAAAATTATATTTTGGCTGAAGCTAATATATTTTAAGAAACATTAACTATGTACATGTCCACCATAATCCAACACAAACTAATTTTCTTAGTTATCCAATGCAGAGCCGTTCGATTCTAATATGGACAAAGGTAGGAATCTTTCAAATTTTCAACATGTCAACCATGGAATTATAACTTTGAGAAATTATTAAAGATATAGGATATAGAGGAGTTAAACTCCAGCCTCTTTTAAAGTTATGACCAAACTTAAGTTGTCAGAAGCACGCAAATAAAAAGCAATGATAACTCTATATTTCATCATACTCTTATCAGACACTACCTTCTTCAACACAATCACCCACATCATCAAACTCTTCTTTCCAATATCATAATTCAAGGAGTCTAGAACTATTGTGTGAATTTCAGCAATTGCTTTAAGGTCTTGTCATATGAATTTTCTAGCTAGGACATGTGAAATTATGGTTTTATAGCCTCTTCCCGAAAGCATTATGAAGTACCCCAAGATAGAACATTTTTCCATCTAGAATGTAATTTGTCTCATTATGACAAGAGGATTATTTCTTAATTGCATCAGCACCAGAAAGCAATCTTTACCAATAGGACTAAACTTTTCTTTTCCCAAATTAGATTCAACAACTTCAATATCAAAAGCTAATGGCACCATATTGACTATAGACTGCTCATTTTAATCATTCTCAAAACTGTCAACAGCAATAGGCTTTTCCAATCTCGAAGCAGCTAAACCAAGACCTAAGGTTTGTGTTGTCTGCCCTACCAAATTGGAATTTAAAATAAGCATTCCAGCCGTAAGAATTCTAAAAAGAAAGTCATCACTTATCTAGAAAATATATTTCAGCAAAAGTTTGCAAATGTTAAATTGTTTTAGCGAGGGACAATGTCAAATATTTTCAAACCTTAGCCTTATTTGATTTAAAGGCTTGATGACAGATTTTGGCTGGAGAAGTCTAAAAAGAGAGCCGTGAGACTGAGGAATCAGATCAGTTGGAGAAAGGTCTTTCAATTGGCTGATAGACCAGATCACCTACGATTTGATCGGTAAACTTCTGCACTTTCCATGAAGTTTAATGGTTTTGGACATTTGACATGAAATGGAGCAACAGACTCATCATGTTATCGCAAAAAATAACCATAAAACATGAGATCCTTTACAAAATAAATCACAAATGATGAAGTAATAATTCAAAGACCTGACCTTGTACTTGTATTATCTCTTGGTTCTTAAGATCCTTTTATTTAGCCTTCCATTATTGTTAAATGCAAGCACAACATAAGGAAAACTAAATTGCAACTTACTAAATGGTATTTCACACAACAATGACAACATCTTCAACTTAAAATTACAATTTTTTATTGATATTATTTAGTCTTCCCAACAATTAGTTGCATCTTTGGATGCGATGATAGTGATGATTCCTAATTTAAGAAAATAATTTCTTTTCAGGTAAAACTCAATCACAAATATGAATATAATAGTAAAGTATAACTCCTTGTAAGTATGTAAAATAAGTAACAGGAAATGATAGATAAAACAACTTCAAATCACACCATCAATTGTTGTGATCTTCCAAATTAATAGCAAAGAGATTCAATATTACATCAAAAATTGACCAGGAGAAGCATGGGTTCATTAGTGTTGTTCTCCTGTTGAGTGAATGCAGTAAGGTGTCGATGCTGCAACAGCTACCAGCATCAGAGTGTGGGAGAGATATCCAAACTCTAACACAAACTGAAACTCATTACAGTGATATTGCCGAGAATAGTTGTGAATAAAGATTTCTACTGCATTCCGCCACAATTGAAATCTCAAAGAAATCAAAGAATGCTAAATGTACTATATTCTTCAACTACCTGCCTTTAGGACTTGTCATTCTGTATCTTCGAGTAGTAGTTTCACCTTCAAGCTTCATCAAATTCAAAGAAAAGAGCAATGGAAGATACTAAATTTTATCTTGCAAACAATAAGAAAATTTCCATGTCAGCAGCACAACATTATAAAGAAAAACAAACGAACTTCTTAAAAATATAGAGGACACAAGAAGAATTTTTGCCTCCTGGATTCTCCATTATAGTTCGTTGAAGCTGTCTTTTGAGAATACCTTGTAGCAAGTTAGCATCATAATTAAAACCAACGAAAATGAAGAATTTGAAATAAGTACTTTCCGCGATAAGGGTACTCAGAATTAAGTTTTGTGATAGTTGGATCAGCATTGAAAAATACAAAATTAACGCTTGATTTCACGTAGAAGTCGATCAATTAGGGTTTCATTCGACGATTCATGTTCTTTGCTAACATCTATTTGATAAATCTTCTTCCTGCAGGAGTTTGAGAAGCCCCAATCGAAGAAAACACAACTTGAATTAGGGTTTAATTCACATGTACAAGAGCAGAATATTAATACAGAGAGTTGATTGGATCAATGTGAAGATATTTGACAAAGCTTAAGGCGTTTAATAGAGCTTTTACCCCCATAGCGAATGATTCAAGGTTCGGGGGAATTAGAGAGAGAATGTAAGTTTTCCCGGAGGTAATGGGATGAGGGGGGAAAATAGATGGGAAATGAGCTATCCACTCGTCTGCGTCTTAGAAGGTCACCTAGGCGCCGTGGGTCAGGATTTGGGAAGGCGTTAGTATTTGTCGCCATATTGCTAAGATTGTGGACCCCAACTTGTCAACTAGAGTTCTTGACCCATCAAACCGTGCCACCCAAAGATGTGAAGACCTTGTGAAGGGCCTCTCCTGCCCCTTCCTGAGAACTCATGCTCCTTAATTGTAGCCATATATTTTGGGTTTTGGTCTCCTCTTGTATATTTGAGCTTATTAATAAGAAAAGTACTTTTGTCACATTTTAATCTGTGCCTTACTTTTTTTTTCATTGTTTGTTTACTACTTGATGTGTATGTCGACCGGACAACTTATCGAGTAGCCTCTGGGCCAGTTAACTTGGAGCGTTGACCGCCATGGTCTTGTCGCTCAGAAATGGACCCTTGGTCCTCAAGGAATCGCTTTTATACATGAGCATGCCTTAGTGATCTGTGCCCTAGTAATGTGTGGGACTGCCTTGGTTACGACTTTGGGCGGCCAGCTTTGGGGCTTTATTCTTCCAATTTTTGCCCCAATTTATTGACCGTCATAGACTGACTGCGCTACCTTCCACCGGGGAAGGTCGTCACGCCTGCCGTTTAAACCCCATAAGGTTTAGTATTAGATCGCGAATGGGCCACTTGGATGATTAATATTAATTCGACCACTTATAGGCCGCCTAAATGATCAGGATTTAATTTGACCCCCTATGGGTTGTCTGAATGATCGGGGTTTAATTTGACTGCCTACGGGCCTCCCGAATGACCAGGATTTAATTCGACTGTTTACGAGCCGCTTAAATGACTAAGGTTTAATTTAACCACCTACGAGCCGCCTGGATGACTAGCGTTTAATTACGAGCGGGTGAAAATCCGTCCGACTTAGGGATAGTCTATGTCGTTAATTTTGTTTAACTTGCAAGTAAGCATTCATATGGAAAAGGAAAAAAAAGAAGAAAATAGAAGCAATGGACAATGCAAATGAGAAAAGAAATTTTCTTTTATTAATCATGATAAATGTTATAAGCACATTTCATGTCATACAGATGACCTACCTCGGTCTTAATTAGTAGTATCGCTTTAGGTGGACCATGTTCCACGTCCGTGGGACCAACTTGCCGTTCTGAGTTTAGAGTTTGTATATTCCATTCGTAGGGTAAAACTCAATCACAAATATGAGATTAGGAATATGCCTTTCTAAAATTTTAACAGGAAATGAAAGCTTATCACACCATCAATTGTTGGATCTTCCAAATTAATCAAAGAGATTCAATATTACATCTTGACCCATAATCTTATAGGTGTCGATGCTGCAACAGCTACCAGCATCAGAGTGTGGAGAGATATAGGTCTCACAAATGAAACTCATTACAGTGATATTGTCGAGAATAGTTTTGACTTTCTTGTTGTAATAGAAATCAAAGAATGCTAAAGCAATTTGTTGTTAGGACTTGTCATTCTGTAGCGGATAGTTTCACATCAAGCTTCATCAAATTCAAAGAAAAGAGCAATGGAAGATACTACTTTATCTTGCAAACAATAAATATTTCCGATCCATTATAAAGGGAATTTAAAAATATGGATCGAATTTTACCTCCTGGATTCTCCATTATAGTTCGTTGAAGCTGTCTTTTGGGAGCCCTTTAGCAAGTTAGCATCATACTACCAAAAATGAAGAATTTAGTCCCATACTTTCCGCGATAAGGGTACTCAGAATGAAGTCTTACATTGAAAAATTGGTTAACCTTGATTTTGAAGTCATCAATTGGGGTTTCATGACGATAGATGTTCTTTGCTAACATCATTTGATAAATCTTCTTCGTGCAGGAGTTTGCCCCCCCAATCGAAGAAAACACAACTTGAATTTGGTTTTTCACTTGTGGCAGTAGCATAGGTTGGTCAATTTCAACCTATCCGTTTGCTTAAGGCGTTTAATAGAAGTTTGGCCCAATCGAATGATTCAAGGTTCGGGGGAATTAGTGAGAGAATGTAAGTTTAAACGGAGGTAATGGGATGAGAGGGGAAAATAGATGGGAAATAAGCGAGTTTGATTTTGTTTTTCTTGTTTTGAGTTTTGGAGCAGGTTTCATTGTGGGTGAGCACGGAAGAATAGCCTGGGAATGCCATCCCTTGTCTGCGTCTTAGAATGTTATACCGTGGGTCAGGATCTGGGAAGGCGTTAGTATTTGTGAATTTTAAGATTGTGGACCCTAACTTTTATAGAGTTCTTGATCAATCTTGCCACCCAAAGATGTGAAGACCTTGTGAAGGGGTCGTTTGAGAACTCATTTTGTAGCCATGTATTTTAGTCTATATTTGAGCTTATTAATAAGAAAAGTACTTTGCCGCATTTTAATCTGTGCCTTACTTTTTTTTCATTTTGTTTACTACTTGATGCGATGGAAAATGGTTTGAGAATATCAAGCCCCTATTGTCGCGGAAATGGAAGGTCCTAAGGAGCTTTTATATGAGGATGCCTTAGTGATACGGCCCTAGTAATGTATGTGGTGGAGATTGCCATGGAGTTGGCAATTGGGGCTTTATTCTTTCAAATTTTGCCCCCGATTTATTACAAACTCTAGGGTGTCCTTACCTTCCACCGGGATTGTAGGCCGTTTAAAACATAAGGTTTAGTATTAGCGCATGACTTTGAATATTAATAGGTTCTTCGCCTAAATAACCAAGATGTGTGACCCACATATCCCGATGTGAACTTTGCTCTAGGCGTAGTATGGTTCCTTAGGAATAAGGCACCGAAGGTATGGAGTTGAGTTTAATTGGCGAAAATCCGTCCCACTTAGGGATAGTCTATGTCGTTGATTTTGTTTAACTTGCAAGCAAGCATTCATATGAAAAGGAAAAAAAGAAGAAAAGAGAAGCAATGGACAATGCAAATGAGAAAAGAAAATTTCTTTTTTTCTTGATAAACTTAGCACATTTCGTCACATTATTCGACCTCGGTCTTTTAGTATCACTTTAGGTGGAAACCTCCACGGTATAGTGTCAGTTTAGAGTTTTTAGCTATTCGGAGACTTACATCACTTCTTATTCCTTTCTAATTTTGGGAAATCTTATTAAGACTTTATCTTGCCCATAATCTCTATTCGCAAGGCTAGGTCTCTAATTTTGGATCTTCGACTATTGCCGCTCTAACAAGTTGGTTGGCATTCCGGGCTTTTCTTTATTTGTTAGTGGACGTGGACTAGGTTCAATTTGTCAAATCTCTGAATAGCATCCTTCATCTTGGCCAAGTATTTAGCTAGAAAGAGTAGGGTTATGAGCCCCACCTCAAAAACTTTCGTTAATGGAGTTAGCGCGACTAACTTAGAGTCCAAGTGTGGACCAATCTGAAATAATTAGTGTCTCTTGTTAAAGTACTCTTTGACTAGTCGTAATCTGGCTAACAAGGTTTCATATTTGGTAACGTTGTTAGTGGCGTTTCAACTCATTTGGTGAAGTTTAATGGAGTACTTTTCAACTGGGAAATGGTTTGAGAATATCAAGCCCCAATTACGCGAAAGGCTAAGTCCTTAGATGGATCCATAGCTCTACGGGCGGCTAGTGGTGGAGATTGCCATGGAGTTGGCAATTCTCGTACTTCTTTACAAACTCCGCGGTGTCCTTCATTAGACAAACCATCCATGTTGAGGATCCATTTGACCCACATATCCCGAGGTGAACTCTTTTAGGTGCTGATTTGCGTTATCGCCGTCCGTCGGGTGCTCGGCCCGGTTGTTTTCGATGATTGGGGTCCACAGTCGTGTTCCTCGATATAGTGAAGTTGAGACTTACATCACTTCTTATTCCCTTGGGATGCTAAAGAGTCGGGTCTGTTTTGGATCTTCGACCGTTGCCGCTCAAAATTCGATTCTTTGTTGTTAGGACATGGACAGGTTCTTTCTCAACTCGAATCGATGGCCAAGTATTTAGCACTTTACTAGCCGTTCTAAAAAACGTAAACGGAGTTTTCAAAGGATGCTCTTCAGTGGTTGGTCGGTCAGAATAACCACACAATGAGCCTAGAAATATGGTCTCAATTTTTGGGTGGAGAAGATGAGCGCTAGAGCAAGTTTCTCAAAAGCCGATGTCGAACTCTAGTGGGTTTACCGGCCATTGTCGGTTTCCAAAGATGCTCTTTTTCTTACATAGTAAACCGACAATGAGTCGAAATATGGTCTCAATTTTTGGGTTGGAATGAGCGCTAGAGCAAGGATGAGAATTGTGTTAAGAGCCTACTCAGATATTGTCAAGTAGAGGTACAGCTCTTCTCAATCTCTGGGTAACGTCAGCAACGGTGGATTAACGAGGTATTGCTTCAATTCATCAAAGGTTGCTTGGCACTCTATGGTCCACTGGAAACCATGTAGTTTTGTCCCCCTCAGTGCCTTGAAGAAAGGCTGATATTTGTTTCCCGACTTTGTCAAAAAGCAAGACAGCGATGCCAATATTCTGATTAGCCTCTTGATATCCTTGACGCTCTGTGGTGAAGAGATATTTGTGAGGGCTCTGATCTTCTCTGGGTTTGCTTCAATCTTTCATTGAGAGATGAAGAAATCTAGGAACTTCCTTGAGGACACTCCGAAGATGCACTTTGATGGGTTTAATTTCATCTGGTACGCACGGAGTACTTTGAAAGATTCAACCAAATCGTGAATATGGTCACTTGTGATCTTACTCTTGGCGAGTATGTCATCAGCGTACACCTCCATATTGTGGCCGGTCTGCTTCTTGAACATCTTGTTCGCGAGCCTTTGGTAAATGGAACTCACATTGTTCAGATCGAAATGTATGACTTTGTAACTAGTACGTGCCTTGATCGGTCATGAACAAAGTGTGCTCTTCGTCCTCTGCGCACATTCGAATTTGGTTGTAATTCGAATAAGCGTCCATGAAACTCAACAGCTCTTGTACAGAAGTTGAGTTCACCAATAAGTCGATCCTGAACAAAGGGAAGCTGTCCTTAGGGCAGGTTTTATTTATATCGGTAAAGTCGACACATATCCGTAATTTTTCATTATTTTTCTTTACAAGGATGACGTTAGAGAGCCAATTCGGGTATTGAACTTTTCTGATGAAGCCGACATCGAGCAACTTCTCTACTTTTTCTCGGATGGTTACGAGTTTCTCCACGAAATGGTTCCTCCGCTTCTATTTGATGAGCTTACGGTTGAAATTAAGGCCCAACTTATGGACCATTATTTCGGACAGAATCCCATGCATGTCAGTAGGTTTCCATGCAAAAATATCAGCATCTTGTCTCAAGAACGCTATCAGCTTGTCATGTAGGGGTTCGGTGAGTGAGCTTCGATCTGTACACACCTCTCTGGATCCTTTGGATTTAGTGGTAATATGTCGGTGGCCTCGTCGGACCGTGCCTACTGGAAGGTCGTTTCATCTCGATGATCCATGTCTTCCGCCACCGCTCGGGAAATCTACAATATATAATATGTCCGCTCAGTTACTTGGTTATCTAATACTTCACCGATACCGCATACTGTTGAAAACTTTATTTTTAAGTGCGGTATTGAGGTGATGGCTCCGAACAGTGCTAGGCATGGCCAGCTTAGGATAGCATTATATACAGAGGGTAGGTCAACAACCAGGAAGGTGAGTATGTGACTTGCCATTCTGAAATACCTGCCCAGGGTGACTTTCAATTGTATTATCTTTTGGACAGCCACAGGTTTGTTGTTTAGGCCATATGGTGGCCTTGAGACAAGTTTCAACTGATTCTTTTTAAGACTAATTTTAAAGAAGGTTTTGAGATAAAGTAAATCTTTTGAGCTTCCATTATTAATGAAGACCCATTTCTGCTGATAGTCTATAGTACCATTTAAAACAAGTGTAGATACAATAAGGATATCAGAATGTGGTGAGATTACATGAGCCATGTCACTTTCACTAAAGCAAATGACATTGTCCTCCTTTCTCTGCTTCTTGCGTCCAACTTGTTATTTCTTATGATCTGCTTCGGTCTTGGGCCGGTGGGTCGTTATCATATTGACCACTCCAACTGTAATTCAGTTCCGCAGCTGAGACAGATTTTGACCCTTCTTCGCCGGAGGTGCCGGAACTTCGCCCATGGTTTCTGACAAACCTGGTGAGATAGCCATTCTGGATAAGTTCCTTAATCTCTTACTAGAGTGTCTTTTTGTCCTCCGTGGTGTGCCCCAGAGATCGATAAAAATCACAATATTTCGTTAGATTTCCTCCCTCCGCATTCTTTAGTGGTTTGAGCCACTTAAGAAACTTATTCCAATGTATCTGTATGAGGACGTTGGCCCATGTGTCGTTAAGAGGAGTTAGGTTGACCGGCTTGTACTGCTTTTAGTCGAGTGCTCCGGTCCTATACTATTTTCGACGGGGATTGTCACTGCCACTATTCTTCCTCTTTCCCTTGGCCGGGAAAGAGCGAGGCCGGTCAGTCCTCGTAGGGCGCTTCGTTTCGTTAGCTTCTTCGGTGGCTATGTATTCCCTGGTGATAGACTTCACTTCCCAAAAGGTCTGCAAGTTCTTGTGAGCCAGGTACTTGAAGAAGTCACTGTGCATCAATACAGAGATGAAACTATCAAACTTCATCTCCTCGGTGAGCTTCAGGATCCTTCTGGCTTTTGCCATGAACCGCTTCCGAAACTTCCCGGGGTTCTCTCCCTATCTTTGCTTGATATGGGAGAGATGCCAAGGTTATTTCTCTTCCTGACGACTGGAAGTGTACTGAACCAAGAAGAGATCAGTGAGTTGTTTGAAATCCGAATCGAGTTCGAGGGGGAGTCAATAGTTACAGATTCGGGTGTCCCCCTTCAAGGTGAGGGAGAAATATCAACACATTGCCGCCTTCTCCAGGCCCTGGAGACTTAGATGGGTAAGGAAGTAGTTGAGGTGATCCATAGGATCGGCGATCCTATCGTAAGAATCCAGTGCTGCCATTTTAAACTTGGCCGACAATGGACGATTCAGGATCTCAGCAGTGAAGGAAGATCTCTCCAGATCGACGGCATGCTTGTCGTCGTCTTTGAACGCGTGGTTCTAGATCTTCTCGACTTCTGCCTCAACTTGGGAGGCGTTTCCAGATCTCTTTGAGTTAAGGACATACCTCAACTTCATTCTTTCAGCGATGCGTTGCGTAGCTGGTCGGCTACTACCGCTGGTGGATTAGACGATCGTGAAAGCTCTTTCCTGAGCTTGAGGCCAGAGCTCTTCTCGAGAATATCGGAGGTTTCTCCTCTTTGGACTCTCATCCGGAGTCTTGTTACCCAAGCGCCCTTCAAGCCGTGGATGACTATAGGCGTTGAGGCCTCCGGAGCATGAGAATTGTTCGACTTTGTAGCATTTTTGGCTGGCTTTTTCTTCCTCTAGCCTCCCCGCTTGGAGGCTGGAACAGGAGCTGAGGAGAGCGGAGCCCCCTACTTCTTTTTACTTTGACAGGTGCTGAGCATTTGGAGTATTCTAGATATATTATTCATTTGCTCCACCGGGTTAAGGAAGAATGGTGTTGGCTATCTTCCAACCAGATTATTAGTTGAGTGGTCCTGATCGGAAGAGGTAGCGTCTCTAGCAAGAGTGCTAGCTTGGTTTCTAATGTTCATCATTTTGTTTGATGATTATTAATTTTAAAAACGAAAGTGGTTGGCTTTTAGTTAGTGTTCCCACAGACGGTGCCAATGATGCATCCTGAATCCAAATTTGAATAGATTTGGTCAGGTAATCCGTTAGATTTCGGTCTCCATTCGTTGAGCTTTAGATTTCGGTAATCCACGTCTTCAAATAAGAGGTTAGGTGATGACAAAATTTGTTCTCACCGAAAATATTCTAACGCTCAAATTAGTAATTGACATTCTGAAATTAGAAGGTGGATGCAAGGGATGTAGAAATGGATGCAAGGGATGTAAAAATGGATGCAAGGAGTGTGTTTATAAGTGGAAGTGCACTCGTAGGAAAAGTGGCTTTATTGTTGTTCGTGATGAGTAATTTTTCATGTTTGATTATTAGAATAGATTAAGGTGAAAATCAGTATTCAATTGTTTGATTTGTAAAATAGTATGAGAAATAAGATAGAAATAGTGATAATAATAATAATAATAATGATAATAATAATAATAATAATAATATGTATTAGTAATAATAATAATAACAAATAATAATAATAATAATAATAATAATAATAATAATAATAATACTTAATAAAAGTAAAAAAATAATAATAGGGAATAGCTATTTTCACTTATGTGGAAATAACTATTCCCACCTTTCATATGGGAGTAGTTATTTCCACATTTGTAAAAATAAATATTTTTTGAGAATATTTATTCCCAACAAATTTACCAATCAAATAAGAGAATTATAATTTTTGAAGGAATTAGTCATGAATAGAATTGTAATTCCCGTAAACCAAACACGAGGTAAGTATTGAGTTCGTAAGGAACTAACAACAGAGAGAGAGCGTATGGTGCTCAAAAGAGTTGGAGAGCTTCTGAGAGCTTAAGTATACTTGAGGGCGTTTTATAGGCAATTGAGAGCGTATTTTTGGAGGGAGTTTCCATAGCCTTTTATAGCCATGGCCATGGCCTGCATTCCTTATGCAACGAGGCTGGATATCTGCCTTCTGTGGGGGATCGTTGTCTTTCTAGCGTAGGTGTGATCGTCGTTTCTAACTGTAACGGTCAATGAGGTTGATTTCCTTCCTTCTGTGCATGATAACCGTTAAGATTTCCTACAGATTGTGCGTGAATTCTGGCGCCTTCATCTGAAAATGTACATTGATTCTGGAGGTGACTGTTATAGTAAATATTGTCTTCTTGGAGATGAAAAAATTAGGACTAACAACCGTTGTGACATGAAAATGGACGTGTGGGCCAATCTGGATATGGGTCGCGTTCATCCTGGGTTGTAGCTGGGTTACTTTTCATCTCTCCGGTTAACGGTATCGTTGACCGTCATGAGCTTAGATGGGCTTTCGTTGATCTTGGCCCTCAACCGACCCACCTGCTTCTTATTCGGTTAACGGTAGCGTTGACTGTTTAAACAAAAATAGATTGCTGAAGACTTAGGCCGTTTCCTCCTTTGGGCCAACCTGTTACTGGCATCCTCATTACTAACAAATCGTAATATCTGTAATAATATTTAGATGAATAGTTTTAAATATAAGATTTTTTGTAGTATATTCTAATTAAACTATATTTTAATTTTAATGAATATGAAATGATTATTATTAACAATTTTAATGTGAGGAATTTTAAGAAATGAGCTAGTAAGGATAATTAAGTAATTATCAACAGTGCCTGGGGTTATTTAAGTAGGTAAGGTTAGGTCACAATTAAATACTTTTCATCTAACTAAGCAGCACGTCGGTGAGTACGTAAATTTGTTTTTTTAAAAAAAATGAAAAAAGAAAAAGAGTCACTGGACTCTCCACTTGTTATGTTCTGGTAGGTGCCACATAAGCAATGAGTTGTGAGGGCCGCCCTCTAGAGGGAAAGCGAGTGAAGCCGACGGTGCCGTCCACGTTGTCTACGTTTTTTTATTTTTATTTTTTTATTTTTTTGGGTAAGCAAGCCAGATGTCATCCTTATCAACCTCATAATATATATAAAAAAAAGTGTGGAGCTGCACATTTCAGAACGCAGACGCCGTCGTTAAATGGTGGAGATTTAATTCTTTTTAGGAAAAAATAATTTAAAATATGAAAAATAGATTTTTTTTTGCTTTTTTTATAATATAAATATTATAATATTCAAAAAACTGATTCCACGTTGCCCACACTGCTCTCTTATCCTAATTTGCACGTGACTCGGCGAACGAACATGTCCTTGATGACGTCATTAGCTACGACGACTCTTTCTTAGGGACTTCCTCGTGGCTGATCTCATTGCTGATTTTTATTTAAAAATATTAAAATATTAATATTATAAAAACGCCAATAAAAAAATATAATATTTTTAAAATATTAAATTTTACTTATTGAATATTAATTCAACAGACAAAAAAAAAAAAAAAAAAAAGTTGTAAGAGCTGTGATATCTAGACGCGTAATAGTAGCCCTATGGCGTTTGGACGGTCGTCATTACAACTTAACTACGGTTGAGATTAATGGAGCTGTTTGGCCTCCATGATTAGCCAACTTGCTCTTCCAAGTCTTAATTGGCCCCAACAAACACTCAAACAAACTCATTTCTCATTCACACTTGACACACGCATCGCTTTTCCTCTTGTATGTTTTTGTTTTTTTCTTAAAATTATTTTGGTTGCCTAATTTAATTTGAAACTTAAGCAATAATCCAAATGTTTCAGTTATACTCAAACATTAATGCTAGATGTATTATTCTTCATTATTTGGAAAATACACAGCATCAAGAAGCATGCATGCTACCTAAATAAATAGTCTAATGTGACTTTATTGTGATAAGGAAATATAAACAGAAGACCTTATGCACTCCTGGACCAGTACATGCATGCTATGAAGTTAAAGACTTTCATATAAATAATTCTTAAACGAGAGTCGTAGCAATTTTTTATGAACTTATTAAATTTTAAATCACTTCTTTATAAATATCATAATTAATGGACAGCTATTAAGAAGACGCATGATGTACTCAAGTGGCATGCTTAGAGGAAGATGTCAAGCAAAGATTGCAAGATACTTGCCAAAGGGTTGATCAAGGATTGGTTGAGGGTTGTCCAAATGGTAAAGGATGTTGAAGGGTTACATGATATTAGTACGGGATAGGTTGATGATCAGTTAAAGGTCAGCATAGTAATATATAATTGCCATCCAAGAGACACATGTATGTTATCTGTCAAAAAATTGACACCGGATGAGCTCCTGAAGGGAACATGTGCATGTTTTGTCCAATGAGTTTGTGTCTAATGCGCACTTGAAGGGCATTCATGTGTCGTTTGTCCAAAGAGGTCGTGCTTAATTGGCACTCATGTCTTGCTGCTAATATAAAATTGCACTTGGAATAATTTTTAAATATCTGAAATTAATTTCTCATATAAAAAGCGCTATATAGAAAAGGAGAGAAAAAAAGAAAAAGAGGGAAATAGAATAGATTCAATATCTGATTAAGGTTTGATTTAAGTTTCTTTTTTGCTAAAACCTAGTACATTGTTTTAGCGTTAGTTTTTTAGACGTATTTTGTTTGGTTACTATTATTTTTTTATGTATTTTTTTATGTATTGAGAAATTTTTATTCAATCATTCTTCACTCAAATTTGTAGTGAATGAATTTTGTAGTTGGTTATTTATAACCGGCAGCATTTCATAGTAAATTTGTTTAAATTTATTCGGTAATTTTTTCGTTGATTGAAAGAAATTTTTTATTTTAAAAATGTTCTACATTATTATATTTATTGTGCTTATGAGTTTAATGGTTAATATTTAATGGCAATGATCAGATATGTTCTGCTATGCCAGATTATATGTATTTTAATCGGATCCCAACAGGATGGACACGGCCATGTATGCTGAACCTGTAGCTCAAATGGACCAAATTTAATGCAAAATGGTATGATTTTTGTAACAAGTTTTGATCGACCTGGTTTTGATCATCACCAACATTTTTTAGAATGTTGTGATACATCTGAGTTTATTTAGATTTAACGAGAAAAAAATGAGCAAATTAGTGTGAAACCTAACCCAGGACATTAGGACCACGTAAACTTGAGAATCTAGTTAAGATATCTTGAAAAATAGGCCCGGCAGAAAAATAATAATAAACTCAGCATCCGACAGTCTACGCGTAAATTGCCATCCGAGAAATAATTCTGAGAGAAATTAGTGTGGGCGTGATGGAATATGAATACTTCAGGAAGAGAAAACATTTCGTGACAAAGAAAAAGGAAAAAATCAATTGAATCATCAATCCTACAACAATTCCTAAGCAAATACTGCTTAAATTCTGTATGCATACGAAAAAGGAAGAAGAAGAAGAAACAATTCGCTACCATATAGAATTATAAGAAAATATAGGAGACTAAACTCCAGTATTTAGCACTGTAATTGGATCCCTGCAATAAAACTACGAAGAATTCATGAGGCGGTCGAACTCGGAGCTACAGATCCATCCCAAATAGAAGACGAGGCTTCTTCAATGGATGAGGGCTCTCCACTTCCTCGTCTTTGAAGAATTGACTTTTCTTTAGGAAGTCAACGCTCAAGAATTCCGGCATGGCAGGCAGGTTCAGGTCGAATTCCCTGTGGCTAGCCGTCGAACCAACTCCTTCCGACGTGGTAATAGCGCTGCCGCTGCCGATGCCGCTCCGAACATTGACTCCTCCTTCGTAGTGACAGCGTTTGTGTCCCCCTAAGGCCTGCCCCGTCGGGAAGCACTTGTGGCAGATGGAGCACTCGTGGGTCTTTCCACCGGGATTCGCGGCGGTTGTTGTGGAGGTCGATTTCTCATCGTCTCCGTTGAGCTTCCGGTGGCTGGCCTTGTGCCCACCTAGAGCCTGGTAGGACCCAAAGGCCTTGTTGCAGACCGAACAACTGTAACTGAGCTTTACCTCCGACACCGCCGTTGGAAGCGGAGGTGATGGGACGGTATGTGAGGCGGTGGCTGGGTTCTCCTTGGCGGCGGCCGCAGGGACCGACATAACGCTGCCACCTACTGCTCCTCTGGCGAGCATCATGAGGCAGAGAGCTAGGTACTCTTCTTCGGTGGGCGGCTCAACGGTGATCTCGTGGCGGGGACGCCTGGTGCGCTTCTTCTTGACCCAGTGGTCGAGGGAGTGGGAGGAGGATTCCTCGAATTCAAATGGAAGGTGAGGAGTTGTTGGTGAATTCAGTGCTTCCAGAGCCATGCTTTTCAGATGCTGAAATTCAAGAAACTCAGAACGAGGGGCAGAGAGAGAGAGAGAGAGAGAAGCTTGCTTGAGTCGAGGAGTGGAATTGGTTGAGTGGGGGGGAGCTGGGCGGGGTTTATAACGAGCGAGAGAGAGAGAGAGAGAGAGAGGGGTCGGAAGTTGCGTGACAAATGGTAGGAAGGTAGCTGAACCGGTAAAATAATATGTATATTGATAATAGGAAGAGGGAGAAGTCGTTTGTCAGAACTAGTCTGAGAGTAAACTCAAGCACGTTTCCTTTGAAAATGCAAGTTGCTTAGAGGAGACTCAGTTTAAGAGGAGGTCGATCGGTCAAACGCCAGAGAGATGGTGGTTCGGTGGGTGGCCACTCCACGCAGCCAAATTTCGGTACCACGACATATTCCACTTGGGTTCAATTAACCTGAGCATGGCATATGCTGCCCTTTGCGCCAGAGGCACACCACACGGCTGCATAACACGTTCTCTATGCGAATAACGCATCCCTTTGAACATTCTCACTGATAGTTTCTTTTTCTCTTTTTGATAATTAAGTAAAATTTTATAAAATTATTATGTGCATACTATTTTTAATATCACTCAAATAAATTAGGATCAAGCAAAATAAAATAATTTAACTCATTTAATAAAGTCATCCAATAAACATCCAGCCAAAATTTCTTTCGTTAACACTCAATCAAATTACTCAAATAAAAAATTTTACAATATTTAGCGTCAACCCATTTTGAAATAGCACGACGAGATTTACATTTATCTCACGGTCAATTTACAGATAAAGATTGTACTGTGCAATGGGGGGCTTATGCCTATCTTTTATTCTTCAGACAGAATTAATTTGTGACTTATGATTTTTTTTAATAGATCAATAATAATTCATATGCATTCTATTTGATACTTTCACTAGTCAATGAATGTTACGTTGATTATAATATAATTTACGTATATAAAATTTAAATTTTCTCTGAGAAAATTTGTCTATTGTTTCAGGAGAGATGGGGTACAAGAAGGAAGGGGAGGCAGCGGATTAGTAGCTAGCAGCTTCGAGTGGGAACATGGAATAAAAGTGAAAGACTGATTCCAAGTAAACGCTGAATTATTAAAACGCGTTTGTTTAGATCAGAGCATAGCTGCCGCGGTGGTGGCGGCGTTTTACGAGTCATGTGGCACTAGTTTTATAAACTAGTAATAAATAAGAAGAGATTGTATCGGCTTAGAGCATAGCAGCCTGCCCTTTTTGCTTACAGCTTAGCGTAGCTGAAGGGCTGCCGCTGGCAAAGTTCAACGTACGTGGAAAGTTGGAGCAAGTTGGGCAACTTGGCAACATCGGGGGGTAACCCACCTTCGCTGACTCTTCAAGGAATGGACGGATGGATGGCTTTACTAGTCACTGCTTTGGCTACGTTTACAACCTTTGAAATCTTTATTTGGTCATATTCCTCCTCCTAGAATCAAAGATAAACATGCAAAAATGAAAAGTAAAAACACAAAGCAACAAGATTTCAATTTTTATGGTATATGTGAATTGATTGTTTTGCCTCTTAAGCTTTCTAGTTAGATGTCGTACAAGAGAAAGGAAAATTCAATCGCATGCTTTTAGGGGGATTTGGGGGAGTTTTATCTTTCATAGGAATAAAAAGGTCTGTTCTTGATGCGTACCTAGATCCGACTTCGAACAGATTCGGATTCTCCGGGTGGATGTTGATCCGGCTCCGTTCACTGAGTGCGAATCCTGCACACCACTAACAACAAGCGGAGGTCGATGCCGACGGGGTTGTCCCACATCGACACTCCGACGCTCAAGTCGGATATCTTCCATGATAAACGGAGGAATGCATGAGCAAGATGCGAGAATGAGGGAGTGTGAGAGGATGTATTTGGAGGCTTGAGCTCCGTGAATGCGCCGGTAGAGGGGGCTTACCTATGCGCGCGGCGGCGCTTGGAGGTGCGTCCCGCAAAAAGGGACAGCTTATAGAGTGCGCCGCGGAGGGCGGTTTAGAGGTGCGCCCAGAGGGGCGGCTTCGCGGTGCGCCCGGCAGAGGGGCGGCTTGTAGGTGCACCCGCGGAGGGCGGCTTGTAGGTGCACCCGCGGAGGGCGGCTTAGAGGTGCGCCCGCGGAGGGCGGCTTGGTGGTGCGCCCACAGAGGGGCGGCTTAGAGGTGCGCCCGCGAAGGGCGGCTTAGAGGTGCGCCCGCAGAGGGCGGCTTACAGGTGCGCCCGCAGAGGGGCGGCTTACAGGTGCGCCCACAAAGGGGCGGCTTAGAGATGCGCCCGCGAAGGGCGGCTTAGAGGTGCGCCCGCAAAGGAGAGGCTTGTAGGTGCACCCGCGGAGGGCGGCTTAGAGGTGCGCCCTTAAAGGGCGGCTTAGAGGTGCGCCCGCGGAGGGCGGCTTGGAGGTGCGCCCGCAGAGGGGCGGCTTAGAGATGCGCCCGCGAAGGGTGGCTTAGAGGAGCGCCCGCAGAGTGGCGGCTTACAGTTGCGCCCACGGAGGGCGACTTTAAGAAAAAGGAATAAATGGTACTAGTGAGTAAACATTCTTGTTACCTGAGCGGAGGGTCAGCTCTTGGATTGCGAGCTCCTGGCTCTGGGATAGAGGGATCGTGACTCCAAGACGAAGGGTTGAAGGCCTCCTGATTGGCAGAGGGCTGAGGGCCTCCGGATGGCGGAGGGTTGATGGCCTCCGGACGGGAGGAGGTCTGAAGGCCTCCTGGTGGCGGAGGGCCGTAGGCCTCCGGGTTGTAGGAGGGTCGTGGGCCTCCATGCCTCCTGCAAGGAGGAGAGCTCCGTGCCTCCTGGATGGAGGACTAAGGGCCTCTGGACAATAGGAGGGCCGAGGGCCTCGTGGCGGCGGAGGGCCGAGGGCCTCCGGACTGCGTGAGGGCCCAAGGCCTCTTGGCGGAAGAGGGCTGAGGGTCTCCGGCGTAGAAGGGTCCAGGGCCTCCTGGAGCCTTATGGAACTTTATGGAGTTTCCCCACTTCTCTTCCTTCCCCTTCAATGCTTGAGAAGGCTTGCTTTTATAGTGGGATTGGGAGCTGTATTGCTTCTCAAAAAGCAAATGTGGGACTTTGAAAGAAAAATGCTTGATTGTGGGCCTTCTGCGGGCACGGCCCATTGGCCCATGGTTGTGGACCCATCACTAGCCCCGTGCCGGTGGACCGAATTTTCGGCCTCGGCATGTTCATGATGGGATCCGATCGATCATTTTGTGCCCTTGACTGGGTTCATTGGAAAGAAAAGTTTGACCACGAGAATTAAGGAAACCAGTTGATAGTTGACCGACTTGGCCGACCACATCACTTGACCCGGAGGCGGAATAGAGCCGAAAATATGGTTGTCGATTTTCTTTGACCAATGCGCTCAAATCCGGGAGAGCGGTCGGAGTCGAAAAAAAGGTCAGTTGGCCGGATCCAGTAACCAAAGTGCTCGAATCCAGAGGGTAGAGAAGAGACGGACATGGCTGCTGGTCAAAATGTTGACCGGAAAAGTTGACCGGTGAATTGCTCGAATCCGGAGAGCAGTTCTGAGCCGAGAACTTTGTTGACCGGAAAAGTTGACCGGCAAAGTGCTTGAATCCGGAGAGCGATTGGAGGAAAACCTTGTTGGCCAGGAGAAGTTGGCCGTGAAGTGCTTGAATCGGAGAAGCGATGAGCCGGAAATCTTGTTGACCGGAAAAGTTGACGCGAAGTGCTCGAAACCGGAGAGAGCGATCCGAAATTTGGAAACTTTGTTGGCCGCAAAGTGCTTGAATCCGGGAGAGCGATTCCGGCCAGGAAAACCTTGTTGGCGACGGAAAAGTTGACATTTGTACTGCCAAATTAGTTGGCCGGTTGTTTTTGCTTTGTTGAAGGCGTGGTGGCCTTCTAGCTGTGTGTTAAGTGGCTGTGTATGTTAGCCTGCTTAATAGTTGTGGCTTGTAAGAAAAGCCTAGTGGCGTTGCCCAAGTGTCGACTTGGACAGCCAGCGTTAGAGAAGGAATGTTTCTCGTTGCTGAATACTCACGTTATTCTCTCGTAGAGAGGGTTACTGCGAGAGGTGACCAACCTGGATGGTTAGCCGCCTAAGGAGTGAAGTCCTTAGGATGGGAGGTTGTGTGAACCAGCCCTGGTGGTGCCGTACAAGTGTAGACTTGGGCTGCCAGTGTTGGAGGAGCGAAAGCCCCTCCCTTCGACCATCGTTGGTAGCGTTCTTTGCTCCCGAAAAGAGGTCGTCGCGTGTGCCATACTTGCCCCCTAAGGTTTTTCAGACCGCTACTGGGTCACCTGAAGGATCAGGGTTTAAGACCGCTCATGGGCTACTTGGATGACCAAGGTTTAAGACCGCTCTTGGGCCACCTGAATGATCAGGGTTTAAGACCGTTCATGGGTGTTGGATGACGAGTTTAAGACCGTTCATGGGCCACCTGAAGGACCAGGGTTTAGACCGCTAATGGGCCACTTGGATGACCAAGGTTTAAGACCGCTCATGGGCCACCTGGATGACCAGGGTTTCAGACCAATTTCGGCCACCTGGATGACCAGGGTTTAACAGCAGGGTGAAGACCCTCGACTTAGAAGCGTCTAGGTCGGATAAACTGCAAGGCAAACACATATATATACACATATGGAAAAGAAAGAAAAAGAAATCTACCGATGCGGTGATACAAGAAACACAACGCAAAGTGTTCCTACATGCATGCATATGGTTGACTTACCAGATTCGGTGTGGAATCGTCGTTGGTGCATGAGCGGTGTTCTTATAATCGGCTCACCGCCACAGCGCGCACGGCCGGCGTGCCTTTGTTGCGGAGAGTCGTTGGGGCGCTTTGGTAGGCGACTTGGCCTATGGCCCCCGTGCCCGTGAGATTTGGTCCTTTGTCATGAATTGGTTGGGTAGCATACATTACCACTTCGGTAGCCTATTGGCCAATGGTTTGGGTCATATTGTCGGCCGATCTCTTTGCCTCGGTGACCCCGAGATCGGTGCGGCGCTTGGGTGGATGATATTTTCCGCGGTGCAATGGGTGGTGGGTCGAGAAAATCGAGCCCCATTTGCATGTTTTGACATGACTTTACGGGGTCTCTTGCCGTGCAACAAGTTGCAGCGGGATCGGCCTACTGACCGGAGCAATGCTACGCGGCGGAGGTCGAGCCGGAGAAGATCTGGCAGCGCAAAGCTCCAGCAGGCCAGAGAGATTTGGCGGCACAGAGCTGCAACAGGCCAGAGAGATCTGGCGGCGACAGTTCCGGCAGGCCAGAGAAGATCTGGCGGCGAAGAGATCCGGCAGGCCAGAGAGATCTGGCGACGAGAGGTCCGGCCGACCAAAGAAGATCTGGAGGCGAGGAGCTCCGGCAGGGCAAGGAAGATCTGGCGACGAGGAGCTCCCACAGGCCAGAGAGATCTAGCGGCGAGAGCTCCGGCTGGCCAGAGAAGATCTGGTAAAGAAGGTGACTGCCTAGAGAGCCAAAATACTCCTCTGTTCCGAATGCCGGAGAGCTCCTCCAGTCCAGAAAATTACTACAGGCCGGCTGAATGAGAGACGGAGTCTTATGGAGAGCTTTGCGTTCGGTAGGGCTCCAAGACGCTCTTTTTAGTTGAAGAGCGAAGAACGAAAACAAAGCTTAAGTTTTGAGGGAAGCTTTGCGGCCCAGTCTTGTCCCTTTGGCACGGCTCTTTGGAACCGGATCGATCACTTCTCCAGTAGTGGGCCCTATCGCTCGGATACTCAAAATACCGAGGTCGACGGGCAGATGAGATCGGTACCGGGGGCTGCCTGGGTCGTGAGAACGTCAGGCCGATTGATCCTCTGAGGATGCTGGCCTCCTCAGATCGCTTGAAAGCCGATCGGTGAAGCCCCCAGCGTTACATCATATGATGGGTGCAGACGGTCAAGAAGAGGGTGCTCTTAGCCGGGTACCAAAGACATTTGACGTCAATCACCTGTAAGCATGGCTACCCGATGAGGGGTAGTCGCCATGGAAGGTGATATCTTTAGTCTTTGTGCTGACTGGAGCACAAGTATTGACCGTGTTTGTTTTGCACAAGAGATTGAGTGTTGAGGGGAGACGCTAGACTTTTTGTCGCGTTTCCCACAGACGGCGCCAATGATGCGTACCTAGATCCGACTTCGAACAGATTCGGATTCTCCGGGTGGATGTTGATCCGGCTCCGTTCACTGAGTGCGAATCCTGCACACCACTAACAACAAACAGGAGGTCAGATGCCGACGGGGGGTTGTCCCACATCGACACTCCGACGCTCAAGTCAGATATCTTCCGCAATAAACGGAGGAATGCATGAGCAAGATGCGAGAATGAGGGGAGTGTGAGAGGGATGTATTTGGAGGCTCGAGCTCCGTGAATGCGCCCGTAGAGAGGGGCTTACCTGCGCGCCGGAAGGGCGGCTTGGAGGTGCGTCCCGCGAAGGGGCGGCTTATAGAGTGCGCCGGGAGGGCGGCTTAGAGGTGCGCCCGCAGGGGCGGCCGCGCGGTGCGCCGCAGAGGGGGCGCTTGTAGGTGCACCGCGGGAGGGCGGTAGAGTGCACCCGCGGAGGGCGGCAGAGGTGCGCCGCGGGGGCGGCTTGGCAGTGGTGCGCCCACGAGGGCGCAGAGGTGCGCCGCGAAGGGCGGCAGAGGTGCGCCGCATGAGAGGGGCTTACAGTGCGCCCGCAGAGGGGCGGCTTACAGGTGCGCCCGCAAAGGGGCGGCTTAGAGATGCGCCCGCGAAGGGCGGCTTAGAGGTGCGCCCGCAAAGGAGAGGCTTGTGGGTGCACCCGCGGAGGGCGGCTTAGAGGTGCGCCCTTAAAGGGCGGCTTAGAGGTGCGCCCGCGGAGGGCGGCTTGGAGGTGCGCCCGCAGAGGGGCGGCTTAGAGATGCGCCCGCGAAGGGCGGCTTAGAGGAGCGCCCGCAGAGTGGCGGCTTACAGTTGCGCCCACGGAGGGCGACTTTAAGAAAAAGGAATAAATGGTACTAGTGAGTAAACATTCTTGTTACTCCGAGCGGAGGGTCGGCTCTTGGATTGCGAGCTCCGGCTGCGGGATAGAGGATCGTGACTCAAGACGAAGGGTTGAAGGCCTCCCGATTAGAGGGCCGAGGGCCTCGGATGGCGGAGGGTTGATGGCCTCCGGACGGGAGGAGGTCGAAGGCCTCCCAGTGTGAGGGCCGTAGGCCTCTGTGCCTCTGGATGGAGGGCCGAGGGGCCTCCGTCGGCGCGGGAGGCCGAGGGCCTCCGGGTTGTAGGAGGGTCGTGGGCCTCCATGCCTCCTGCGAGGAGGAGAGCTCCGTGCCTCTGGATGGAGGACTAAGGGAGCCTGGACAATAGGAGGCCGAGGGCCTCGTGGCGGCGGAGGCCGAGGGCCTCGGGCTGCGTGAGGGGCCCAAGGCCTCTTGGCGGAAGAGGGCTGAGGTCTCCGGCTGTAGAAGGGTCCAGGGCCTCCTGGAGCCTTATGGAACTTTATGGAGTTTCCCACTTCTCTTCCTTCCCCTTTCAATCTTGAAGGCTTGCTTTTATAGTGGGATTGGGAGGTGTATTTCTTTCTCCAAAAAGAATATGGGGACTTTGAAAGAAAAATGCTTGATTGTGGGCGCCTGCCCGGGCTGTGGGTGCGTAGTTATTGGGCCATCGATTCTTTATATCTTAACTATTTATTTTTAAATAGATAATTATCATCTAATTATTTTTTAAAAAAATTAATTAAAATTATTAATTATATAATATTAAATTATAATTATCTATTTATAAATAAATTATTAAAATTAAAATAATAAATGTCTGTAGCTCTTTAAAAGATAAAATTCCCCCATATCTCTTTCAGAGTGGATTCAATGATTATGGACAACAAATTAGTGGTATTTTTTACCTTTTTTTTTTTGACTGACTAAATTAGCATACTAGCCTTTTTTGAAAATAATAATAATAATAAATAAGTCTCCAATAATTAACAAAAAAATTAAATACAATGTCTGACAATTATCATTATTCTTAAATATATATATATTTCAGTAATCCCATCAACCAAAATTAATTTTATTTCTGTTATATATATATATCAACCAAAATTAATTTTATTTCTGTTATGTGTATATATAACAGAAATAAAATTAATTTTGGTTGATGGGATTACTGAAATAGCTCATTTGTCAAACTGGGACAGTGGTTTTGGTTGCAGCAGTGGTTTTTCGGATAGAGTTTGGACCATTATCTACATTTAACACAGCACACGTTAATCTTATTAACCATGTGTTAATTTAATTAACTCACCAGAATTTCGAATAGACGGGTGTCCTTTAACCACGTTCTTCGATCTATTCCACGTTATTTTTAATTCAAAGCCCTTAAATCCTAAATAAACTGGCGAATGAAGTTTTATATCGGTACTGTTTCTATTTTTACTATACACTTAATTAATTGGAAAAATAAAATAAACCACAAATAAAACTAATGTTATTTAAAACTAATGATTATTATCAATAACGTGGGAATATATGATATTATTTGATGGGTATAACTATAAATAGGTCGGCCCAAGAACTAAATTCACTTAGAGGGGAAGATCTCGAGAGGTGACATGCCCACGGTGCGGCTTCGCAAGCCCATGATCAGAGCGGCAACACGGTCAGCCTAGTCAGGTCAGTCAAAGTCCATTCAATAAAAAATGGGCAATTAGGGCAAAATCGTAGAAACTCCTTCAACTCATCAACCGACAAACGACGCAGCATCCCATGAATATGTGGGCAATACTTGCCAAAATTGTAGAGGTAGCTTAATAAATATTCTACCCAAAATCACGTGTCTTTCAGAATAGCAGTCATGATTCAACGAATTGCTCCGAAAAGGCAGTCACCATGCGGCGATCCCAATGATCTCCTTAACAAAGGAAATAATGCTTGTAGACAGCCATGGTTATCATAATAAGCATCTATGATCGTCGCGACAGCTTAGCCAATCAACGTTAGTAGTTATTGTCAACCGTGATGTTCAAGGAAGGTTGAACTGACTCCAACACAATAAGTATCCCCTCGTCTAACTAGCCTACCCTTGCCCTTCAGGCGTTCACTCGGCCTGAGAACTTCCGAAATCGCTCCCCATCGAGTATATCTCTAGTAAGCCGTTCTTCGACAAGCACACCCATTGGAGTATCGTCTTCTTACCAACATTCAATCCCCACAATTGTGTATCAACATTTTTTGCATCCTCTATTTTTCTTGTCTACGTTAAAAGATTACTGATTTGAATATTGGAGGATAAATCGATGAGTGAGTCCAACCATTTTTTGATCTTTTGTTTGTTCATTGTATTATGTAGGGCTCCGATTATCAAAGATGGAGATCAGACTCATTTTATCTCAACTCACCGAGAGAGATTAAGTGGTTTCCTAATTTATATAGCAACCCAGACCTAGGGACACGTCACTATTTAATTTTAAAATTATTTTTCAATATTGTGTGAAATAGAATTTCATGTGGGGATCGAGAACGGCAACATGTGTAGGTTGTAGTTGTAGGCTCAAAGGAGACTCTGTTTAGTTTTGTCACAACTTTAATACGATCAAATAAAAAAATAAAAAAATAAACTTGAATAAATTTTTTTCATAATATTATGAAAATTTAAATAACCTAAATATCATATCAGACTTAATCTATCAAATCCAAGACAATATAATATCTACAATATTTGATAGCAGATATAGATTGACTGAATTTAATCATATTTGATCTCCAAATAATTAATATAATAACCTATTCAAATAAAAGCTATATGTAAGAAAAAAAACTAACAATTATCCAAACTATAACAATATAATATTTGTATGAATATCTATTTGATAATAATATTACGAAATTATAATGGGCATAATAAACAAACTGAATAATAATTTCAGCGTATGTCACAAATATAAATTTTAAAAATAAATAATAAATACAATATTTGCATCTCTTCTACCCAAATCCTACAAGTATTTAAAACCCTCTAATTTAAAAGGGTTAAAAAATATAACCAATTATGAGTCAAAACTCAGCAAGTAGATATATAATATACAAATTATATACATAAATTAGATATGAGAATAAAAAATTGTAAATATCGTGTGAAAATTTAATATGTCCAAATTTTAAACATGAGGTCTAAATCATGATTTCGCATACAAACTTTATAATCCTTATATGAATATTAAATAATATAACTTATATGAATTTATCTGTCTAAATCATATGATACCAAAAGGCTCATATGTCTAAAGTTGAATAAATTCGAATATCCTATAAAAACCTGTAAATCTCAAAGACTATTATTTAAAAATAAAAAATATGATATAAGTTAAAATTTTAAAAGTTCAAATCATTCTAAATCTAAAAAACAAGGACCAAATTATCAATTCTGAGAAAGGGTTGCATGTACTTTTAATGATTTTAAACAAAAATACTATTATCTAAACTTATAAGTAGGCTATCTGTTAATTACATTATATAAATGGAGTCAAATATCATTTTTTTCACATATGAATGATAGTGTAGTTGTCAAATATATTTAATATATTAGAATATCTGAATATATAATTTCGTTAATTTTCTACAATGATTCTCAATAAAAAATAAATTGGGGATTATATAATAAATATCCAAAAATAAAAAGTATAAATATAAAGCTTTTTATCCTTAAAGAAAGTATAAACTCATATCAAATATCAAAATAGAATCATCAATGAGCGCTTGCATGGATTATAACATGTAACACGAAATGCACAGAGTTTCATGATTTTTCACATTAATTTTTTTATATATAGACATAATACTTCAAAATATTTACTTATTTTATAAAAAATAAATAAAATCTTTAAACTTTTAGTAAAATTTAATAAAACTTTAAAATATTCAGTAAAAAAATATGCATACAATAATATTTGGAACAAAGGTGTACAAGGTGATATGTGTCATGTCTCCAATCTTGAAATTTGACTAAATTAATTCTTAATCAATAATTAGTGATTTTAGTTCTTAATTATTCATGATTCAATTGTTCATTTCACAAACTAAAATCTAAAATAATATTGGAATGCAAACCCAAAAATTAGATACCGATAAACGATCCAAAATAAAATAGTGATTCAAATCACAAGACCCAAATGCCACATTCAAAAGTGGTTCTCAAATCTAACAATGAAAAGATCTCAAATCATATATAAATAAAATCATCTATACTAAAATCATAGTTATCAAAAATCGTTAACTTAATTGAACTATTGAAGAGGAAATCAAAATCCACTCAAGTGCTGTCACTATAAATTATCATTGGCTAGATATAACAAAAAACTGAATAAATCAAAAGTAATAACATAAACCATTGTTCCTTCTAAATAAAAATACGTTAAATTAATCCATAATGCTAAATCTATCCTCGGACAATGATTTTTCAATTCAAAGCACTTGCAAGTGTAAATCTCTAATTTGAAAGGTTAATAAAATAAAAATAGGAGTGAGTCAATTGTTCGATAAGATATATTTAGTGAGAACAGTAGTAAAAAAATCCTATCCTTGATCAAATGGAAGGGAGTGGCTACGTCTACCCTGGATGATGTCAAGAGTGAGGTGATTGGTTATTTTCATAACCTCCTGGGATCCTTTTCGATGTGTAGGTGTAATGGTGTTGATAATATTTATTCTTTCATTACTAAGCATGTTCCGACTAGTAATTGTGGGGTGTTGGTTGCACTAGTGACAATTGATGAGATAAGAGAATATCTTTTCAGCTTTGGGAATGGTAAAGCACATGGTCTAGATAGCTTCTCCACTTTGTTTTTCAAGATGGCTCAGGACATGGCTAGGCCCCTTTTCAATGAAGTAGTGATGGATTTGTTCCGTTTAGGTAGATTCTGGAAATAAATTAATGCTAATGTTATTTGCTCAATTCCTAATATCTCGACCCTAACCCTAGTTAGAATTTCAAAATTTAGACATATATCCTACTTTAATGTTATTTATAAGACCATTTTGAAGATTATTGTGAACTATTTAAGAGCTTGTCTCATGAAATTTATTCATAAGTTATAATCAACTTTTATTTAAGGAATGAGTATTGGAAATAATATTTTATTTGCGCAAGATCTCCTCGCTATCATCTAAATCGAGATTTTTGTAGTGAGCTATAAAAATTGATTTTCAGAAGGCCTATGACTTAGTCGAATAGAGACTTTTTTGGATGCCAAGAGAGTTATAGATTTTTCATATTATTTTGTTTTGTGAGTTAGCTAATATATTTCCACAGTGTCATTCTCTATTTCATTGAATAGGAAATTTGTTGGGGTTTTTTGCTGGGGCTACTGATTTTAGGCAAGGTTACCATTTTCCCTTCATCTTTTCACAATTATTATGAAGGTTCTTTAGGATGTAGTTTTAGTTAAAATGAGGGAAGACAAAAGGTTTTGGATCAATAGAAAATCTAGGGCTTCTAAGACTATAATTCTTATTTTTATAGATAATCTTTTACTTCTCTCTCAAGTTGGCTTGTACTCTCTGTCAGTTTGGAAAGAGTGTGTCAAGTAGTTTACAAGGCCTTGGGGCTTTGGCCTAATATAGAGAAGTCTAAATTCCACTGTTGCAAGTGTGGGGAGGAAGTGGCGGTCAAAATAGCTTTCTATCACGGGTTCTGTAGGGATTTCCTTCCGGTTCGATAGTTGAGTGTCCCTCTATTTTTGACCAGGTTGAGAATTGTGGATTGTAAGCTCAGTTTAAATAGGATCTCTCAACGTGTTATGACTTCAAGTGGTAAGGCTCTATCCTTTGTAGGGAGGTTTAAGTTTATTGAATCTTTTATATCCTCCATCTATACTTTTTGGGTGTCTATTTTTATCATTTTTGTGAGCATCCTCAATCAAATCGATACTCTTCTTCATATGTTTTTGTGATCAGATGGTAGAGATAGTTGTGCAGCGGTGATGATATTTCTTCATAAGTGTTTTTTGTTTATTAACATTCCTCACAATGCTCCTTGGAGTTTTAGAAATATTCTTAGCCTCCGTAAAGATATTAAATTGTTTATTTTATTCATCATTAGAAATAGTCTCACGGCAAGGCTTTGGAGTAATTTGTGGAACTCGATAAAAATTTTGATGGATCGATGTCTAGACTATTCTCTCTTTGGTGCATGTCTTGGGTGAGCATGCAATGGTGGCCTCAAGTATTAGAGAAAACTTTTGGTGCTAGTCAAATAAGTCTTCTCTTGCTCTCACTGTTGTGCTTAATATGATCATTTATAAGCTCAATGTGCTTGTAGATGATAAGATTGTGTGGTCTCTTAGTAATTTTGGAGGTGTATTAATCTCCGTTTGCTTGGAGGATTTTTCAACTATCAGGCTTGGGCATCTCTTGGTTGGACAATGATTTGACATTGTCCAACATCCGTTCATACTCCATCGTTTAGTTGGCTAGCCAAGAGTACTTTAGCATGAGATATCATATTTTGACATTTGTGGATGGGGGATTGGAGAGTATTTTGTGCAAAAATGGGATGAATTCTCATCATCTCCTTTTTCAATGTCGGTTTTTTCGGGTTCTCCGAAGAATTGCGTGTCAAAGTAGTGGGTGCTTGTGGCTAGTGAAGGAGTGGCTTTCCAGCATTTAGTGGATTAAATGTAGATGGAAATGGAATAATACTACAGCTATAATATTTAGGGTGATTTTGACCGTATGTATTTTATTTGGAACAAGAAAAACGATATTATTTTCAAAGGGAAGGCAATCAACGATTCTAAGAAGGTGACAAATGTTGTTCGTCTCTGTGTACAAGATAAGATTTGTTTCATATCTTTGTCATGCTCCAGTCAGTCAAAATCTATCATTCAAAGATCGTTTTTGAATATTTTCGTTATCCATGCTAGTAGTGCAAGTTTGTAAATCGATGGCTTTTTGTGTTCTTAGTATTTTGCGTTCAAGCTCGGCCAATCTTTGTCACAATTAACTTTTTTTTTTGTTCTTATTTAGGTTTTGGATGTTGGTCTTTTTTATTTGACAACCAATTGATTTTGGTCCTTTTGAAATTATACAATTTTTAAATTATATATATATTAATCACTTACAAGAAAATATAAAGTGAGTTAAAAATTTATCAAATAAATATAGGATATAACAATAAATATGATTATCGAAAGCATGCAAATAAATAAATGAGTTAAAGGTCATTGAAAAATTTCATCAACTAAGACGAATACATAGAAGTTGATATACACATTATCCTGTAAACATGGTTTATATTACACTATTTAATCTCGTGAATGAATTGCTTATATATTGTCTTTATTGACAGGATTTTTTTACTACAATAACCTATGGGTAAGTCTTATACGACTTTATCTCAATAAATTTTAACATGCTATGATATGTCTTTTATTATTTTCCTACTATAGTTCATTTAAAAGAAAAATATGAAAACCTTTACAAAACATATACATTTTTTCAAAATTTAAAAATGAAAGACTTAACTTAATGTTGAGATTTCTCAAAGATCTTACAAAAATAAGGTACATACAGTAAGGATTCTTTAAAGTTCCTCCAAAATAAAAGACTAACTAGAAAGGTAGTTCATTAAAATTTAAAAATTTTAGTTTATTTTCTAATTATATATGAACATAAACAATATGTTATGTCCATATATCCTTATTCTGATAGAGATGAGGATCCGATAGCAATACAAAACAGTACGTGTGCGAAAAGGAAGAAGATAGAGGAAATGACACATGAATTTTACGTAAAAAACCTTCTCTTAAATGAGAAAGGAAAACTACAGGATTTTGGTTTGAGAACTGCTCTCACTATCTGGGAGTTCAAATATACGAGGTCGAGAGCTAAGTGCATTGAAATTCGAAGGAGTTACTCTTACTATACAAGTCTTTACTTCCTCTCTCTACCGCGCAAAATGACTTTTATACTTTTTCTCTCTTAGTGTGCTCTAACAAGATTTTAGAGTCTCAAATTTTTCTTCCCCTTTGGCGGGTGTAAAGTGAATGTTTATATAGTAGGCGAAATCCTCTTCATAGAGTTGCCACGTGGTGCTGGCGCGTGCAGAAAGTCCTGCCACCAACTCTATAAATCTATCTTGCTGTGTGAGGGACGTTACATGCATGCGGATTTGGTGTGACGTCTCTTTTGTGTGTGATCTGCAGGTCATCATTTCTTATACAGACGGCGTGTTATAGAGATTGCACGTACTTTAGGAAAAGTCAACAGTCTAAACTGGCGTTCTCGGTCATTTTAAACTTCCTTTTCTGTACTCGTGTCGATAGGGACTTTTCAGAGTCCTCTTCCCCGATAGAAGCCCTTGGCCTTTACAAGTCCGCAGGCACTTGGTGTTGAATGTCCTCGGGACTTTATTAGAGACTTGATCTCTTACAGAGTCCGTGAGCCTTCCAAGTTAAGTTGGTCTCTCGGACTAGTTCAGTTATTTGGGTTCCTTGGAGCGAGAAAATACGCCCTCGAGTCTTTAAGGGCGATTTAGCCTCCCAGATCAGATTGGCTACTTAAGTCTCTTAGGATATGGGTTTCTTGTACTTATTTAGCCTTTTAAGCTAAACCAACTTTGAGGGGCTCTTGGGATACGGGTCTGAGTCTTTAAGTCTATAGAGCTAACTCTGTTCCTTGGACCAAATCTACCTTATAGGACCTTTGGACGTGAGCTTGACTTTTTGGGCTTTTTTCATCCGAACCACGGGTATCAGTATCTATTACAACATTTATTTTAAAATTTGAAAAAAATTATGAAAAAACAATAACTATGCAAATTAACTATTAAAAAGAACATGGATTATCACTGGCATGAAACTTAGAAATACAAAATCTTAGACTATTAACTAATATGAAATATATTTATAAATTAAAATAAAAATGAATAATAAGTTTAAATTTTATTTATTTTAATTTAATCTTCAAAAATCTTTTAAGATTTTATTCCAAAATCTCTTCATTTTTCTCATTTTTTCTTTTCTCGTTTAAATTCTTAAAAAAGAACTAAAAAATAAATCAAATTACTTTTAAACGCAACGGGTAAAAGTGCGCCAATCATGTTTCAATCAGGTGCTACAATGCCATATGTTTATTAGATTCAGTTACCTATTTAAATATCAAAATTATTTTAAAAGTAATATATTTTAATATATTATCATAATTTTAACATCAATATTATAAAAATAAATTATATTTAACTAAATAATAATAATAATATCTAATATTTAAAAATCTATTTAAAGACTTCCTTTTCTTTTTCAGTGGTCTGGATGGGAGGTGGGGGAGGGAGCGAAGTCAAATCAGAGCAGAGAAGTCAACATTTGCCATTACCACGGTCACGTTAACACCTTCAACGGCATTCCGTGCATGCTACTCCAATATCAATTGAAATACACATACGGACAACACTTCTTTTTTAAAAAAATATTAATATATGTAATTTAAGACTATATACTTTAAAAAAAATATTTAAAAAATACATCATACCGCCATTAATAACCAATATCCATTCTTAATCATCTCTTTATTTAATTATTTATTAAATAATTATAAAATATTTTAAGCATTTTGTACTTAGTTTGATGGAGAAATGAAATTTTTAAGAGTATATGTCATTGTAACTGATGAGAATTAGGCAATCAATTTGTTGAATTGTATGACAAAATTAGATGGGCACTCACAATTGATGGAGTCATCAATCATTTAAATGACACCTACACTTTAACCTAATATCATGGCGTTCAGTTTAGGCACCATTCTTAACCAATACATTATCATATACTTTACATTGATATTTGAAGCGGCCTAACAGTATAAATATAACCTCGATTTAATGGATAACACATCTCAATAAATTTTAGAATAATACTACTAAATAAAATAATTAGTACGTTATTTTATAATTTAACGATGATCCAAGACGTATGAGTGAAGACAGAAAGAAAAACCCATTTATACTATCGCAACTTATGTTATATAATAGACTGTTTTTATGTTAATTGATTTGAAAGATGTTTTAGAATCAAAATTTACCCATATTGAGCTAGAATACAAGGAATTTGAACCTTCAGCTGGTACTATTTAGAGTCCGGGATCTTACTTCATTTACGAACGAAGTAGGATTCTATTCTTTTATTCCGGACGGTTGAATTGCACCATCGGCCAAATCTGACAATTTAAATTTATCTATATTACAAAATTAAAAAAAAATACAACAAATTTAGACGGTCGGATTCAATCGAGGGCCCAATTCAAATACTTGAAATGAAAGAGTAGGATCCTACTTTACTTATATACGAAACAGGATCCCCAGCTTATGCTATTTGTAGATTTTAAAAGCCGGAACCATTGAAATACGGATGACATCAGAGACTATTTCATTCGTAATTGGTCACGACAAAGTGCGATGGAAAGCCAGTCGCACGTAGCAGACGCTAAAAGGTAAAGAGAGAAGTAGCAGCCGTAGGAAAACCGGAGAGCAAAAGCATGGACGCACGCTATTGCGTGAGGTCATCGCTTGCATTATAAACCACACGTCATGGGCATTTGCCGCTGGTTCCTTCATTGGTCTTTCGAATGGCAGAAATTCAAAGTACGTGAGATACCTGCGTTCTTGATCGATGTTCAAATAATTCGGTGGCATAGCAGCCTTAATTTGTTGATCAAATGGAATTATATGCGAGAAAAAAATAAATATTAAAAATATTCTTCACTATTTTTTTTAAAAAATAAACATTATTTTTTAATTTTTATTTTAGTATTATATTCATAAAATATAAAAATTAATCTAAGTCATTAAATACAAAATAACAGGGATTGGCTACCTAAAAATACATCTCAATGAATAGCATAAATATGACTCATTTACCAAGAGTTGCTATAGCCTTATTTTGGTTGGAGTTGGAGGTCAGTCACCAGCCAACCTCACCAAACCGGTCTACAAATTGTTAATCGTCTTATTGAGGGGTTGGGCTTTAACTTTAAATCTTAAATTCTAAATTAGGATTATATTGTTTGATTGGAGTTTGATACGGATATAAAATTTAAATTGCCGTGCGAATTAGAGAGTTAAGTAGTGCCTTCAATTGGTTCAAAAGAATATGAATTAGGTCCTTATAATTACAAATTTGGATTCTATACACCTTTTACGCCCCGAGTCCTCGGTTGTTGTACGGATTAGGGAGCCTTCGGATTCCTAACCGCTCTGAAGCGTATGTGGAAGGGTCCGGTCTTCGTCCCTATTAACCTGAAACATGTACAACACAATTAACAAATAAGAGGTCAAAGGCCGATGGGGGGCTGTCCCCCGCCGACACTCCGACGCTCAAGTCAGAAGCCTTCCGCAATAAACGGAGAAATGTATGCTTAAGATGCAAGAATGAGGGGACTGTGAGAGGGATGTATTTGGAGGCTTGAGCTCCATGGATGCGCTCAGTAGAGGGGCGGCTTACCGGTGCGCCCGCGGAAGGCGGCTTAGTAGTGTGCCCGCGGAGGGCAGCTTAGAAGAATCTCTCCTGGGGTGCGTCCGCGGAGGGCGGCTTAGAGGTGCACCCGCGGAGGGCGGCTTAGAGGTGCACCCACGGAGGGCGGCTTGGAGATGTTCGTGGGCCGCGGTGGTATTTGGAGATCTCCCGGAATGCGTCGGAATGAGCGCGGGGCATGTTGGGCCTGACTCTTCTTGACCATATTGGTGGGCCATTAAGTACGAAAGAGCCCGAGGGGACTTGGCTTGTTTAATGAGATGGCACGACCGTGGAGGACGTTAGGCTGCTTCCTTCGGGGAAGCACTGTACTGCACTTTGCCCTGACGCCTGATTGCTTCTCAGGGAATCCCACTCCAATTTTGCTTAAGGGCCTCAAGCGCCTTTACGAGCGCCATTGGTGAAGTGCCGCGAGCTCCCTGTCTTCCCCCCTTTTTCTGTGTAGGGGCTTGCCCTTTTATTGGGGAAACGGATGAATGTCTTCCCTCCAAAACGAGCCCAAAATTCCTGCCAAAACGAAAATTTTTCCCGCCTTGGCGATACTTCTTCGTTACGATGAAACATTTCGAGTTAGCCCGCGATACCAGACCCAACACTAGCCCCCCATGCCGAGTGGTTCGTAATTTCAACCCTCGGCATGCAATGATGGGATGTCGCCGTGCAGGTCGTTACGCGTATTCCTTTCCCAAATAGTTTCTGAATTCTGTATTGTTGGGCATGACCAGTGTCCTCGCAGCTTCTATTGGGAATCGTGGTGTCTGGATGACAGGTTGAGGACCTCCGTGATGAAGTGCGGAGGTTGGGTGCCTCGACACTAGAGAGAGGGTGGCCAAGGGCCTCCTAGCAGGACGGAGGGACAAATATCTCCGTGCTGAGGAACAGATGTTGCACCTCGACGCTAGAGAGAGGAGGGCTGAGGACCTCCGGACAGGATGGAGGAATGAGACATCTCCGTGCTGGCGAGGGGAGGGCTAAGGACCTCCCGATGGGACGTAGGAATGAGACATATCCGTGCTAAGGAGTGGAGGCCTCGCCTCGACACTGGAGAGAGGAGGGTTGAGGACCTCCTGGTAGGACGGAGGAACGAGACATCTCCGTGCTGGCGAGAGGAGGGTTGAGGACCTCCTGATGGGACGGAGGGATGAGACATCTCTGCACTGAGGAGCGGAGGCTACACCTCGACGCTAAAGAGAGAAGAGGTCTGAGGACTTCCTAATGGGACAGAGGGATGAGACATCTCCGCGTTGAGGAGCGGAGGCTGCACCTCGACGCTAAAGAGAGAGGAGGGCTAAGGACCTTCGGACGGGACAGCGAAATGAGGCATCTCCATGCTGGCAAGAGGAGGCTGAGGACCTTCTGATGGGACGGAAGGATGAGACATTTCCGCGCTGAGGAGCAGAGGCTGTGCCTTGACGCTGAAGAGCGGTGGCTGTGCCTCGACGCTAAAGAGAGAGGAGGGCTGAGGACCTTCTGACAGAACGGAGGGATGAGACATATCCGTGCTGAGGAGCGGAGGCTGCATCTCGACGCTGAAGAGCGGAGGCTGCACCTCGACGCTAAAGAGAGAGGAGGGCTGAGGACCTCATGACGGGACGGAGGGATGAGACATCTCCACGCTGAGGAAAGGAGGCTGCACGCCCCGATGCTGGCAGGACGGAGGAATGAGACATCTCTGTGCTGTAGAGCGGAGGCTACGCCTCAACGCTGGAGAGGGGAGGACGGACAGCTGAGGGCGCGGAGCAGGCAGCTGGCAGAGGAGGGCAAACGACTTACGGAGGAGACTGGGCAGTCGAGGTAGGAGGCCGAGCAACTAAGGGGATGGACCTCTACCCTGGTGGATGACGTGTCTCGCCTTAGCACTGACCTCAGGCTGCGGCTCACTCCGGAAGAAGCGCGCCTCGCGCTCGACACTAGGTTTTGAGATGGTATCTGCCTGTGTCATTAGGTCATCTTCATCATGCTTCCGGGCATTTCTGGGGGAAAGTTACATCCAGGGAACGCCAGGATCCCCGATAACTTCAGTTTAAGAGACTTCTCGAAAGAGGCTGGGTTGCCAGATGCGTAGGATCAAGATACCCCCGATATTCTTTGTTGTACAGTGTCGCGCTGTAATGTCGCTCGTCCTCAACTTATATATGAGAAATAATGCCTCCTTTTTGCGTTAGTGTCTCTTAGTGTGATTTTAGAGATTATATCTTGTGTTTTTCGGATAAGCTTGTAAAGCTATTGTCGCCAAGGCTCCAATCCGGCGCCTTCTTGTGCTGTGCTCATCCTCCGGGGAGGATGTCATCGCAACTCGCACAAACAATGGGAAGCTCGATCCGGTAGGGTGGACGTCGTAGCAAGTCCCGTGGAGCTTCGCTAAGGGCCAGCCGGATTTTCAGGCCACAGCAGCCGGACTCCAGGTCTAGGCCGTTTCGCACGCGGTTCCTGCATTAAGAGCTCAGCCCCTGCTCAGGCCGTCGTCACCTTCCGGTGCTCGGTTCTAACCCACAACCATTGTAGACTGAAGGTGCTCTCTTTTTCTGTAGAAGATCGTCGCACGCCTGCAATTTTGCCCCCTAAGGTTTTGTTGGCCGCAAATTGGGGACTTCAGAAGCTCCCAAGCCTAATGTTTTGACAGCCTGGGTCGTTGGCGTGAAGCCTGCTTAGCGGACCGCACGGGTCCATTTGACCCAGAGTTAAAGCCTGCGCATGGCTACTCCTGGGCCGTCTGGCGCAAAGCCAAAGTGCAGGGGGCTGCTCGGGCTGTTTGGCGCAGAGCCAAGGTATATGGGGCCGCCTGGGCCATTCAACGCGGAGTCGAGATTATGAAGGGGCCGTCCCTAGGCCGTGTGGCACGGAGACGAAATCCTGGGACGGTCACTTTCGAACTGCCTGGCGCGGGGCCAAGGACTCATTTTACGGACGGACATTTGTTCTCCCGACTTAGAGGCAATCTAGGTCGTATGATTTTATGTCGTGCTATGCTGTCATATGTATGAACAGATAATACCACTACTTTATTAATAGAAACGTGATTCAAGCAAGTAGCGTGATGCATACAAGACTTACCTGGGTTTGGCGTGAAATCGTCGCAGATGTTCGTCGGCAGGCTATGTGCTATGCCCTCGGGACCTGTCTAAGGTTCTGAGCGCATAGTCTGCGTGTACCGCTTTGGAGGGTTGTCAAAGTGCTCTGTTAGGCACCTCGGCCCATGGCCCCTATGCTCCGAGGGGTCTGATCTTTTGCCTGGATTGGCTGGACAGCGGACGACAGATCCTTTGATAATGCTGGCTTTCTTTGGTCGCCAGGGAGCTGAGGGGTAAAACCCCCAGCGCTGCACCTTCCAGCGGGTGTGAATGGTCTGGGAAACATGGATCCAATATACCCCACTGGATAGCGAGTGCTTTTCATGCCTGGGTTGATCGTCCGTCCGCATGGCTACCCGCAAAGGGGGTTGTCGCCATGGGCGACTTTGCCTCCGTCAGATATAGCGGCTTGCATCTGTGATGCTGATATCCCTTGACCATCTTGGAGTTAGAGGACGGAGCCCCCAAGCATGGCTAACCGATGAGGGTCGCGACGGGTGACTTTGCTCCAACCGAGGAAGTAATTCACGCTTGGGGTGTTGATCTTCTCTGTCCATCCTGGAGTTGAGGAACGGAGCCCCCAGGCATGGCTACCTAGTGTGGGATCGTCGCCATAGGAGGCTATGGTCTGAGCCATAGCGCTGGCTGGAACTTGAGTGTTATCCGTCTTTATATGTGAGATTGAGTATTGAAGGGAGACGCTAGACTTTTTGTCGCATTCTCGCAGACAGCGCCAATATTGCTTCCCGGGTCCTCGGTTGTTGTATGGATTAGGGAGCTTTTAGATTCCTAATCGTTCTGAAGCGTTCGTGGAAGGGTCCGGTCTCCGTCCCTATTAACCTGAGACATGTACAACACAATCAACAAATAAGAGGTCAAAGGCTGACGGGGGGCTGTCTCCCGCCGACACTATAACGCTCAAGTCTGAAACCTTCCGTAATAAACGGAGGAATGCATGCTTAAGATGCAAGAATGAGGGGAGTGTTAGAGGGATGTATTTGAAAGTTTGAACTCCATGGATGCGTCCGACAAATGGATGGCTTACCGGTGCGCCTGTGGAGGGCGACTTAGAAGAATCCCTCCTGTGGGTGCGCCCACGGGGGGCGGCTTAGAGGTATGCCCGCGGATGACGACTTAGGGATGTCCCCGCTTGGGGGTGCGCCTGCGGAGGGCCGCTTGGAGATATTCGTAGGCCTTTGTAGTATTTGGAGATCTCTCGGAATGTGCCGGAATGAGCGCGGGGCCCGTTGGGCCTAACTCTTCTTGACCATATTGATGGGCCACTAAGTACGGAAGAGGCCGAGGGGACCTGATTGGTTTGATGAGACGGCACGACCGTGGAGGACGTTAGGCGGCTTCCTTCGGGGAAGCACTGTACTACATTCTGCCCTGATGCCTGATTGCTTCTCAGGGAATCCCACTCCAATTCTACTTAAGGGCCTCGAGTGCCTTTACGAGCGACATTGGTGAAGTGCCGCGAGCTCCCTGTTGGTCTGAAGTCACGGCTGGCTTCGTTTCAGGGGAGCTTCGTACTGCGCTTGGATCTGGTTTAGGAGGACGTAACCAAACGTCATGGTGGGAGCTTCGCTAGGCTCCTTCTCCTTGACTCGAGGTTGGAGCAACTGGGCAACATTCGCAGAGCATTCCTTTGTGCCCAAATCGGTCGAGAGGGCCCAGGATGCCATCAATGGGGAGTTTGGTGCTCCATTTGGCTCGAATGTCGCAAGGCGTCGGCCGCTATTGTCGAGGATTTTGCATACTGACTGGTTTTGATTCAGGAGGGAATCGTTGGACGCTGCTGCTAGAAGGACTTCGAGCCCAGTTCCACAAAGACAGAGGATCATGCTCTGCTCCCCAAAAATGGGCACGAAGGGGCTAGGCGCCATCACTGGAGACGCTTGGCCTTTGTTTTGCCGGAAACGAGAGTGGGGGAGCCCAGGGTCATCGACGGAAAGGGCTTCGTGATTTGCTTGGCTCACCGACGGCTAAATGGAGCAAGTTCTCCATTTTGTCGAGTTTCATTCTCTGCTTTTCACGAAGATGGGGACATAGAGAGAGAGAGAGAGAGACCCCTCGATGAGAGAATTCCAGACTCTGCCGAAAACGGAGGCCCAAAGCTGGAGAGTCAGGAAAATGGTTTTCTCCTCTGCTTTTTCTTCCCCCTTTTTTCTGTGCAGGGGCTTGCCCTTTTATTGGGGAAAGGGATGAATGTCTTCCCTCCAAAACGAGCCAAAATTCCTGCTAAAACCAAAATTTTTCCCGCCTTGGCGATACTTCTTCGTTACGATGAAACATTTCGAGTTAGCCCGCGATATTGGATCCAACAACACCACAACAATTCAACGAAATGTAATACGTATACGGGATTCGCTCCCTGATATACCATTTAATATTTAAATTAATGGTATTTCTATGAAAAATTAAAAGATACGAAGAGAGAGATGAAAGGGGATGAGTATAAAATTAGCTAAGTTAGAAAGGCTGCGATCCAATAATCTAATTATACTCTAAGTAGGTAATTATTTGTCAAAGTATGCAATACCCTTCTTCTTGATTGGGGATCTGTATTTATAATTTGGATACTAATTAATCCGTTTATCTAAAATTAATATGACTGTTGCTTGAAGTGTTACATTATATTTAGTTCTAACTATTACGTTATTTATATAACCGTCGTTTATATTTATTTTGTAACCATGTAACGGTTAATTCTTGGTTTTTATTTGGATGTTATGGCTTGTTTTAATGTGACTATCCACCTATTGATTACTTACAACCATTTATTAGAATTAAAAATTTTGTTTATTATTTTATAAAACCATTAAATGTCTTAATTTTTTATACTTTCAGTCATCCCACTAGTTGGTTGAACCTTCGATAAGGTTGTTCTCCAAATTGATTTCATGTCTGATTGATCAACTTGGATTCGTGTTAAGTCGGAATGTCTTTATTTAGACCATACCCAATAGAATTATAATTTATTATTTTAAATTTTATTTATAAAGTAATAGTTTATATCATATTTGGTTATACTTTTTGTGATAGTATATTAATATATGGTACAGCTTCACCGAAAAAAGGTAATTTGATTACCTATCTATCAGTTTTATTTATTTTTATTCTTGTAGAAATAAATCACCCCATTAACTTTTACATAATTTTTACTTTTATCCCCACATCTCTTTTGATATTCTCATTCACTCTATCCATTGATTTAATTTGGACGCTTCAAAAACTTCACCTTTCTCATCTCACTTCTCTGTTGCACTCTCTTCCTCCATAGTCATCTTCACTTCCTCATATTTGACGTGTACTTATATCTCAAAAATAATTCATATGCTTACACATCCATATATGAAAATTATGTATGTAAAAGTATAATCATCAGCAATGCTTAAAAAATGTCTCCTTTTTCTCAAGGAAAAGAAAGAAGCCCGTAACTTGAAATGGATTCGACGAGATGGGCTTTGGCAGGCTTTGGCGGGCTTCAGCCCAGTCTGAATCATCAAAGCCCATGGACTGATGAGGGGACGCACACCCTATGCACGTGGCCTTCTTGCTTGACTGGGAAAACTCATGGTTAATCATGAATTTTATCAATATGAATCCCCCTTTACTTAAAATTAGCAATATAAATAACTGAGCTTATGAAAATTACTATATTATCTTGACTAATTAGTTATAATGGAATCCACTCAGTAATTAATCAGTAAAAAATATAATTAATAATAAATTAGTGGTCATAAATGGAAGTAATATTCTTAATATATTAAATGTATATCTTAGGGAAGTTGTCGTATTTTCTCTCCTTCTCTAGTGCTTGTGAGTGGAGATCGAGTAGCACTGACAAATGGCTTCTGACCTTCCCCAGGGAGACGATCGGATTGCGAAAATTGCATCTTCAATTCGAGTGATCCCCAACTTCCCTAAACCCGGTATGCTCATCCTCATCTACTGTCCCCCGTCATTTGTAGTGCTTGTAATTTTCAGTTCATTGTGCTTCAAAATTGCCGCGATCTAATTTTCCTTTAATCCCCCATTCTTAGAATACAGATCCACTTCCTGGTTATTCCAGATTTGTCTGTTTTTGGGAGTTTTTCAAAACTTTGCTAATTTTTGTGGGTTTCTGTCAGCAGGGGTCATGTTTCAGGATATAACAACGTTACTTTTAGATCCAAGGGCTTTCAGGGACACCATTGACTTGTTCGTCGAAAGATACAAGGGCCAGGATATCTCTGTTGTTGCTGGTAGACTTGCTCCTTTCTCCCTTGATGCGTTTTCTGCTCTTTAGTGTTTCCAAATTTGTCGTTCTTTTTGATGAGTATAACTACTATGTACGATTAATTCCCAGAACCATGGTCAATTACCAATATTTGCGCTAGTTAATTATTGCAATACGCAGGTTTCCTTTGATATAGAGCGCTTGATGATTTGTAGTCTTGCTATTTGAATGGAAGGATTCTATGAAACTCTCTTGCATTTTTCTCGCTGTCTTTTCAATCACTTTGTAGTTGATTGATCATACATTTCCATCTCGCGGGTTCTCATTCTAACGGTGCTCAACGACTTCTCATTCTAACGGTGCTTAACGACTCTTTGTTGCACTTATATGTGGAGTTTTTGTATCCTCCCTTTTATGCTCTGATAAAGATGAGTTGCTGCAGGTATTGAAGCAAGAGGATTCATATTTGGACCGCCCGTTGCCTTGGCCATTGGGGCAAAATTTGTACCCATGAGGAAACCCAACAAGTTGCCCGGTAGACGTTCTGCAACTCTCTCTTGCTTTTGTTATCTTCATCTGTAATATCTTAGGGCGTGTTTAGTTGTTGAAAACTAAACTTCGGTTAATTTCTGAAAACAAACCAGAAAATTAAAAAAATTTAAAAATTTTGTTTAAATATTCGTGTTAACTTCGAACACTATTTTTCAGTTATTTTTTAAACTCTGAACTGAACCCATGATACATCAAAATCATGTTTTCATAATTTTCCACTGATAATAAACTAGTATTGTGAACGGTTTTCTATTTGTAATTTATATGTCAATCTTTTGAGAATTTATTGTGTTAGAGGCTATTTTGTAAGGTATCTGTTTGACGGGTGTGGGCTATTCAGTGGCCTTCATCACCTTCCTATGTAAAAGGTGATGAATTCCGTGCTTTCATTTGTGTTTAAGGAAAATAAGACATGCACAGAAGTTATTCTTTAGGCTCCACTTGTTTGGCGATAATGGAATTATAGGGAATACCCTTTACATTGTAATCACGTTACCTATATTTAAAGAATTTGGTTTACCTTCTAGAATCAATGAACCAAACACCTTAATAACCTTATGCCTTACTGGGAATAGGAATTCCCATACCTTCGTTTTTCATTCCTGCCAATCAAATGCTGCCTTGGTTTTGTTTATTTCCATTTTATGTGTGGTGTGTCTCTGATCTTTTTCTTCTTCCATTTTGTCGGACATAGCAAAATAAATGATGCTTTGTCAAACATGATTCTATTTAGATTGTTTTCTGGTCTGCTCAACTTCATGAAATTTCCATTTATGGATGACGATAGCATGCCCCACTAGTGATGGTAGTCTCTTGCTCTTGTCTGCGTCGACTCATAGGGTTTCAGTTACTGTCACATTGCATTAACTGATTGCTCCTGCTTCACATACTTCCTTTATCCTATAAATCATTGCCACTATATTTGGTATGCTAACTGAAGTTATACTGATGTAAATTTTGCTAGCGTCGTTAATTTAGTGTAGAGCTCTTTCATTTACACGTAATTGGCAAATTTCTTTATGCATTATGTTTAGAGACTCTTGAATATCACATTGGACTCAAACAGGGGAGGTAATCTCCGAAGAGTACACTCTCGAGTACGGAGCAGACGTAATGGAGATGCACGTCGGAGCTGTACAAGCTGGGGAACGTGCTATTATAATGGATGACCTCATTGCCACGGGGGGTACCTTATGTGCAGCAATTAAGCTACTTGGTAGGGGTCCTCACTACTAGTTTCTTTCAGATATGTGTTAGTTTTTGTAAATTTTCCGTCCTCTTATCAGGTTGGCAATCACTCGATAGTTATGACTTATGAGATTGCTTGATGGCTGTCATTTGTCATCATACTTCCGTAATATTTTTTCCTGTTTGGATTGTTCCAATAGATACTGGGTTCAGCAGTTCTTTATCAAGTCTGCACTGCACTTATAGATGGCAGAACTTCTGTTTGGATTTTTGAACGCCCTTTCTTGCAGGGCCCTTAAAACATTCGCATACTATGTTCATCCTAATCATGTGTTGATTCCATTGCAGAGCGTGTTGGAGTGCATGTCGTTGAGTGTGCTTGTGTTATTGAACTTCCAGAGTTAAAGGTATGTTTCATTGCCGTTGACAGTCATATGTTCCGGCTAAATGTTATATACTCGGTCTTAATTTACATGTTGTGGCATGTATCAAGCTGCTTCACTTTGGTAAGAGTCCATGTTTTGTAACTCAAAGGTAGGTGTGTCAATTCATGTTGGCATATCATGTTGAGGTATGCACGTAAGAGTATTACATCAGCATAAATCCGACACAATTAGTAATCATTTCAATAAATTGAACACAAATATGACCCACTAAATAAACGAATAATAAAACACAACACGCACAACTTGTTTAATAGATAGGTTGTATCGTTTGACACAACAAAACACATTTAATATTTAATACCATGCAATAAAACGTGCTCGGAATATGCTGCCCATTATCCATTTATTAAGTAAAATTTGGATGGATAAAAGGGTTTTAAATGTGTTAACTGTTGGGGTTCAACTCGGATGCACCCGACTGGCACAGCGAAAAAAACTCCTCATCGGCTGTCAGTCACAAAGAATGTGAGCACAATGAATACAAGAATTTACAATTATTTTCAAAGTGGAAAACCTTTTTCAACTAAGGGAAACCATGGGACAAATTTCGAAAAATCTCCACTATGTAAAATTTGATTATACAAACTCCCAAGAAAAAATACCTGCAACCGATCCCAGACAAAGCAAAAAACTCCAGAGTAAGAGCAAGGGAACCTCCTCCTCTCTTTTTCCTCCTTTTCTTCTCCCCTTCGTCTCTCCCTTATGGCACTCTCTGCTCTCTAATTTTACAAAGTGTGGTAGTGAATGGTGAACGGCCAATGCTCTCGTCTGCACTTTGTTTCTGCTCTGTTCCACACGCAACTCTGAAGCGCCCAGTGCGTTTTATAATGATGCCTGGCCAATGTCTTAGCTGATCACTTGCCCTAATCTTGCAGAGGATTTGTCACGCCAATTTTGTCATTTTCTGCGTTTTCACTAGTTGTTGCGCGTTTTCACTAGTTGTTGCGCCTCTCCACAGACAGCGCATGCTCTATAAGTCGGATACCTGCTCTGTAAAGTTTACTACCTATTCTACAAAGTCGGCTGCCTGGCTCTACAAAGCTGGTGCCTACTTTGTAAAGTTGTCTACTAGCTCCGCAGGTCGTCCCCTTTGAATTGGCGTTGCCTGGTCACATTAGCGCCCTCAGTCGGCTGGCCTCATCCACGCTTGGCCACACTTGCCTGGCTACTCTTGACTGGTCTTCTCTCAGCCGGCTGGCTTCTTCCATCTGGTTGACCTCTCTGGCCGGCATCCTGCAGGCCAACCTCTTGCTGTCCGGCCAGTTGTTGCTAGCCGGATTCCCGCTGGTCAGCCGACCGGCTTCCTTGGGCCGCTCGCCGTGCGTGCGATCATTTCGATTCTTGCACAAATCCTCCGATGGCTTTCTGTTTGTTGAGTTACCCACAACGGAGTAACCAAAAACCCAACATAAACTTGACATGTTTATGAATCATGTTACTTGTGAGTTAATATGTCAATACGAAACAGAATACGATTATTTTATGTTATAAACATACCGACCTGTTGATGATACGAACCCATTTAATACAAACCGAAATCCCCTTATTTCGGATTGCGCTTATATGGTGTTTTTTTTTGGTTGTGTCTAATATCACTGCTTCTACCTGAAGACAGCTCGAGCTTGTTCAGCATGTCTCAGTAATGCAAGTACTCTAGCATTTATCTTATTTGAAATGCTCAAATTACTGGAGTCACTCTGCATTCTAACTCTTGCGTTAGAAACCAAAGAATGATGTCAATACGAAGGAAATCCAAAATTTTGAACTTGCAGGAGGGTCATCCTATTAGGAAGCTATTGTTGCCCGTAGCTTTTTACTGTTTTCCTTTTCCTTCTTCTGCTGGCTTACCTTCTAAGTTCCCCCTCGTCTACTACTTCCAGGGCCGAGACCGTTTAGGTGACAGACCTTTGTACGTCATTGTGGAGGCGGTCTGATCGCAACCTGTCCACCGTTGGGACAGCAAGTTGGCACTATTGCATTAGTGGATGATCATAAAATGCTTCCTCTCTACTTTATTTGCTGAGTTGATTAAATATTTGAAAGGTCTCCCTGGCTGCAGAAGAGGCATGTTTGATGTGAAAGACGACGTTCTTGTTTGACAGCTGAAAACCTTGATGCTTATTGATGAACTGTACTAAATATCAAATGGGTTTGCTTTTTTGTTTTTTTTTGTTTTTAAAAAAGGAATGTTCATTTCAGGTCCCATGAGCATTCAATTACTCCTTCGGAAAGGAGATGATTGAGGAGGTTTAATGTCCAAATTTCATCACTAATTACTAATTAGTGCAAGAAGAAAGTACATTTCTTGTATTTATGCCTTAATGATTGTCCCTGAATATATTCTAATGATGTTATTTTGAATGTTATTAAAGTCCAGATCTCATCGCTAAACACTATTGATTGTTCTTCGAGTCTTCGAAGTTCCCATTCTATCCAATTGGATGGATGAAAAGTGTGCAAGCTGGTATCGAACAAATTGGAATTTCTTGTCATTTTAAGAGTTAATACTGAGTGATAAAAAATAGAAAATATTGGAACAAATTATCAAATTACAAAATAAAAATCTAAGTATTGTTATTTTTATTTTTATTATTCAATTTATCCTTTAGAATAACAACAGCCGGACCAGAGGAAGATGCAGAAGGCCCCGCTTATTTTTCAAAATTAATATTTTAAAGATTTCTTCTAATTTTTATGAGAAAGGGTGCTTATTGATTTTTGTTTAGTATATCTCTTTTATAATTTAATGCTTATTTATTGATATATGATTAATCATTTTAAACATCAAAATTTGATTTATGATGGCTTGGATAGAATTGGATGTTCTTATCTTTCGGGTTTAATTTATCAGGGTGAGTCAAATTTGAACATAATTTTAGATTTACCCAATTAAAAAGTTAAGTTTAATTAAAGCAATATTCAATTCATTTGCCAACTAATCTACTATGATTTTGAATTATAGCAATTTTTTGCAACACAATTGTAGTTCTTTACAACAAATTAAATTATTAATAATTGAATTAGTAATTTATATTTAGAGTTCATGAGGTAGAATCAATAAGTTTTATAAACAATATTATATTATAATAGAAATATTATTTAAAATATTACACTTTGCAATCCTTATATTAAAAAGTATTATTATTATTTATCTATAGAAAATTATTTCATAAAATTAAAAATATATATATAATTTTTTAAAAGAAATTCTTATTAAAAATTAAAAAAAAAATGAATTTAATTAAAATTTTAACCATATTCTATTAGTATATATTCTAGACATCTTTATTTGGAATTTCCTAGCCGTGGGCATCCTGCCGATGGCTTGCATCGTGAAAGGACAAGCCATGTGTCATGCTTCATAAACAAAAAAAAAGGTCTATTGTCTAGTATATTTTTATAAACAGATAATATTTTATATGGTTCAAAAATATCATATAAATATTTAAATTATGTATATATAAGGAAAAAAATTATAAAAAATATGACAATAATTATCAAATTATCAGCCAAAAGGGAACTTGAAAATCGACATTAGAACACGTAATCTAATAATTAGAATTAAAATGTAAATGGTAAGTTGATGCAGGTGATGCTGGTAGTGAGTTTGGTGAGTAATCTGTAACCCTGAGCAAGCAGCAGGACGAGAAGCAAAGAGGAAATCGAGAGCCAGAGAGAGAGAGAGAGAGAGAGTTCAGAATTGAGGGAATGAAACTTAATTTCTTACTCTTGCCTTCTACAGTACAGCCTATATCAGCCAACGTAACTAAAATAGTACAACCAATTAACATGTGGAAAGAAAAACTGAATAACCAAAATAACCAATTAGCACACGAGGCATGTATACAACTATCAACCTAACAATATAGTGTTAGAGCATTAATAATAATCCCTAAATTTGGAGGAAACCCAAATCTGGCAAAAACTACGACATGATCCGTCTGACTGGCCGGTTGAGCTGGATGGGTCAGCTGAGGTGGCATCTGGGTCGGTGGCCTCACCCTCCACCGAATGTACTAATGGTCCAGAAGTGAGGAGGCCCGTAACTTAAGTATTTTATATTTTGCCATCTCTTAAGATGAATAATAAGAGTCCCCTAACATCATGTTTGGTCCGCATGAATTAGGTGTTCATACCTTATTTTCATAACTTTGTTAGGTTGTAAAATTATACATGAGAGTAAATATTTTTTATTAAAAAATAAAATAGTCTCTTTCATAGAGAGATGACTTTTTTGTTACTAAATTAAGTAAAAATATTAATTATCAATTACATTCAATCTTATTACTGTCGTTACTCTATCTATCGTCACAACCAAGGCAGGTGAAGGTATCGGCCAACCTTTGGTGTCGCCCACCTATGTTGGCCCAACTACCATCCCTTCTTCTATTGCTCCAATGATATTATTATCTCATGGTCTATCCTAATATTTAAATTTTACACAAATTAAATAATATAATATTTATTCTTATCCCGTTGATGTTGATATTAATATTAATTTTTGATAATGTTTATTATACTATTGTTTTATTAATTTCTTTTCAATAACCAACATTGCTTAATTTTGTGAATTGATAATAAAAAACATGGTGAAAAGAGTGTTAATATTTCTCATTCCTTTTAAGTAGGATAACCAATCATATACAAATAGGCACATACAAATTATAGAAAAATTTTTGATCTCCTCTCACCCGAATCTTTTAATTGGAATTGGTCGCTTGCTTTCTTGTAAGTTTTATACTCATTATAAATATTAATTATTTTATTTATTTTTATTTTAAAAGAATATTATCATACAATGTTCACTCAAACAAATATACAAGACAAGACCTCTACGCAATATTCATGTAATAACAGCTTGAGGGCCTGTCTAAAGTGAATTTTCAGTAGTAATTCATTAGATGTTTGTGAGTTAGCCACTTAAGAGGCTTATGCCAAATACTATTTCAATTTTGGGATACCATAATATATAATTTTTGATGGCTAACCGAAGAGAGAAAGTAAAAAAATGACAATATTTTTGTTATTATTTTTGCGCTTTGATTTTGTTTTGACATGTGAGTACATTATTCCTTTTATTATTTTAAATATTTTTATCAGTAATCTCCTTATATATCTCATCTATTGGTGTATTTACTTTATTTTACAAAAATTATAGTTAAATTGAAGGACGTGTTAAATATATAATTTATAGTAAAGTTATACGATCCCTTAAAATTTAAACTTTTACCCCACGTTGGTTCTTATAAAAAAAATATCTTATGATTTTTTTATGTCTGTCATTGTATTTATTATTATAATTATTATTATATTATCAACACAACTCCTCAGGACTATAAATAAAAAGACTCAATATCTCAACCCAAATGGAGGTTTATTCATACTTCAATTGTGAAATTTTATGCGCTCGAATGCCAACACTTCTGTACCGTTGTGCTCACTGAGTTCAACACATAAGATAGTAGACTGTAATTCATCGCGATATGTTCTATTTTTTCAGTTGTTGAAAGTTTAATTAACGAGCTATATCTAATTATGGTTTCATTCAAGTAAGTCAATGGCAGAGTTGTAAAACCACGAGGTAGTCGCATTGTTTAAGATTTTAGAACTTAGTTTGACGAATTTTATTATTTTAGGGTCTTTAGCTATATCATTCATAGAATTAATATGTAAGAGATAACGACATTGACTTCTTAAGCATACTATAATCATACTTAGGCAGTTGAGATAAACTTGTTTAATATGATACTAGAGAATTAAATAACTGCTAATCCTATCTTTTGCCGCATAATGAATTGATCAGTTTGGTAATATGATTGTTTAAACATGGCAATTAAGTGGTTTTGACTTTTTTTATTTTTTAAAATGTTATAATATAAAAATACTGATATTATTAGAAAAAAAAAAATCCATTATCATATTTATTTATAATTTTATAAAATTAAATAAAAGTTATTAGTTAAAAAATCGAAGGATCCAGAAATTTTTATTGAGATCAAGGGGCTCCCACGCAAGGACGAATAAAAGCTCCAATCAATTTGGAGCACTAGGGCCCGTTGGCACGGATCAAAGGGCCTCTATTTATTTAAAAAATATAAAAAATTATTTTTTAATCTAAATTACCTATTTATAAATTAATAATTTAATTTAATATTTTTTTAAAAAAATAATTAAATTATAACTATTTATTAAATGACTCAATTTTAGAGAATAATCTTCTCCATCTCTTAATCCCCTATCGCCAGAGTGTTATACTATTGTTAACATGTAGCTGATTAACATTAAAGTATAATTAAATATTATAATATATTATCATTAATTGAAATGCATGGAGCTCCTTTAGATTAGTGTTTAATTAGGAGCTAATCTCGTTTACTCGTGACAATTATAGTTTTGATCGATCCAGCGAACTGTTCTGCATGACGGTTGACTAAATAAAGAGCACAATGAATAATATATCTTAAGATTTCCAAGAAAACGGCAATATTTTCAGCTGTTGTTTCCTCTCTTTTTTTTTTAAAAAAAAAAGGGGTTAATTTCTTGAGATTTTATGATAATACTACAATCTTTAGAATTGATATGTAATTTTTTTTTTACTAAATTTATCATATTTCTATATTAAAATAAAATTTTATTTGAAAACTGAAAAATAAATTTTGGAAATAAAATTAGAGAAAAAGGAAAAATTAAGAATATTTTGATTTTTTTTATTATAATCGTGATTAAATGCATATATTTAAGTCATTCTATTTGCACTAACCTCCTTTGTAAAATGAAAATGTTGGTAACTTAGGATAAATGTGGTGGATAATATATTTGGGTTTTTCATGCGTTTTTAATGTAAATTCTCTATAATAATATGTTCAATTTATTCCGTCAAATAAAAGAGATTAATTAATTAATATAGAAAATAAGAAACTTTAGTTTAATAAGAAGTTGTAACATGTTTTAGACATTCATCCCAAAGGATTCTGAATCGATGAAAATTAGGTGAGTTGTAATATAGATTAAACTTGTGATAACTAAATTAACCATATAATTTTAAATTATATTTACTAAAATTGATAGTTTTTTAGAAAAGGGCCTTTATCTAATACTGAGAATTAACACCAAATAATTATACTAAAATCAAGGCCAAAGTCGCAATCAAATACAAGGTCAAGAAAATCAAACATAAGAGAACCAAAATAACATGCTTAAAAAACACTCCTCCGTTTTAGATACATATATTTTGTATTTGAAATTAGTAAAAAAAAAAAAAAGTATGTAAAAATAATTAGTTTGTCAAAATTTTTATTTGACTTAAAAATTAAGCATATATTAATTATGAAAACCATAGAGTATCAAGAAGGAAAAAAGATAAAAATTAACATATATGATCCTTACTTATATGCCACCACTAGCTTTTGAACAAAACAATGGTATTGCATTGATATCAATATGATACAATGCACATAGAATTATATATTTGATGGTTCTGATAAAACTTGGGCCGGCCCAACTCGTGGCTCACAAAGAAAATCATATCGCATAGGAGAATTTTCGTGGGGCCCAAGGACCAGTCAGCTCGGGCGGATCAATACAGCGATCTCGGATTTAGGATGGGCTTGCAGTGTAACCTAATCGCTCCAACTCAGTAAATCTTCTCAAAATATCTTGCCTAAGATCCCACATTGCCCATACAATATGTGTGATTTTGCAGATCATACCATAAATGTAGTAGCCATAGCAGGCTTCGTAAGAACCATATGGCTCAAAAAAATACACAACCACCGCCAGCGCTCTTCGACAAGTGCAAGAGGCCCTCCATCCAGAACCCCTGCCTTTCATCTAGGATGTCCTCCATTTCGACATCATACCTTGCATCTGGGAGGCCCACTTTCTATCTAGATAGCCCACTCTTTATCTAAGAGTCATGCCCTTCATTCAGGAGACTCTCCGTCCAGGCGTCATACCTTCAATCTAGGAGACCCTCCATCAAGGAGTCATACCATCTATCCATGAGGCCCTATATCTAGGCACCATACTCTCCATCTAGACGTCATACCCTCCATTTAGGAGGCTCGTTCTTCATCCAAGCGGCCCACCTTCCATCCAGAGGCCATACCCTCTATTTAGGCACCATACCCTCCATCTAGAAAGTCCTCCATCTAAAAGTCATACCTTTCATCAAGGCGCAATACCTTCCATCCACGAGGCCCTCCATATAAGAGCCATGCCCTTTATTTGGGGGCTCGGCATCCAAGCACCACACCTTCCATCCAGGAGGTCCACTTTCCATTCAAGGATCCCGTTCTCCATCTAGGAGACCTACTCTCCATCCAGGTATCTTACTCTCCATCCAAGCAACCTGCTCTTCATCCAGGCATCCCGCTTTCCATCCAGGCATCCTACTTTTCATTCAGGAGGTCCACCATCCGAGTACTATACCCTCTATCTAGGAGGTCCTCCATCTAGATACCATACCCTTTATCCAAGAAGTCTTCCATTGAGGCACAATACCCTTCATCCAGGAGTTATACCCTCCATCCAGGAGATCCATCATTTATGCATCATACCCTTTGCCTAAGAGGCCTTTCATCCAGGAGGCTTGTTCTTTATCCAGGCATCCTGCCTTCTATCTAAGAGCCATGTCCTCCATCCCGGCGCCATACCCTCCATCCAGGCGGTTTGCTTTACATCCAGATGACTTCTCTCTACCTAGGGGTTCAGTCCTCTATCTCATAAGCTGCCTCTCAGCACCTAGAGAGAAATTTTTAAGACTAGAGATTTGATCGACAAAGACAACAACTGGTCCATTGGCAATTAAAAAATATCCTCTTATGGAAGAATAAATGGATGGGAAATAAAATGCTCAGTACCCATGAACATATGGAGAAGAAAGTGGCCAATTATATCTTACCATATAGAAATTGAAATTGGACAAGATGGAAGGACAAGCTTCCATACACTTCAGAAAAGGTATGAAAATGGAAGTGAGTCTCCATGAATGGAATCAACCCCCATGAAAATGTACATAAATTAGTCTAATTGAAAGCAAATTTTTCATACACGTCAGAAACTGATGAGACTAAAAACCATCTGGATTCTTACATCTATCCTCCTACATCCTTCCCTGACTGATCCCCAACCCTGCTCTTCTTTTTGATTAACTTTATAACATGGAAAACATTAAGCATATAATTTAAAAATAAATATATTATATTGTAAATATTAATGACGCTATATAATTGTTGGATATTTTTAAAAATGAGAGGATAAGTATTTAAATAAATGTGATTGCTCAAATAAATATGATAGTTTGAACAAATATGTTTATTTCAAAGTATTGAAAATAAACATGTTAGGAATAATGCGAAAAGGCATAACTATTTAGAGCTGGCATATTCTTTTACCCTATACTTTATAAAAATCACGTTGATGATTGATTTTCAGATAAAATGAAAAATATCAAAAAACATGTAAGCGAAAGCTACTTACAAATATTATATTATTTTTAATAATTATTTATTGTAAAAGATAATTAATAACAGCTAAATAATTTCTTTTTTGATTGAAGGTTTTGGATTTTATTCATTAGTGAAAAAAGTAATCAAACAAGACTTTATTATATTTTTGTTGCGTCCCGGGTCCGCGGTTGTCGTACGGATTAGAGAGCCTTCGGATTCCCTAGCACGTGGCGGCGTTGGGAGAAGGATCTGGTCTCCGTATCTATGAACCTGGACCTACACAACACAAACAATAAACGAGAGGTTAGAGGCCGACGGGGGGTTTTGGTCCCCGGTCGGCACTCCGACGCTCAAGTTAGATATCTTCCGGAATAAACGGAGAAATGCATACATAAGATGCGAGAATGAGGGGAGTGCGAGAGGGATGTGGTCGGAGGCGTGAGCTCCATGGATGCGCCCGGCAGATGGCGGCTTATTGGTGTGCCCGCGGAGGGCGGCTTTTAGGTATTCGTGGGCCTCGGGGAATATTTGGAGATCTCCCGGAACACGCTGGAACAAGTGCGGGGCCCGTTGGACCCGTTCAATCCACACTGCCCTAATGGGCCGTGTGACAAAACCGGTCAGCTAGGAGGGCCGTACGACCCTGCCCGGTGCTTTCTGGGCGGACCGTGAGACGACCGCTCGGTCTGTTCTGATGCTGGGCGGCTTCTTGAGGAGCCGTGCGTCCTTTCCGCTTGATGGTGTTGGGCGCCATGGCAGGGAAAGGAACCTGCTCTCCATTTTGCCGAGAGCCTTAGGCTTAGAGAGAGCTCTCGGGCTTTTCTGTCGGGAGGCTGTGGCCGTGAGGACAGGCCGCCGCCTAAAGGGGTCCTCACGCTCTGGGCGTGATTTGGGGACAAATCTGGTTATCGTTTTGGGAAGCTCCGTGCTCTATTCTCCATGAGAACAGGAGGAAGAAGGACCGCCATTGTTGGGGACGTGGTTACTGCTGGGAGCTTCGCGTCTCTCGATTAGGGGAAATAGCGACTGAGTGCCATTGTTGGGGAGCTCCATGCTCGATCCGGCACAGATTCGTGGAGGAATCGCGAGGCACTGTTGCGGGGAGAACGCCACGTCCTGCTTTGCTGGTGACAGGCGCAGATGGAGAGGTGGAGAGGACTTTGCGCCCTGCTCGGCTGACGTGCAAGTGGGAGGAATAGATTTCCCATGAGGTCGAGCTTCGATTCAGGGATCTTGAGTCTTTATCTCGCCAAGAATAGGGTGTTGTAGCGGAATGGCGGTTACAGGGACCGCACGTCCTGTTTGGAAGGGATTCCGGGCACCGCCATAGAGGGCTTTGAGCCCTACGTTGACGGAGGCAGGAAGAGAGGGCCAGGCGCCATTGACGAGGTTTGGTGCTCTACTTCACCGGTGAGTTTGGAATCAGGGCAGGGAGATCAAGGCTCTGCACTTGGAGCTTTCGGGTTCTGATTGGCCAGAGCCAAGCCAAGGCGCCGGCCGCCATTTTCAAGCTTCATCTCCCTGTTTAGGGATTTGTTTTGCTCTCTGTTTTTCCCTCTTTTTCGGCGAGGTCAGAGAGAAGGAGAGATGATGAGTGGGCTGTCCTGCCTCTACCCATGACAGAGGCCAGCCTGGAGATGCAGAGAAGCGTGCCTTCTCTGTCCTTTTATGGAGAAAGGAATGAGCACTTTTTCCGCCAAAACGAAAGTATTTCCCGCCTTTTGCCTTGGGCCTTTCTCTGGGCCTTACTTTATGGGCCCGTATGTTAGGACCCAACAATTTTTAAACAATTTGTCAAACATATTTACACGTGTAAAAAAACAGATAATATTTTAAGAAATATTACACTGTAATACGTCTTAAAATCTTACATTTGCTATATTTTTTGATTATTAGATAATTCTGAAATGCCCAAATTTTTTTAAAAAAAAAAAAGGAAAAAAGATTTCGAGAACATTCATTATCATTTAAGATAATTATAATATAATATTTTCGAGAGTTCTAATCTAGCTAAACCAAGCAAAATGATCTTTGACATGGACGGCAAGGACTCTGGGTAAGCAATAAAATATCATCTCAGCACTTATCGTATACAGTGCAATAAATTATAATTATGCTTAGAGCTACGTCGTGTCTATGCCTTAATTTATTTTATCTCTTTTCATAATTTTCTTTTTTTTATTTTCCATCTTTCTTCCTTTTTTATATTACTTCATGCACGATTAAATACATGCTAAAGTATATAATATTATGCTGAATTTACACCCGTACCGAAAAGTCACCAAAAGAAACAGAGATTAATGCTTAGGGGTGCTTGTCATCATGCCCTACTGTGACTACATCCCTTCTATTTTTTACTGTAACAATTGGCTTATCCGTTTTTCAAGGGATGCATACTAGTAGAAATTATTTAATATTTATCCGCTTTATAATGTATTTATCATTTTATGTACGAGTTTTCTGTAACTTGAATTTATATATCTCTACCTATGGGAAGAAGTTAAATTTTCATTAAACATGTGTGAGTTAACTTTTCACACACACAGATAAGTAGATAATTATGGGTGTCAACTAATTTGGTTAATACTATCTCTTAATACCATTTAGAAAGATTTCAAATGTAAAATTTTTAAAATTATAATAAGATAGGTCAATATAATTGTCTAAATAATTACCTATTTATGTATGTTAGTTATGAACTCTTATTGTAAACCACAAATGGTGGGTGGACATATGCACCACATTAGAACTCCACCCACCCATATTGATGCTCAATATCCAGACAGCTGCGGGCATATTGTATTGATTTAAAATTTTAATTCATTTGCGTTTCACCAGGAGCATATTACTTTTAGAGTTAAGGTCCAAAAGTTTCAACGAAAAGTACATAATATTTTTTCTTTTTTATCATATAAAGTTTAACTACTACATACATTCTGCGAAATTGTGCACTATAAATTTTGAATTCTCTGATTGTCAAATGCTTTTAGTAGCACAAAAAATTGTTTGTCAAAGATTAAAAATGAAAACTAAGTAAAACTCAGCAAATGCCACTTTGGGGGGATTGGGGAGAGGTAAATAATGATTGAGGCTTGTTTGAAATTGTGGGTGTAATTAGCTAGAAAGAGACTAAGAAAAATAGCAGTTAAAACATCTATGGTTAATTTGATGAAGGAAAGATAATTACAATATAAAATTATGGGATGATTTTTGCTAATATATTGGTTAACATACCAAACACATTTTTAAATTTTGTATTAAGAAAAGCTAAAAGACAGTTATTTAGATCATAAATGATAACATTATATAGACACACGGTATTTGGTATGAAGCTCTATTACTGATATAGAAAATTGATATCTGCAAAGGACAGCAACTAAAAAAACTTAGAATTTATATGCAAAATGAGATAGATTTTTAAATGTTATATGTATCTATATATCACGAATTTTCATTGCAAAATATCATGCATATAGCCTTGCTAGGTGTGACAAGACACGAGATTATGAGTTTATAAATATAAATAAAAACACTTGTTTAGTTTGATGAGAGAAAGAAAAGGCTGTCCAAACGATTTAATAAACTTTCCCATGACAATTTCTCTTTGTTCGATTCAGTCGTGCAAAGCCGGCTGAACAGACACGCTCACTGACAGCACCAGTTCGCTTATTATTCTCCAGGAAAAAAAAAAAAAAGAAAATCATTTTTTCTTCCTTCTTTGCCGACATAAAATCACTATAATCATTTAATACTTGGAGGGTTTTATTCCATTCACTTCTCTTTGTTTTCTAAAAACAAAAAAAAAAAATATTTATTATTTATTTATTTATTTATTTTTATTTTTGGGTGAGTATGTGTTTGTGTGTTTAGTATGATTGTGAGAGATCGTGCAATGGCCGGCGCAAATTCCATGGCCAATCATCTGCTTCAAGGTACAATGGGAAAAGAAAATCTGATATCGAGCGCGAAGATAGGCGGGATCTAAGCTAAGAAAGACTGGCATAAACAGGGACAGTTTAGTAATCGACAATTGTGGCTCGGTTCAGGTAATCTGAATTACTGTTGTTGAAGAAATGGAGGATTTTAAAGGGGAAATCTGGATCATTGTAGCCCAGGTGTTTAAATTAATCTTATACTTTGTGTAACATCTCACAGCTGTTACGCTTTTTCCTAAGAATATTCAAGATGTTTGAGTTGGTGATATAAGTGACGTTGAATTCATCTAATTCTTAATGTTAATAACAGTAACAGATAAATTAATAGATGAGATAATATTATTTGATAATGCTTTAAAAATGGTTACTGTCCTAAATTTTTATCGTCTATACTACGTTTCAGAATCTTAACTTTGTTAGTACAGGAACGAATTAATGGGCTGTCTGTATTCTTTCGCTAGTACAAAGAACTCAAGGCAATCATTCAGATATAATTATTTTCCCAATCAGATCCAAGGGAATATTAAGGTAATCTTAATTCCAAAAATCCGTACATCCCAATACAATTTATTGATTCTTTCCATGGTAGAGGGTTAATAATCACCGGAGGATTAAATCAGCTGAGAATATAATAAACTAAAAATATGTAAAAAATGAGCTAATAAATAAGAAATGATACCTTCCCCAAAATAAGTATTGGCCTCCCAAGATAATGGAAGTAATATCTGTTATTGCAGCACGGGGGGGAATATCCATTTTTACAGTATTTAAGAGCTGCATAGACTTCTCTAATTAATTTTCGTTATTTTATGTGATATTTTTAATTTGGTGGCTATCTTCTAGTGACATGCACAAATATGGAGATGTTGACCTCTTCTAGTGATATGTAAAGCAACGTCTAAATACAAGATAGAAGTTAACTATAACTGTGGGCTTCGTGGCCACAACCAGAAGAGGTCAATGGTGTCTTTGGGATAGGCTAATAGCGCCCTTCTCTGTCAAAACACATCAGCCACGGGACGTTAAGCGAGTCGGTCACACTTAGAAATGAAATTCAGATATTAAAACAGTGGGTTGAAAAGCACAAGGGGAAATGAAATTCAGATATTAAAACAGTGTGGGTTGAAAAGCACAAGGGTTAAGTGGTTCATGAGAGAGCATGATTTAACGTAAAAACAGCAAATAATGAAGAAATTGAAGTGCATTTTTGACGTGGAACAAGTTGGGTTGGGGTTTTATTTATTATCCGATGTGTTTCTCAGTTCCTTACTGTATCGTCGTTGTCATTGCAGACAATAAGCTAGAAATATCAGATGCTTTAAGCCAAACTCTCTCATGAAATCCCGTAGCATTTTTACCTTACTGGGAACGGTGAGAGAGAAAGGCAAAGAGGCAAAAAAAAAAAACTAGCAAAATTGTTCTCCAGAGAGGGGGCAAAGGTCGATCTCCCCAGTCGATATGTCGGCATAATAAATGTTAAAAAAGAATGTGTATATCAGACTCATTCTCACCACTTTGCCGTCCCATCAAAACTATAATAAAATGAAAAATTATTAACCCATTAAAGAAGCATGAATATGCCATTATCTTATTAGAAGTATAATTAACTTTAATATGCAAGCTAGCTTTTCATTCCACGTTCTATCAATTCAAAATGAACTGCATGCTTCTCCCCCCCCCCCCAATATGCTTTCTTTGTCATTATCATTAACTACTGATCAATTAACGACTCGTTAATGATAATCAATGACTTCCAAATGATTGCTTTTTCATGCTTAGTGAGTTTTGATTTGCTTTCCAAGAGAATAATGTCATGCCCTCTCTTTCCTCCTCCTCAGTCTCTCTCTCTCTCTCTTCCCTAAAAAAGTTCTGTCATTGCATTAGCTTAGTCGCCCTCTGAGTTGTAATCTGCTGGTTCTGGCCCCACAGTTGACTCCTGAGATCAGTTACAAAGAACTTAGACCTAGCTGCCTCCGAGAGAGATCAATGATTAATTAGAGAGAATTCGGAAATTAATATACTAATCCAAGTCAACCTTTACTAATATTCTGTGTTTAGAAAGTGGTTATAAATACTTCCCTGTTTTCGCTTCTGTCAAATTAATTGTCAACACAAAAAGCAGAAATCTGAACCCTTCCTTCTCTCTCTCTCTCTCTCTCTCCCTCCTCATTTCCACCACCCACACAAGGGCTTCTAACTCCTTGAGGGGGAAAAAATGGAGTCTTTGGGAACTCTTCTTGATGGGGAATGGGAATCCATTTGCAAAATGCTTTCCACCGATGAGCCTGATTTTCCTGCACATTTTCTTGGAAATTACTCGCTTCCAAAAACACAAGATAGCGCACTAGACCTCGAAACACCATCAATTCTCACACATGATCAAGATAATGCAGCCGCGAGCTTTTTTCATGGGGTTGCATGCTTTTCTCCCGATGCTTTAACTCGAAAACCTAACTATTTTTCTCAAGAAAGTAGCCACGATTATAATCTCAACGAGAACTGGTATCTTGAAGGGTCTAATAACCAGTTAGTCTTGCCAGATGATCATTTTTCCTCGTCCATGGAATTTTGTGTGATGGATCAAGGGGAAAATGGTGGCTACTCGGACCCACTTTATTTCCAAGGCATGATCATGAACGAGTCAATCCCCATGAACGAAGCATCGAGCAGTCCTCGAACGGACAATGCTGATGATAATGAATCTGCGTTGGCATCCTTTGGTAATCAGATTCAGCTCAAGAGAAAGGCCGGGAGACCAGAAATGGAAGCTGAAACAGAAGAGAAAACCAGCTCACTCGCCAAGCCTAAGAAGAGAGCGCTAATTTCCAGAGATGTAAGTGATAACTGTAGCAGCTGATCTTCGAGTAGAGGTTGTTCGTCGTGCATGGAAATTCCTAACAATGACGATCTGTTTTTGTAGGGACAGAAAAGAAAAGGTAAAACGCAGTCCAACAACAAGGACCAAACTGAGGAGGAAGAGACCAATAATGGCGGATCAAATGGGCAGAGCTCTGGCTGTGACGTATCAGATGATGAATCCAATGCTTCTCGAGAGGTTACCGATGGTGAAAATTCTGTTGCCAAGCAGGCTCCCACAGCGCTCAACGTGAACGGGAAGAAGAGAGCCAGCAGGGGTGCTGCTACTGATCCTCAAAGCCTTTATGCAAGGGTATATTATATATATACATCCAACACATTGCACTCATTCACTAATCTGTAACAGCATCGCCATCTCCTGTAGTTTTTAACATGCATGGCTTCCATTTCTGCATGCAGAGAAGAAGGGAGAGAATAAATGAGAGGCTGAGAATCTTGCAGAACCTCGTCCCTAATGGAACGAAGGTTAGTATTAAAAATCGTCATTTATGTGTCGTTTATCAATGATTAGCCACTTTCTCGGAGTGTCAGGAGGGAAGTTGATCGATGATTTTACTTTAAATTTCGTGGCAGGTGGACATCAGCACAATGCTTGAAGAGGCAGTCCATTATGTGAAGTTTTTGCAGCTCCAAATCAAGGTAATAGGAAATTAAGGTGGGGGAGAAGGTAAATGCTGGCATTAACTATTTCTTCCTCGATCGGAAATAGTTTTTGTCAGAAATTAACTGTAATTTCCCAATGAATTTTACGAAGTAATCTGCAGAAATGTTTCTTACAGATTATTCAAATGGAATTGATGTTTTGCAGCTATTGAGCTCGGATGAACTTTGGATGTTTGCACCCCTTGCTTACAATGGAATTGATGTTGGCCTTTATCGGAAGCTTTCTCCATTTCTACTCGGACCTTGATGGGATCCATTCAGATTTTTTTATTTTTATTTTTATTTTTTTTTGACTCTTTTCTCACGGATAATATGTTGTAGAAATGTTGATGAACTTCAATTTCGAACTATCAGAAGTAATTATCATGTTTGTCATATCGTTCTATACATAAATGTATTCATTATTTCATCCGGTTTCGACGAGGAATGAACAGATCCAAGAACATGAATGATAAAAGATGCTTAATATTTAACAAATAAAAAAAAAATTAACACTGCCAGTGAACTACCAGTATCGCAAAACAAAAATTCAATCTCATTAATGATGCCAATACAAACTTTGAAAAACTCAAAAGCATGAATCAAAGAGTAATAAAAAGAAAGAAAGGAAGAAAAAAACGAAAGAAAGAAACCAAAGAGTGGAATATAGTTTTTTTAATATATTGTTTATTGTATGTAAAATTATGTGTGATATATGAATACATGAAATGCATGGAAGACAGAGAAAAAAATTTAACAGTTACTACAAATGATTTAATTTTTGAAGAATATTATATCTATAATTGAGCAAAATATTTTTCTAATATTCAAAAGTAATGCGTACATGTGATTTGGAATATTGTCTGAAAACATCAGGTTGTATTGTCAAACTATTTAATCCGAATATTGTATACTACAATAATTAATAAGAAATAAAATAATACGATACTCAATTTTTAAAATATTTTACAACACTTATGTTAAAAATCTTTTCTACGAGAATGAAAAAGTAACATATTTATGATATTTTTGCCAACCAGTATGACTTTTTGAAAGTGACGTAATTGCCCATCAATTATAGTATTATATTGGTTATCTAAGTTTTATAATTACTTAGTATTTAATGCTTGATATTTAATAACTATAATTGCCCATTTCATATGATCATTTATTCCCCGATTTAAATAACCACTCATTAAAATTTAATGTCTGGTTTAACCTCGTGGTCATTAAATGCCTTTGCATTTAATATTTTGAGCCATTTGACTATTTTGTCATTTGATAGACCGGATGCTTAGACAAATTTTTACTTTTCTTCCATCTCGGGCTAAACAACTTGATGGCTCTACATTTCTCAACGAGCTTGAAATTTTTAGGCATTATATTTTATCGAGTTGAATTGATCTTATTTTAAATCATATCTAACGCGAAAAAACATAAAAATTATTATCCTTAACAAATGAAATTATCCATAATTAGTGTATAACTAATACATTTTTTTTATCGAGAATAAATTTAAGTGAAAATTATTGTTATATTAATCTATTCTTATACAACTTTTCTAATTCCATGCCGACAAAATTGATTTCGAGATCTCTAACTTCCAAAGTCCAAATTTTGCTTTTTTATACTTAAAAATGATAACTTATATGCGTAGAAAAACTATATAAAGATATAAAATATATTTTATTTGACTTGTAACATGTAAAATTAGAAAGGAAAATTGAAATATTTTCCTATGAATCTCACAATGTTTACCTCAATTTTTTACAAATTTCATAATCTTATACGATTTGAAGAGAAAAGCCATGGAATTGTTCTATCTGGATAGAATATATAACCAGAACTAAACTCCACATTTTTACTTAATTTTTCAATTTATATATATATATATATATATATTTTTTCTCTTAACTAATCAAATGTAACATGTTTTCTGAAACACTGAACTTTTATAACACTTTTCTACTATTTAGTAATTTAAAAAAAAATAAAAATATTGTTAGTGTTATACGTACATCTGTTACAAAGTTGGGAAAAATATTGGAATGGGCCTGGGCTGTTCCAATCTAAGCCCACCAGCCCATGCCCCTGAATCTTAGGGATGGTTTATAATTCAGTGTTATGTCTTTAGATTTTTTTTTCCGTATTTTTCTAATAATAAAAATTTTATTCTATGAAAATAAACTGAAAAAAATGATACAGTAGGAGCACAGGTGAGGCCAAAATCCTGGGACGTCGCGCACAACAATGGAGGGGATTTTTTCCTCATTGTGGGCCCTTGGATGAAAATCTAAGGGCTAAAAACTTATTTCTTTTATAATGTGAGTATTTTAATATTTAAATAATATAAGAAAAAATTATTTTAAAAACTATTAATATATTTTAAAATTTTTTTTTTCTAGATATAAAATATGAACCATTACATCTGAATGATGAAAAAGGTAATTGCACATCTATCGCGTTATAGACGCACAATGGTTGGGGGGCAAAATGGAGCGCTCCTGAACGTCCAAATCCTTGCTATTAGAAAGGAAGAGAGCTGTCTTGAAGACAACAGAACATCAAACTCTCAACATCATCGAAATGCCCTCTTCACGCAACAGCAATAAACAAATACAAAACCAGATTTCCACCGGATGAATGGGCGTCGGAGTAGCAAGGACAATGAAGAACTGCAAGCAACAGCAGGAGTCAAGAAACGAAGATTAACAGCATTTGCTTCCCTACTCTTCACAACCTACAGAAAAATGGCCAGACTTGCGGTCCTGAAGACGGAAAACTTCATAGAAATGGAGAGGAAAGTATCTCGTTAATCAACCCACAGCAACTTCACCTTCAAGATCATGTATATAATCTTTCAGATAAATGTGTTGGAACTAGTCACTCCCTTGTGGATATTCAACAAACTGAAGACGTCATTAGAGGCCGCACAGGACTTGTGTGAAATGTTATAAACTGGCTGCAGCAAAAAGTCCCAAGGACTTTATGCAGCTGAAGGCCCGAGGATTTTGCAGAGTCGGATGAACAGCAAAGTGGACGGCCAAGGATGCACATTGGCTGACACAAATTTGCCTTAGGGCGAAGAAGGCAAATGGCAAGTGCATGGACGGCTGATAGTGCACGAACGGCAAAGGTATGGCCAACGCGCGCTAATGGCCAGGGCGTGCGGCTGATGGTACGCGGACAGCCAAAGAGCCAATGGGCGTGCAGACGGAGCACGTGGACGGCCAATGGGCCAAAGGGAAGACGCGGTATTTACCAGCGTGTATCACCGGTATGGAATCGCCCGCAAATATGGCTGAGTACACAGTAGCATCCGGAGATATGAGCCATGCACAGTGACGACCGAGAATATGAGATGTCCGAGGTCATTATCACTGCCTGGAGACCAAAGAACGCCAGAGGACTCTTATGATGGCCAAGGGCACAAATGGTCAGGGGATTTAACTGCAGCAACGACCGTCAGAGCAGGTGACAGACCTATAGTGTGTGCGCCATCTATGCAGGTGGCAGGTTGCAGAGTCAGTGGACAAAATTGTTGGCAGGTTGTAGAACATGTGGCAGGCGTTTGTCCACACGCAACCTGCCTATTAGTTGAAGGTCTCCAGGCAGATCATTATATATATGTATGCTAGGCATGATGTGCTCTGTGTGCGCAAGGTGCCATGAGAGTGACCATGGGTGCATGGTAGCACCAAATGGATGAGAACACCAAGGGGTCAGGGTGCTTGGCACTAAGGGATGTGGACGTCGAGCGCCAGCCGCATGAGTGCAGGTTTATCAACATTTGTAAAATGTCTTTAAGTAGAGAGCACCACAGTGATATGAAAGAAAAAAGAAAAATAATGCGATAAGAGAGAATGAGAGTTTCCTTATTCTGGTGATGTTTTTTTCGTTCTCAATTCTTAGGGGGTTTGTGTAGCCAGGGTGGGTTGCCGTATTCTGTCTTGAGGTTTTTCTAACCACATTTTATATAGTGAATTTATTAATGGACTTTGTGTCTTATATTTTTTTTTTATTTTAGAAAGATTTTTTACGTAAAAAATACTGTACATCACTTGTGTTTTTGTTCCTATTAAATGGTAGCTGACGATAACTGGGGGATTCGGGTATTCCGTTGCTACCGGTCGAGTGGATCCGAGTACCGAACCCCAACAAGTAGTATCAAAGACAAATTGAGATATACCCAGGCTCAAAAAGGGCTGCTTGTAGAGGGTGGCGGACCAAGAAGATTACCTGTGAAGGTGCTGACCTGCTACCGAGTGGAGTGAAGCGTCGCAGGAAGAAACCGCCAAGTGAAGTACCGCAGAAGTGGAGCCGCAGGGGACTGCAGCCGTCAAAGTGTATCTGGTATCAGTGTAGAGGAGTTTGCCATTTAGTGTAGAGTTGGAAGGAATTGTAAAAAGCACAATGGAGCAAATAGGGCCGATGGTGGAGCTGTGCAGGGCCGAGGGCAAAGCCAGCAGAGCTGAGGGCGGAGCTGTGCAGGGCTGAGGATGGAACCAATAGAGTCAATGGCGAAGCTGAGCACCGGGATCCCAATTAAGGGGAAACTGTCGAAAAGCAGATGATGACGATTGCCGAGCAAAGGACGAAGGTTCCCCACAAGGTCGTGAAGGAAAGCTTGTTGGAATTGGTCACTTTCTTGTATATGCTCAACAAACTGGAGACGTTATCAGAAGCCACACAAGACTTGTGTGGAATGCTGTAGACTGGCTGCAGCAGAAAATCCCGAGGACTTTATGCAGCAGAAGGCCCGAGGACTTTGTCGAGTCAGACAAGCTGCAAAGTGGACAGCCAAGGATGGACATTGGCAGGCACGGATTTACCTTGGGGATAAGAAGGCAAATGGCGAGTGCACGGACAGTTGATAGTGCGCGGATGGCCAAGGTGCGGACAGCCAGGGTGCACGGCTGATGGTACGCAGACGGCCAAAGAGCCAATGGGCGAGCAGACGGCGCACGCTGACGAGGCCCGAGGACGGAGCATGCGGACGACCAATCGCCAAAGGAAAGACACAAGTATTTACCAGTGTGTGTCACCGGTATGGAATCGCCCGCGGATATGACTGAGTGCAGTGAGTGGTCCGGAGACATGGGCTCTGCACAATGATGACCGAGGATATGTGATGTCTGAGATTGTTGTCACTGCCTGGAGACCAAAGAACGCCAAAGGACTCTTGTAATGACTAAGGGTACAGATGGTCTGGGAATTTGACTACAACAATGACAGAGGACATTGTGGATAGCTGGCAACAAGTTGTGGACAATAAGCTCTGTAGAGCAGGTGGCAAACCTACAGTATGTGTACCGTCTGTGCAAGTGGCAGGTTGCAGAGTTAGTGGGCAAAATTGTTTGCAGGTTGTAGAACAGGTGGTAGGCATTTGTCAACACGCAACTTGCCCATCGGTTGAAGGTCTCCGGGCTGATCGTTATATATATGCATGCTAGGTATGCTGTGCTCCTGTGTCGCAAGGCATTATGGTAGTGGCCATGGATGTGTGGTAGCACCAAGCGGGTGAGAATACCAAGGGGCAAGGGTTCTAGGCACCAAGGGCTGTGGGCGCCGGGCGTCAGCCGCATGAGTGGGAGCCGTTTCACCAACATTTGTAAAATATCTTTGAACAAAAAGCACCGCAATGAGAAGAAGGGGAGAAGAAAAACAATGAGATAAGAGGAAATGTGAGTTCCCTTACTTTTGTGAGGTTTTTCTCGTTCTCAGTTTTCAGGGGGTTTGTGTAGTCAGGGTGGGTTGTTGTATTTTGCCTCGGAGTTTTTGTAACCACATTTTATATAGTGAATTTTGTGTCTCGTGATTTTTTCTTATTTTAGAAGGATTTTCGACGTAAAAAATACTGTACATCTCTTGTATTTTTATTCCTACTAAATGGTAGTTGACGATGATTAGGGGATTCGAGTATTCTGCTGCTACCGAATAGAGTGGATCCGGGTGTCGAACCCCAATGAGTGATATCAGAGACAGGTTGAGGTCAGCACAGGCCTGAAAAGGGCTGCTTGCAGAGGGCGTTGACCAGAGAGAACTACCTGCAGAGATGCTGAACTACTGCCGAAGTGAAGTGTCGCAGGGGGAAGCCGCCGAGTGAAGTGCCGCAGAAGTAGAGTATCTGAGGACTGCGGCCGTCGAAGTGTATCTGGTGTCATCATGGAGGAGTTTGACATTTAGTATGGAGTTGGAAGGAGTGGTAAAAAGCACAGCGGAGCCAACATGGCCGAGGAGGAGCTGTGCAGGACCGAGGGCAGAGACAGTAGGGCCACGGGTGGAGCTAGTAGGGTCGAGGGCGGAGCTGAGCACCGAGATCTCAGTTAAGGGGAAGCGAAAGACGGGTGATGACGGTCATCAGGTAAATGGCAAAGATTCCCCACAAGGTCGTGAGGAAAATTTTGTTGAAATTGGTCACTCCCTTGTGGATGCTTAACAAACTAGAAACGTCTTCAGAGGCCGCACAGGACTTGTGTGGAGTGTCGTAGACTGACTGCAGCTAAAAGTCCCAAGGACTTTATGCAGTAGAAAGCTCAAGGACTTTGCACAGTCGAACGAGCAGAAAAGTAGACGGCCAAGGATGTACATTAGCCGGCACGAATTTGCCTTGGGGCCAAGAAGGCAAATGGTGAGTGCACGAATGGTTTAGAGTGCGCAGACGGCGAAGGCACGGCCAACACGCGCGGACGGCCAGGGCGCGCGGCTGATGGTACGTGGACAGCCAAAGAGCCAATGGGCACGTGGACGGAGCACATGCACGAAGCACACGGACGACCAATGGGCCAAAGGGAAGACACGATATTTACCAGTGTGTGTCAACGGTGTGGAATCGCTCGCGACATGGCTAAGTGCACAGTAACGTCCAGAGACATGGGCGGTGTACAGTGACGACCGAGGACATGAGATGTCCGAGGTCATTGTCACTGCCTGAAGACCAATGAACACCAAATGACTCTTGTGATGGCCAAGGGCACAGATGATCCGGGGACTTGACTGCAGCAACGACCAAGGACGTTGTAGACAGCTAGTAACAAGTTGTGGACAGCTAGCTCTACAGAGCAGGTGGCATGCCGTCAGTGCAAGTGACAGGTTGTAGAGTTTGTGGGCAAAGTTGTTGGTAGGTTGTAGAGTAGGTCGTAGGTGTTTATCCGCACGCAACTTGCCTATTAGTTGAAGGTCTCTCGGCAGATCATTATATATATGCATGCTGGGCATACTGTGCTCTTTGTGCGCAAGGCACCATGGGAGTGACCATGGGTGTGTGGTAGCACCAAGTGGGTGAGAACACTAAGGGGCTAGGGCGCTGGGCACCAAGGGCTGTAGGTGCCGTGCGCCGACCGCATGAGTGCCGGGGTGAAACGGCGGTTACCGTTTTATTAACACTTGTAAAATGTCTTTGAGCAGAGAGCACCACAGTGAGATGAAGGAGGGAAGAAAAACAGTGAGATAAGAGGGAAGGAGAGTTTCCTTACTCTAGAGAGGTTTTTCTTATTCTCAATTCTCAGGGGGCTTATGTAGCCAGGGTGGGTTGCTATATTTTTTCTCGAGATTTTTGTAACCACATTTTACATAGTGGATTTATTAGTGGACTTTGTGTCCCGTGGTTTTTCCCTTATTTTAGAAGAGTTTTCCACGTAAAAAATAATGTGCATCTCTTGTGTTCTTATTCCTACTAAATGGTAGCTAACGATGACCGAGGTGTTCGGGTATTCCGCTACTACCGAATCGGGTGGATCCGGGTGCCGAACCCCATCAAAATATACAAGGAATAGAATTGAGGAAAGAAAGGAAAACAACCTGCATCATTGCCCTCTGCTAATTCAAGTATTGCGTTCATGCTTTTCTAATGACAGAGTTCGGCGAACTGTACATTCTCTGCAACAAGGTAACAAGTTCTTACTAAATTAAACTACTTCGAAACAAATGCAGGCAACAATCTTTATGAAAAATACACATTACAGAAGCAAACATGGCAGTTGAAACCTCAAGAGCATGATAAATAATACCAGTATTTTTTTCTTTCAAGACCTTAAGCGTGATGGAAAGATTATCAAATCATTCCCAAAAATCCCTTGAGAAGAGAAATGAGACATAAGTGTCGTATTATCTAGCATAAAAAACAAATCCACAGAAACATTGATTTTCCTTTTTAACTGCCACCATCATCAACTATGACATGCCATGTGAAACAATTTTCAACTTCTTAATTACAGATAGTCATATTAAGATAGAAAATAAAGCTTGGCCATATGAGTAAGGTTGCTCATAGTGGCATGGAAATCACGAATTCAAACCAAGGGAACGACCTATTTAAAATGCCAAGGGTAACACAGGCACCATGATGTGGGAGCCTTGTACACTGGTATACCCTTATAACTACACTGGGGTATAACTGTATAAAGCAACAATACTCACATTGGTATTTATTTTGGTATGAACCACTTGCCACATTATTTGCATTTCTCTCTGTTTTTCCTCAGGTTCATTCCCACCAATGAAAGTAACAACAGTCAGACACTCCAGCAACTGCAATCACAAGCACAAAGTGATACAAAATATTAGCTCTCCGGTATTTAGGCAAATAAGAAGTGGCAGATATGATTAATTAAACATACCGATTGAATCTTTGAAGATTCAGATCAAGATCTGAGAGCCTGTGATATGTGGGGGTGTGATATGTGGGGGGCAGGGGAACTGATTCTTTTAATATCTCATGCGAATTATTCCCACTACCAGCTTTCAAAGCCAATAGTCCTACAAAGTGAAATACAGAGATAAATTAGGCATCTGATGCAGCAAGCCAGAAAGAATGGAAACTCACCAATCATGTGGGCGGCCAGAAATGTCTCTTTTTCAAACCTGTTTGATAGTGCTAAGAAATTGATGCAGTAACATGGCAAAGCTGAAAAAACATGAAAACAAATTAATTTTTTGCTTTATCCTATATCAAAGAGAGTTACAAGCAAGATGATGCACGCATAAGCTTGATCAAAGAATCATAAACAACTATTACCAACTCGAAGTTGTTAATCTCCCCTATCAAAATAAAAGCAGAAAAATGAAGATATCAAAGTATTTTCCTTTTAACCTTAACTGTCTGCATGAAACTAACATCATATGGCTGGAGATGTGTAAGCCATTATAAGGATGACAAAATGCCTACATAGACTTGGATAGTCAGACGTATAGCTGCAGATATGTTACATCCTTCCCCAACAAACAGCCCCCAACCCCCAATAAACATGCGGAGCATGGAAGAGTCTAGATGCACCAAATGAAATTCCAAAAGAACTTAATTGATGAATCTTGATTGACCAAGGAGGGAGTCACGGTAGAACTAGCAGAGCCATCAACCTCGACATCAAAAATACTTTCTTATTCATTTTCAGGGCCTGGGAAGACTGACTGATAGTAAACTTGAATTGAGATCCTTCACGAAATTGGTATGTAACTTAAGGCCTCATTGTCCTCTGATTCGATTGTTTATTTCGAAAAATTAGATAATTTAATTGCAACATAATCCATCCAAGCACAGACTTGTTTTTCAGAAATTATTTTCTCTACAAACAAATAAGTTAGTAATTTATCAGTCACAACATATCATGTATCATATATAACACTTGTTTAAAACTAGATTTCAAGGAATTCACAATGGCGCAACAAACATTCCTTGAAAAAGTTACAATGAATTTAAAACTTTCAACACATTTTCAACACTTCAATGTTTTTGAATATTACCATTAACAAAATAATTTCACTTAGGGGTGAACAGAAGTTTTCCAAACAGTCCTAATCATACCAACCCAATCCGCAAATGACAGTTTGGCTTAACATGTCCAGGTTGCAGTTTGATTTTTATCCAAAACGCATTTTCAGTTTGGTCATGGTTTAAGAACTTAACTAAACCACCAATCCAAACCGCACACGCATATACATATACATTTTCTTATCTAACTTTCTGTTGTAACTAAATTTATATTGGCCTTACATATTTCTACACTGCTTGTGACTTAGGTTTTCCTACAAGCAGTCAAATTCTTGATCACTTTAAGAATTAATTATAACCTAAAATATTAGATTGCTTTATTTGTAGTTGAAATTGGTCACATTTCAAGCAAGTTCTCAAAATATTATTAGAAAAGTTTTGGATGGTGTTGAAAATTTTTGATGCGTACCTGGATCTGACTTCGAACAGATTCGGATTCGTCTAGATGGTTTGAACCGGCTCCGTTCACTGAGTGCGAATCCTGCACACCACTAAAGCGAACAAGAGGTCAGTGTATCGACAGGAGGTTGTCCCACCGAAAACACTACGACGCTCAAGTCAGTAAAGCTTCCTATGATAGGGAAGGTAATGCTGAAAAGCGAGAGAAAGTAAGAGGATTTGGAGTGCTAGCTTGTCGAGGACATAAGCGATCGATTCCTACTCACAGAGAGTGTAGGGAAACGATATTCCGAAAGCGTGGAAGCTTCTGGGAACGACTCTCGAAAAGCCTGATTAGGTCTCCAGGAAGTTGGAGGCTTCTGGTGGGATCTGAACGTCCGGAAAGCAGAGTTTTCTCTGTGTTCGTAAGCAAGAGGTTGGGTACGTGAGAGATCGTCTCTGTAAGCCAGAAATTGCCTGTAAGAGCCTCTCGTGTGTAAGTAAAAATGTCTTTTTCTCAGAATGTGTCAACAAGAAGCCGTAAGCAAATATCGGTCCCTTGAATCAGAATTCTAGGGTTTACTTATGGTTGATAAGGTAATCTTCCTTCTTTGGAAGGTGTGATCCCCTGCGTTATTCTTGGTTGGCCTGCTTTTCAGAGCTGGTGCCAGTTGCCAAACGGACCAAGATAATTTCCTTCCACAGCGGTTAGCGGCTACGTGTATTTTACCACTGGAGAGCCCCAGTTGGCAGGGAATTAGGAAAATCTGGCGCCTTCCTCATGGGAAGGGCGCTGATTTTGTCAGTGTCCATTTTGGGAGCCAGCTGGGATTGTGGAAGATGCTGGGAGAGCCGTTGCTGGCCGTATGATGGATCGTGGACTCAAGTGGGCCAGGTCCGTAACCGTAAAATAACTTCTGTTGGGCCTATTGCTACAGTACACCCGGTCAACGTTTAAATTGACCGTCTGCGTATAAGTTGGCCGTCTGTTGAGGTCTGGACGATCAACGCCAGCGTTGACCGTTCTGGGCCTTTCAGGGTTTGGACCTGCTCTGCAACTGGGCCGTTCACGAGTTGACCATCCAACAGGCCGTTTTGGCCCTATGTTGACTTTAGGCCAGCCCATTTTTAGTATACCCATCAATTTTAAAGAAATTACACCATGTGATATATATTTTTCTAAATACTAAATTTTATTTGTTTTAGTATAAATTTTCTGATTAATAGTATATCCTTTTTTCCTCATCGGAGTATATGAAATTCGAATAATTCTTGATCACTGATTAATGTTTCACTTGTAGTTTTGTTTTTGATTTCTTTATTCTTTATTTTTGTTACATTTGTTACTTTACTTCATAATATGTTTTAGATATTATTATGTTATTGTTATTGCTTATTGTTTTGATTCTCACTTATGATATATAGAATTGAACATATAATTTTTAAGACTAATAAGTAATGTAATATAAATCAAATAAACAACTCAAACAAAACCAATCCACACTGACGGTGTAGGCAGTTGGTTCCAACTGACTATTGGTTTGATTTGGAAAAAAAATTGAACAGCAATGTGTGGTTTGATTATAGATTATCTTCCAATCTACACCAAACCAATCCATGCCCATCCCTAATTTTAGAGATTATTTGATTACAAACAACAAAAAGTCTTGAGTATGATCGAGTAGGAAGAAGAAGGATTCACAAACATCCCCCAAAAAAAATGGACAAAGGCATTGATGATCACTCATAAAAATAACACATCTTAAAAGAGAAGGAATATTTACAGCATGACAAACAGCAATAAGATGACTTCTTTTTTCCCACAAACTCATAGTGCAAGTTATTACTGAAGGCTTCCATAATCAGTTCGAAAGCTCACTCTCGTTGACCCTCTTCGTTGAAAACCGCCGAACTAAAACATCAGTACAGCCAGTTTCTAGTGCTGGATTATAAAAGATAGCAACAATACATCTGTTGTGTGCGTGGATTGTCCAAACATTAGTCGAGTCAAGATTTGGCCATCTAATTATAAGCGGAGAGACTTCCTTTTTTATTCGAAGTGTCTTTCCAAGGACAAAACAGTAAGGGATGGGCTAGCGACCGGATACATCTTATAACTTTCCCAAGGCGGACAATGATAATAAGTCCGATGAGAACAAGCTTGACCTCAAACTCAACAACATCTCTCAATTAATCATTAAGAAAACTAAAACAGTTTGCAAATACTAATTGATGAGTTCGTGGATACAGTTCATAGGCCCTATAATGTATGCAACATAAAGCAAAAATCAACCAAATAAAAAAGAAAGGAACCAATCTGGATAAAAAATAGACTGCGTTTTTCTCATACAAATTATCCAGAACTGGATCTAATAAACTATCTTAGTCCACTACCTCAGTACCCCCATCAGGCAAAAGATAGGACCGGACAGGCGACGACGAACTCAAACTAGCGCTGTCGTCGCTATCCAACATCGCCGCATTCTTACGCTGCGAATCACCTATGATCTAGCAACCAAAAAGAGAAAACATTTAGGACACACGCAAAAAAAAAAAAAAAATAAATTAAAAGAGCTTAGAAAGATAATAATCAACAAAAATCCAAACTAATTAACAACCCTAATTGAAAAGATGTAAAAGGGCGCCTTACGCTTTCCCATTGGAGAAGTAATTTGATCATGGGATTGGGAATCTCATGAATAATCAAATAACGAAGACGGCGACCAAATTTTACAAATTTAAAAGTATGATGCACTTCTCTCAAATTTAGAAGTGCTCATTGGCCGGGCATCATTTAATATTTTCAACAAATTTAAAAAAATATATTAATATCTTTATTTTACTTTATTTTTATAATATAAATATTTTAAAATAACATAGAATAAAATCAATATTGATGCGTTGTGTAATCAAATTTTGAATAAATTCGGATCAAATCGATTATTAAATTTGATTTTATTCACCAAATCTGGATCCTACACACCACTACAATAGATAAGAGATCAGGTGACCGCGAGATATTGTTCCACCAAAAATATTTTGACGCTTAAATCAGTAAATAGCCGTCGAATAATAAGAAGGTTAGGGTAAAATGATAAGTATTGAGAAAAGTGAAGAGCGTTTGTGGTGAGGGCTTTGCTCTCATTGCGAGAAGCTTTTTGTGGCTCAAGAGAAGCGGTGGTTTATGACACAGCATTATCAAAGAACGTAGTGACAGAAGAGAAAGGGAGAGAGTTGGCATCCTATAAGCGTGAGAGCTTGTGAGGACGCTGTGTGAGCTTATAAGGGTTTCTTTACAGAAAAAGAAAGTGTGGGCTTTTGAGAGCAATTCTTAGTAAAGGGAGAACATTGCCCTAGAGTGAGGATTCCATGGGTTTTTATAGCTGAAATGCTAGGCATCCTTCATTAGGCAGGAATGCTTGATTCCTACGCTTTATTGGGTTGGCTTCCTTTCTTAGCGTGGGGCTTCAATGGCAGTAACGGCTCCTTGGATTGATTACTTTCCTTCTGCATTTTGCAATTACTAGGGTTTGCTGCAAACAGGGGAGAGAATTTGACACTTTTCTCATGGGATGTGCGCTGAATTTGCTAGTGACCGTTATAGTGGAGATTGCCTTTTGGGAGAGCCCGAAAATAGAAGAGAAGACCGTTCCCAATCGTGAACGAAAATGTGGGCCAAACTGGGCTTGGACCATGTGAGGCCTGCTTTGGAGCCGGCCTATTGTGGCGCTTTCGGTCAACAGAAACGTTACTGTCTCTATGAGCCAATTGCCCATCTTTATACCAGTCTCCTTTGCCTTTTGTCCAGTCAACGATACACGTTAACCGTCTAGGTACGTATATGAGCCTTCGTGGATTTGGGCCGCTCCTCCCCGTTGGGCAAGCCCACTATGGGTGTATCCATCACTAGCCACCCATACTAGTGGTCTAAATTCTAACCTCCAACATATTCATGGTCGTTCACATGACTTGATGTCCGCTAAGATCCGCTGCTCTGGAGAAGGAAGCGTTGACTGGAATCATTAACCTCCTAAGACAGTCTGGTGAACTCTTGTAAAAGGAGTTGACTAGATTCGTTGACTGTCTTGGCCAAAATTCGGAGAACCGCTAAAAGAGATGTTAACCAGATTTGTTGATTGTCTTGGCCAAAATCTGAAGAATCACTAAAGGAGATGTTGACTGGATTAGTTGATCGTCCAGGATAAAAATTCGGAGGACTGCTGAAGAAAATGTTAACCTGCTTCGTTGACCATCCAGGCCAAAATCCGGAGAACTTGTGGGAGTTGGAGCGACGTGCCATCATTAGCCGTTCTGTCAGACGAAAAGGTGGCTATGAGTTTGTACGTGGTGAATTAAATATCTCGATAAATAATATGCCATAGGATTTGATTCGACTGTGCCCGTTCAAGAAATGCCACGTGGCAACAATGATGGTGCACATTTGCGAGATGGTTAATCCGACCGACGTTTACACTACCCTTTAAATTGTTCGTCCGTTTCACTTTTAAATTTTTCACGCTTTCTTTCATCTTCCTTGAGTGAAAATTTTTCAAAGTGTTGCTGAGTTGTCCGGCCAACTTTGTGTACGCAAGCTGGCCATCTGCCTTACTTAAAACACTCTTGGTGCTCTCCTAAGGACTTGAACCCTTTGTGAAGACATCAGGATTGACCTGAATGTCGTACTGATCCTGCTCGATACTCATGCATGAGTAGAGGCTTGGTGGTGCTACCTGAGTGTAGACTTGGGAGGCCAGCTTTTGGGAACAATGCCTTGCTCCTGTTGACCGTCATAGATTGATCACGCTATCTCCTTGCAAAGAAAGTTGTCGTGTGTACCACTTGAGCCCCCTAAGATTTTGATCGCGAATGAGTCACTTGGATGACTAAGGTTTAGATACGACCATTCACGGACCACCTGGATGACTAGAGTTTTGATTCAACTACCTATTAGCCACCCGGATGACCAGGGTTTGGATACGACCACTTATTGACCGTCTGGATGACTAGGGTTTGAGTTCAACTGCTTTACCAGCCACCGGATGACCCGTGGTTTAGTAACAAGTGGGTAAAAATCTTCCCAATTCAGGGACAGTCTAGGTTGTTTACGTAGTCCTACAAACATACAAAATAAGTATACAAACATGCACCCATGTATATGAAGCAAAAAAGAAAACATAGCACAATATAAAAGAAAAGATGCATATTTTATTGATTGAAAAATATACATACATTTACAAGCATTCACATGAGTGACCCACTAGGATCCTTATTGGAAGTATCGCTTGAGGTGGATCATATTTCATATTTGTGAAACCAACTTGCTATCCTGTGTCCACAGTTTGTATTCTCTGTTCCGCAAGATGGCGAAGACTAAGAAAAGTCCTTCCCAATTTGAAAAAAGTTTATTCCAATTGGTGACTTTACCTGTGGCCTCGATGTTTTGCAAAACTAAGTCCCCAATGTTGACCTGTCGTGTTTTTACCTTATTATTGTAATAGTGCGTGATCCTTTATTGGTAGGCTGCTGTTCCCATTCTGGCGGCGTTGCAGGCTTCCTCTAACAAGTCCAGGTGCTCTCAAATCTTTTGGGAGTTTCTTTCTAGGCCGAAAGATTTGACAATAAGACAAGGAAGCCCGATCTTGACCGAAATTACTACTTCAGTCCTGTAAAAAAGGCTGAAGGGTGTCTTGCAAGTTGGCTCATTTAGAGTCGTCTGATAAGACCAAAGGACGGAGGGTAACTAGTCTACTCAGGAGCCCCCGGCATCCACCAGCTTAGTCTTGATGTCGTGGAGTAGCGTGTGATTCGTGATCTCCACCTATCCATTCACTTGCGGGTAAGCCACTAAAGTGTGGACCAATCTGATACCTAAACTGATGCAATACTTGGTGAAACGCTTTTCTATGAATTGGGTTTTGTTATCAGTGACGATGACCTCAGGAACACCAAATTTGCTAACTATATTTTGGCGGATGAATTCTAGAACATTTTGCTCCGTGATCTTGGCCAGCAAGATGGCCTCCACCTATTTTATGAAGTAGTCAATGCCTGTGATAATGAATCTCATTTGCCCTGCTGCAATGGAAAACGGGCCGAGAATGTCAAGTCCCCACTGGGAAAAATGCCAAGGAGCTTGGAGGGATTTCAGTTTAGCAGGCGGTTGGTGGTGAAGATTTTCATGAGGCTGACAGTTCTCACACTTTTTTACTAACTCAAGCACATCTTTTTTCATCGTCGCCCAATAAGAACCCTACCGCATGATTTTGAATGCCAAGTTCTTGTCGCCAATATGCGATTCGTAAATCCCGAGATGGATTTTGCTTAGAGCGTAGTTGGCCTCTTCTGGAGTGAGGCACTGGAAGTATGGAGTGAGTAACCATGGTAGTATAGCCGTCATTCGACCACGGTGTACCAGCCGACTATCTTCTTAATCAGCCTGGCTTCATCTGTGTCTTCTAAGAGCGTTTTGTCTGTCAGGTATCTTTGATATGGTGTCATTCAATTTTCTACTTCAGAGATCTGCATTGTTTCCTATTTCTATATGCTAGGAGCGCTAATAATCTCCTGCATGTCCCTTGAGTACTGCTCCAGGTTCTAGGCCTCCGCCGTCCTGCCAAGTTGGTTGGCCTTCCAGTTTTCAATTTTGGGAACATGAACAAGGGTCACCTTATCAAATCCTCGGCCGATCTCCTTCACCTTGGCCAAGTATTTAGTTAGATGAGGGTTGCATGCCTCAAATCTTCCGTTAACTTGGTTGACGACCAGCTCAGAGTTATTGTAGACGGTCAACCATTTAGCTGAGCACTCTTTTACTAGCATTAACCCAGCCAATAAGGTTTCATATTCAGCAACATTTTTGGTCGTTGAGAAGTCGAGTCTGAGCGAGTATTTCACTTCAAACTCGTCCGGGGTTTTTAAGACTACTTCAGCTCCACTGCCTGAGTCTGATGACGATTTGTCCATGTTTAGGACCCATACCGGCCCCTCCTCACGCTGTTCTGCGTCCTTAGTGAGCTGTTCCTCAAGAATTAGTATCGTGGTCTCGACGATGAAGTCAGCCAGAGCCTGCCCTTTAATTGTGGGTCTGACCGAAATTCAATGTCAAACTACCGAAATTCAATGTCAAACTCTCTCAATTCGAATGCCTACTTTACTAGCCGTCCATAAATGTCGGGTTTCTGGAGAATGTTCTTCAGGGACTGGTCGGTGAGAACAATCTCGTGATGAGCCTGGAAGTAAGGTCTCAGCTTCCGGACGAAGAAGATGAGTGCCAAGGCTAACTTTTTTGAACGTCGGTAGCACGTCTCTGGGTTGGTCAACGTTTTACTCACGTAGTAGACCGGCCGCTGGGTGTCGATGTCCCGGCGTACGAGGATGGAGTTGAGGGTCACCTCTGACATCGCTAGGTAGAGGTATAGTTCCTCTTCGTCCTTAAGTGATATTAGCAATGGCGGGCTGGCCAGATATCACTTCAGCTCGTCGAAGGCTGTCTGGCACTCTACTATCTACTGGAATTCGTTTACTTTTGTTCCCCTTAGAGCCTTAATGAAAGGCCGATACTTGTTCCCTAACTTAGCTAAGAAATGGGATAAAGTTGCCAGCCGTCTTGTTTGCTGCTGGACGTCTTTGACGCTCCGTGGCGGAGACATGTCTGCGAGGGCCTTGATCTTCTTTGAGTTCACTTCAATCCCTCGTTGGGAGATGATAAAAGCCAAGAATTTTTCTAAGGATACTCTGAAGACGCACTTAGCTAGATTCAGCTTGATTTGATATGCGCGGATCACCTCGAAGGATTCGGCCAGATCGCGAATATGGTCATTGGTGGTCCTACTCTTAACGAGCAATTCGTCCACGTACACCTCCATATTATGGATGATCTTCTTTTCAAACATCTTATTCATGAGCCGTTAGTAAGTAGCGCTCACGTTCTTTACACCGAAAGGTATGATCTTATAGTAATAGGTGCCTTGGTTCGTCATGGACGAGATGTACTTCTTGTCCTCCGGGCTCATCCAGATCTGATTATAGCCTGAGTATCCGTCCATGAAACTCAACAGCTCATATCTGAATGTGGAGTCTACAAATAGGTTAATCTTAGGTAAAAGGAAGCTGTCTTTTGGGTAGGCCTTGTTGACGTTGGTGAAGTCGACATACATTCGTCATTTTTCGCTACTTTTCTTTACCAAGATGATATTGGAAAGCCAATCTAAGTAATGATCCTCCATGATGAAGTCGGCGTCCAGCAGCTTCTTTACCTCATCCCAGATGGCGATCAATTTTTTCACTGAGTGATTTCTCTACTTCTGCCTGATCGGTTTGCGGTCGGGATCGAGGCCGAACTCGTGGACCATTAATCCAGCCGGAATCCCAGGCATGTCAGTGAGAGTCCATACAAAGATGTTGGCGTTTTGTTACAAGAATGCGATTAGCTCGTCGCGCAGTGTCCCAGGGAGTGAGTCGCCGATCTGTACGTACCTTTTCAGATTTTCCGGGTTCTGTGGGATTAGATCGATTGCCTCTCCAGATTGCGCTTACTGTAGAATTGCTTCATCTCGATGGTCGAGTTCTCCTGCCTATTTGGTACTCCCACTTGGGACAATTTGAGACATGTAACACATCTGCCCAATGACTTGGTCACCTAACACTTCGCTCACACTACATGCCATTGAAAATTTTACCTTTAGATGCGGTATCGAAATGATGATTCCGAACGCTGTTAAACACGGGCGGCCTAATATAGCGTTGAAAACGGAGGGTAGGTCAACTACCAAAAAGGTGAGTGTTTGGCATGCCGTTCTCGAGTATATGTTCAGGGTGACTTCTAACTGGATTGTCCTTTGAACGGGCACTGGCTTATTGTCAAGTCCGTATAGCGGGCCTTCAGCGGGTTTCAACTGACTCTTTTTTAAACCAAATTTAAAAAACGCATCGAGGTAAGGCAAATCATACGAATTTTTATTATCAATATATACTCGTTTTAGCTGGTAGTTGACACTACCATCCGGAATGAGCGCGGATACAACAATGGGATCTGTAGGGGGAGAAATTACATGTTTAGGTTATTGTCGCTAAAGTTAATGAAATTATCTTCAATACGTTGCTTCTTCCTCCGACTGTTGTGTTCCCTGTAGTTCGCTGAAGTCTTGGCCGACCGAGTCGTGATCACGTTGATTACTCTTATTGCAACCTGATTCTGCGGAGGAGAAGGCTCTGGTCCCTCACCCTGGCCAACCAGAGCATTGGCCAGGGTTTTTGACAAACCTGGTAAGGTGACCTCTACGGATTAGCTCATCTATTTTTCACTGGAGTATCTTGCAATCTTTCGTTAACTGTCCGAAAGATCGATGGAAATCGCAGTACTTGGCTAGATTTCTTCATTCTACTTTCTTAAACGGTTTTGACCACTTAAGAAACGTTTTCCCACAGATCTGTATGAGGACGTTCGAGCACGTGTCAGTCAGGGGCATCAGATTGATCGACCCATAATCTTTATACTCTGACGGTCCGATTTTGTGGTGCTTTCTACGGGAGTGGTCGCCGCTGTTATACTTCCTATTTCCTTCTGCTGAGAAAGAGCGAAGCTGTTCGGTCCGCTCGAGATGTTTAGCCTCGTTGGCCTCCTCTGTTGCTGCGTATGCCCTGGTAATTGACTCTACTTCTCAAAAGGTCTGCGAATTCTTATGCGCCAAGTGCCTAAAGAAGTTCCCATACGTCAGCGCAGAGATGAGACTACCAAGTTTTATCTCCCTCGTGAGTCTGGGGATCCGCCTGACTTCTACCACGAAGTGATCCAGAAATCTTCACGGATTCTCTTCGTACTTTTGCTTGATATGAAATAGATGCCAAGGCTATTTCTCTTCTCGGCAGCTAGAGGCGTACTGTGCCAAGAAGAGGTCAGTCAGTTCTCGGAAGCTTCAGACCGAATCCTTGGGGAGGTGATGAAATCAAATGCGAGCATTCCCTTTCAATGTAAGCGGGAAGTAGCGGTACATGACTACATCCTTCAACCCTTGTAAACTCAAATGGGTGCGAAAATGATCGAGGTGATCCAAGGGATCAGCGCTCCCATCGTATGAGTCAAGAGTTGGCATCTTAAATTTTGCCGGTATCAGACGGTTCAAGATCTCTACTGTAAAAGGAGATCTATCGAGATCTATCGCATATTCATCGTCTTTGAAGACGCAGTTCTAGATCTTCTCCAGTCTTGGATTTGTTTGAGCGGCGTAGACTGGTCTTTTGGAGTTGAGATATGCCCTCAACTCCGTCCTTTCTCTAGCGTGGCCAGTAGACAGTCGGTTACTACCACTAGTAGATCTGATGGCACCGGAGGCCCCCTCCTAGGCTGGGGCCTAGGTTTCACTCGAGAATATCGAGGGTTCCTTCATTCCGGGCTTTCTTTTGGAGTCACGTTGCCTTAACATTCCTCACGCCTTCGTCGGCTTTGAGTCTGCAAGGATTTTGGCATCTGAATGTTGGCCAACCTCCTAGATCTCCTGGCCGATCTCTTCTTCCTCTAGTCTTCTCTCCTGGAGGCTAGTGCAGGAGCTGCTGCAGGCAGAGCCCCATGCTTTACTTGTTCCTTGTTGGAGCAGAGCATCTTGATCATCTTATTCATATTCTACATGTGCTCTACCAGATTTTAAAAGAAGAGTGCAAGCACCCTATTAACCTCCTTGTGACCATGGCACCAGCAACGTGATCCTAGTTGGGTGAGGTCACATCTCTAGCAGGCTCGCTGGCTTGTGCCCTCATGTTCACCATTCTAATTAACGACGTTTGCTTAGAAGGTGAAGCCGAGGAAAGTGTCTGAGAAAGGTGGTCAGCTTTTTGTAAGCATTCCACAAACGGCGCCAGTGATACATCTTGAACCAAACTTTGAACAGGTTTAGGTTAAATCGATTGTTGAATTCAACTCCATTCACCGAGTTTGGATCCTATACACCACTACAATAAATAAGAGGTCAGGTGGTGGTGGGATGTTATTTCATCAAAAATACTCCGACACTCAAGTAGTAAATAGCCTTCGAATAATAAGAAGGTTAGAGTAAAATGTTAAATATCGAGAAAGGCAAAGAGCGTTTGTGGTGAGGACTTTATTCTCGTTGCGAGAGGCTTTTTATGGCTCGAAAGGAGCGGTTGTTTCTGTCACTACTCTCAAAGAACGTAGTGACAAAAGAAAGAGAGAGGGAATTGGCGTCCTATAAGTGTGAGGGCGCTGTGTGAGCTTATGAGGGTTTCTTTGCAAAAAAAGAGAGCGTAGGTTTTTTAGAGCGATTCTTAGCAGAATGGAGAACCTTACCCTAGAGTGAGGACTCCATGAGCTTTTATAGCTGAGATATTGGGCATCCTTCTTTAGCCAAGAATGCTTGATTCCGCGGCTTTGCTGGGCTAGCTTCCTTTCTTGGCTTGTGGCTTCAATGGCGGTAACGGCTCTTTGGATTGATTGCTTTCCTTTTACATTTTACAACTGCTAAGGTTTGCTGCAAATAGGGAAGAGAATTTGATGCTTTCCTTGTGGGATGTGCGCTTAATTCACTGGTGACTATTATAGTGGAGATTACCTTTTGGGAGAGAGTGAAATCAGGGGAGAAGATTGTTGCTGGTCGTGAACGAAAGTATGGGCCAAATTGGATTTGGGCCACGTGAGGCCTATTTTGGAGCCAACCTATTGTGGCGCTTTCGGTCAATAGAAACATTGATCATTTCTATGAGCAAGTTGTCTGTTATTATGCTAGTCTCCTTTGTCTTTTGTTCGATCAACGATACGCATTGACCGTTTAGGTATGTATATGGGCCTTTGTGATTGTGCCGTTCTTTCTCCTTGGGCCAGCTCACTATGGGCGTACCAATCAAGTTTAAATCATCAAATTTAAATTAGGAGTTTGGAAAATGATCTTTTTTGATTCAGGCTGTTGGAGGCATTTGATTGGCATAAAACTTTCATCAGCTATTTTAAACATTCTATTAATTTAAATATTTGATGATTAAATAAATTAATTTTTTTAATTATTAAAATACTAGCAAAAATAATCACTATTAAGAAATTCAAAGTAAAAAATTTTAAATAATTATCACTGTTACTTATTAGTAAATAGTTTGAGTTCAATAATTTCCAACAATCCAATACTATTCTTATGTTTATTCACAGTATAACAGTAAAATCTCCATTAAAGTTGATTATAAGTATAATTCCTATTATTATGAAAACGAATGTCAATTTTGTATGGCTTAAATTGAATTTCAGCAATTTTTATATAAAAATAAATCAATGGAACTATATAATAAAAAAAAGGTTAAACATATTTTCTACCAACCATAGTAATATATGCGGGTGATAAAATTATAATTAATTTAAAAAACACTGTGCACACACTTCTCTTTAATGTTTTAAGCAACATATTTTATTCATAAATATTAACACATTTTTTTCAAGATAAAGTTTAATTACAATCGAGTTCAAATCCAAATATAATTTAGATGGAAAGCCCATTGTCTCTGGATTGGGATAAGCTAGCCCATTAACTATTGGGGGCCCAATTAAAGTTAAGGCAAGGTTCTTATTATTATTATTATTATTATTATTATTATTATTATTATTATTATTATTATTATTTTATTGTTGAAAAAAATGGTGATGGGGGTCACCACGTAACTAGACAAATTTATACATAGAGAATACAAAATTTAAAAAAAATGCTTATTTAGTGAAGAGATTTTTACACCTTTATAAAATACTAAAAGTACTTGTTAGATATCCACACAATATTTTTAATGATTTAGGATGACTAATTATTTGAGAATATTTTAATAGTATTTCTTAATGCCATTGAAACTATAATCAATAACCAAAAGGAGGATAAAAAACTCTCATAAATTATAGTGGTGGTGATTGGGTGGAAGACCCATTATGGTTCACTTAGTAAAAAAAACTCTTATGTTTATTTAATATGTTAAAATTATAAATTTAGTAGATAAATAATATAAATTAATTAATTATTTAAATTAATTAATATAAATCCAGCTGTTCAATTATTTAGCTTTTAATTCAAATATTTAGATGGACATAAAATTAGTTCATTGAAATAATTATAACAGTATTCATTGGGTGGAGATTGGATACGAAGACGTTAGTTTATGTGGGGCAGCCCTTATATTTCTTGCAGTCAATAAATATCCAACATTGCTTTTATTCAAATAAATCTCTACAAAAGATTACGTAGCTGCCTCTATAAAAATAATGGTGTGAAGTGGGCCATTTTAGGTACAATATAGGTTACTTAAATTTCTATCCAACATTGTATTGGGCTCGATTTGATCGGACACTACTGTATCATATATATATATTATATTTAATGTTATATTTTATAAAATTGGAAAAATTATAATGAACAAATGTACAATAATTTAATAATTTATGTGTTCATTTTATGTTTCACTTGTGCTGTCACTTTTGGAATTATCTTATTTGCTATATCTCAAAATGATTATTTGTTTAATATGATTTTCATGATCTAATTAATTTTTAAATATGATACACATCTATATAGATTTTACATCGTCTTCCCGCCCACCAATAACTCCATAACATCACATAAGGCAAACTTGGATGGTATTACATTTGTGTGTGAGCTAATAGGTTTTGAGATATTTAAGCGATGTAAAGAGTATATTCATCAGCCTTTCATTATTCTAAAATCTAAAACTTTAATTGATTACATCTAAAAGCACGGTTGGGGACAACAAGTAGTGGAGTGGTTTAGCCAATGTTAATTTTTTATTTACAGGATGTGATTCACGTTGATTATGTATAAGAAGAAATAAATTTTATTTTATATTACTTTTTCTATACTTTTTTCTGTCATTGGAATAAATATGATTAAAGTGCATGCAAATTTTATATTATATGTAGGTTATAATACACTTGTGCCTTCATTTCATCCATGCATAAACTCCACAAGTATTATTCCATTATGTTATGCATGTACGAGTATGATTCGAACACACATTAAACGCTACTCATACTATTATATATATGCAAGCATGCGTTACTACGCCTCTCAGGTACCTCGAACCCGTCAATTCCTCCAAAACAAATCTCTTGCCCTAACCAAATTCTTCAATCAACTCCTTTTTTGGCTTGGCCGCCCACAACTTTTCTAAATAAATGCGGTATTCTTAAACCTAATTCTGCTATTTAACCTATGATTAGTCACCTCTTTGAGCGGCGTGGAAACACTGCCTGTGCAATCGGCATGGAGGTAAAAGGGAAAGAGAGCGTCAGATTTTTAGGGAGATTATTCATATATTTGGCAAATAATTTGAGAGGGAGAGGAGCCGAAGCCTTGTATGCTACTGTTGCTGCTGTGCCGAGGAGAGAAGAAAATGCAGGCAAGTAACCCACTATTTGGTTGACAAGTTACAAACGTGGAAAGTGAGAGTGTGGGGAGAAATAAGTCATGAATTGGGAAGAGCACTGTGAACTCATTAACCGAGGAGATGCTACAATGTGCTTGACATGGAAAATTTTCAGACCTACTTGAATGAGTCCCTGTTGTGTGGAAAATTCATATATACATATATATTATATATTATAATATATTATTTGTTCAAAAATTTATTAGTTGTCCCCTAGATTTTAGGTATGTGCAAGGTCAGGTGATAGATCTAGTGGATTAATTTCCATAAAAATTTTAGAAGTATTATACTAAGTGATGTGATCTAAATTATTTGACAGGAGTCTAGTGGATTCTTTACGGTTAAATTGGGAAAGATAAGTGTGTGTGTCTCTCTCTATATATATGTTGGGTTAAGGCTAAGATTAATGATACCTTATTACCTCAATTGGACCCTTATATAATTAATCAGGATAATTGTATAAGATTGGTAACTGTAAGTTTTGTTAGGTAGTCATGAAATAGGAGGTATTTCATAGTATTAGAAATAAGATTGAAGCATAAAAAAAATCAGTGATGATCGGATAAAATATTATAGGGTTGATCGAATAGTCAGCTTATTTTTATATTTTTCTTATTTTTATGGTAATGGATCCTTTGTGTCAATTTAGACAGAATGTATATACTTTATTGGTAATCTATGAATAAGTAATAAAGAGTGTGAGAAGATTCTAATATATTCGAGAACATGGGAATTCACAAGATTTTAGAATAATCTATATTTTTTCGATATTTATTCCAATTCAGAGGTCGAAATTGTTGATCTTAAAGAGTGACTTTTATACCCTAATAGTCATCATAGAAAGTGGTATTCGAAATATCGTAATGGAGGGACATTATAGGTGGATCAATATGCTATGAATATATCTTTTAAGAGAATTATAGGAGTAGTAAGGATATCATGAATTTAAATAACCTTGTGTCTATTGTGGTTATTGTTATTTCATTCAATGGTGACCTCATATTGAATTGATTATCGAATTTGATGGAGTAAGGTCCACGGCAAAATAACGTCCGTGTTAAGTTTATGACCTTGTGTTTTGGCTCTAGCATTGATTTTACGTGTATTGGATATCTGGCATTGAATATATTTAACGTTTTTCTTCTAGAAGGCTATTATTCTTGATCAAAAAAAGGCCTATGACTAAAAATTTATGCATGGTTTGATTGGTTATTCTGGGCATGAAACTATCTATAACCTATATTTGAATTCATGTTTAGTTAAAACCTTCATTTTGACTTAAGAATTGTTGAAATATTACTTTTAGATAGATAAAAAAAATTATTTATATTGATACATGTTGATCCATTATAATAATGCAATCATTGTTTTTATTCATAATTATTATCTATAATTGTTGGATTGTTTGTTAAACTTTATGCTCTGAGATTGGTGGCATGAGTGTCAAGAATTGGAATTGATTTTCAGTAAATTGAATTTATTTTAGATATTATAAATTTACTTAATTTTAATATCAAAAATTAAAAAGTCATGTGATAAAATTCTAATAAAAATACTCCCCGATCATAGTAAAATGTTGTGAAAACACAACGCTGTGACTTGCCAACCAAACCGAAAGATGAATGTAATGATATGTGAAGAATTTTCAACCCTATGTTGTAGATGGCTTGATAGATAATTAAAACTTAGGAATAAATTTTTCTTTAGTTATGGTATGCTCTTTATTAATAATTTTTTAACTAAAAAATAAAGTAAATTTGTTATATTTGTATTTCCACCCTTCTACTTTATCAAATTTAATTGTTTTGTCTCATATTTAATTATTTCATCTCCAAAATTTGGATCCCTGTAATGGGGATGGAAACAATGAAGGAAAAAATGGGAATTATTCAAACTCAATTGAACAATTATATAGCGCCATGCATGTTAAATAGAGAGTAAAAATCATGATTAGTAGTTAAAAAAGGAGCATTATTTTACATTTTATTCTATTATGGTTTAATATTTTGACTAATCATATAATATATTTTTTATTATGTTTCTATTCTGACATAATATTTTCTTTAATATTTTCTATTAGTTAATTGGTTATTTTAGTTGTGATAGATAAAATATATATATACATATATAATTGTTAAGATAAATGACTGATATAGTCATGTTATGGTTGATATATTATCAATAATAATATTTCACTCTCGAAATCATTTACATTTAATGACCAAATAAAATATTATCATTAAAAATTTAATCTTTATTAATAATGATATATATACTCGTAATTATTTTAATTTAGTAACAGCACAAAGACTATTGTTAGAAGTTTTGCTCATATTAACAACGGTAATTATTCTGATAATTGTTCAAATTTTATGAAAAAAATTAAAAGTTTGGTTATTATTAATAACAATATTTACTTTTACAATAGTTTACCTTTAACAATGAAAAAATAGTCATTAATAGTACTCAAATATTAACGATAAGAAATAAAATCCAATTATTAAAGACTTTTAATGATAAAAAAATATGACAGAAATTTTTCGACATTAAAAACTATTAGTGATCAAAATCATATTTTTGATTACTGTAATTATTATCGTTGAAATTATCTTTTGTTTTAGAATTTTAAATTATTCAATATATGATAAAAATTATTATTTGATGAATTATTTAATAAATTTACTAAATATATTTAGTTATAATAAAATAACTAAATAAACTTATTTTATAATAGTTTACTTCAAAGTTATTGTAAAATTAATTACTTAGTATAAATTTACTAATATATAACTTTTTTTGACTTCACATATACATTTAATTGTCAACAAGTTAAAAATACATACTAATAATATATTATTTTTAATAAAAAATAATCTTTAAATTATTATAATATAGTTACAAAATTTTTTTATTAAATTAATAATATATAATATTTTATTAAGTTACACAAAACGTTGAACAATTATCTTAATGTTATAACTACCAAATAACCTAAATATTAATTAAAGATTTATTTTATTTTATATATCAGTAATATGTAATTTTAAAAGTATAAGTATAATTCATATTAATTTAGTAATTATTATAAAAAAAATTAATTTAAATGAAAAACTTTTAAAACAATATAAATAAATTAGATTATAAATTAAATAAAAATTTTATTTCAAACATTGAGAGGAAGATCTATATGGAGCAACCGGAGAAATTTCGAATTGAAGGGAAGGAGCATCTTGTATGCTGTCTAAATAAAAGCCTTTACGAGGTAAAATAGGCCCTGAGATAATAGTAAAATAAATTTAAGTCTGTTATGGTGAGTCAAGATTATTGAAAGATTATTTAAAATAATTGTATCTTTGTTTAAAGATTTTTAAAAGATAATTTCATTATTCTTCTACTCTATGTAAATGATATACTTATTGTAGCACAAAATGCCTCCTAGATCACCAAATTAATGTAGTAGGTTGAAAAATCTCTCACCATAAATGATTTTGGACCAACAAAATGAATTCTTGGTGTAAAAATATTTCATAACTAAAAAGTAAAAAAATCATGGATGTCCAAAGAAAGTTATTTTAAAAAGGTATTTCAATGTTTTAACATGGAGAAATTTAAACGAGCAAACATTCCATTGGCCAATTATTTTAAATTGAGCAATCGGCAATACCCCTCTACAGATGATGAAAAGACAAGTATGAGAAGCGTCTTCCTACTCTTCAACCATAGGCAATTTCAAGACCGAATATTATTCGTGCAGTTGGAATGGTTAGTCAATTTTTTTTAAATCCTAAAAATGAGTATTGGTTCATGGTGAAGCGAAATTTGACGTATTTCTGAGATATTTTCAAGATGTATTTGTGTTTCAAAAATGGCAAACTATTTTTGGTTAGGTATAACAATACAGATATGGCGGGTAATATTGACTTTTGAAAGTCTACATCGAGTTATTTAGTTATTTTTATATAAGGAGCTGTTTTGTAACAATCCAAATTGAAAAATTGTGTCGCACTCTTTTTCATTGAGGCAGAATTCGTTGTAGTGATTGTCATGAACCTGAAATTTAGCATGTCTAATTTATTATTATTTCTAAAATTTAAATTTTTAAATAATTTTAATAAATATCGTTAAATTCTAAAATTCGGATATGATAGGCCAAATACACAAGATCCAACAAATTAAAACCTATATAAGACCTCATCGGACAACCGTTCGAATAATATAAATTTGACATACTCTACAATAATCGTAAGAAAATATCCAATTAGGACAACAACTCATCTATATAACATATTAAATTCAGTTATCATCAATACACAATCCAAAGGCCTACTATCAACCAATTTCAAATATCCTAAGTAAAACCCACAACAAACACAATCCAAATAATAGAAAAATACCACCGATACGATCAAATACATAACAAATACCAAAGTTACTAGATCGTGTGACACTTCGTCGAATCTCGTCTAACTCCTACAAACTATCTCAACACTTTACAAATCTGAAGAGATAAAATATAAAAATATAAGTCGAATACTCAGCAAATATCGCCATATTTAAGCATGAAATAATATATATAAATTAGAGGGAGAGTTCACAATCAAATATCAAAAGTAGACAATAAATACAAATATGAATTGCCGACATTAAAAGTTAATCATCAAATTTGAAGTAATATATCATTTCAAAAGGCCCAATTAGTACCATAAGCAAATGATCTAATGTTCGTCTCTCAGATGTACAACCGCCGGCTATATTTTAAGCCTGCAGCTATTCAAGTAATTTATTATCATATCGGCTATATTTTAGATCTGCAACTATTCAGCGAACTTATTATCATGTCGGCTGCATTTAGGCCTGTAACTACGTGACCAACTTATTATCATATCGGTTATATTTTAGGCATGTAACTACATGATCAACTTATTATCATATCGGCTATACTTTAGACCTACAATTTCTCAACCACTTATTATCATATCGGTTACATTTTAAGCTTACAACTACTTAGTCACTTATTATTATATCGGCTATATTTTTAAACCTGTAATTTCTCGGCCACTTATTATCATATTGGTTATATTTTAAACCTATAACTATTCGATCAACTTATTATCATGTCAGCTATATTTTAAACTTGCAACTACTCGGCCACATATTATCATATCAGTTACATTTTTGGCTTACAACTATTCGGCCACTTATTATTATATTGGTTACATTTTAGGTCTGCGGTCACTTGGCCAACTTATTATCATATTCACATATTGACCCCATTGGACCCTGAGCTACTACAGTCCCACACAGATCCACCCACCAAGCCTCAGACCATAATGGTCCAACACAAATCAACCCACCGGGTTTCAAATCATCACGACCTCACATAAACTGACCCGCTGGGCCTCGGACCACTGCGGTCCCACACAAATTGACCCACCGAGCCTCAAACCATTACAATCCCACATAGATCGACCCACTCGGCTTTAGACCATCACGGTCCCACACAGATCAACCCTCATTCTCGCTCTTCATCACCTCTATTTCACTGTCTACCTCTTTGTTGGTAGAAATCTCCTTCTACCTCGTGAGATTTTAGACTGGCACAATCCAAAATGGTTATACCTTGGCCAAGTTCCCGCACAACAACTTTCACATGCAAGAAAAATCAACCAAAATCATAACACCTAGGAAATGCTCCAAATCGACTAATAAATTATATATGCATATGTAGAATAAAGAGATCAGGTATATAAAATAATATGCATATTAGTAAAATATTTAAATAGTAGTAAAAACACATCAAATACTAAACCAGACCAAAGATTGAGTTAGAGGATATTTACCTCCACTTTATTCCAAACAAATTTGCCAAAAAGATACTCCGAGGTGTCCGAATCACATGCTTCTCTCTCTGTTTTGCACGTGCCCATTCTCTCTCCTCCCTTTCTCTCTCCTATTATGTTGCTCCTCTACTTCTCTTCACATTTCTCCTTCGCCAGCTACTGCTTCAGCTCGAGCAACAACGATGACCATGGCGGCAACAACCAATGACGATGACGGTAGCAACGAAGGCACGCAAGCCATCGACGACTCTCTCTCTCTCCACCACGTCTCATTTACCCATTTTTTTCGACTTGGCTAATTTTTTCTAAACTTGGTGCATGCAATCAGAAAATTTGCATTTGTAAAGAGAAGCAAGTGATTTACTTGCCTTAATTTCACCCATTTTCTCTGACGGCAACAGCGACTGTGGTGACCGCACTGTTTCGGCTCTCGATTCCTTCCTCTACTCACACCGGTACATAAAATCGAAGGTAATGTCATGGAGAGAGATTCGTCAACTTCCATTCCTGGCTTTGGCTCCTCCAATGATGGTAACAACAACAACCCCGTGTCGGCTTCCCCTCTCCTTCTCCCTCTCCTCTTCTTTTCCTTTTTTGTCACCCTGAGCCTCCCCTACTTTTTATAATAATAATAATATTAAGATTAATATTAAGATTAACATTAACATTAACATTAATATTAATATTATATTATATTTTTAATTTCTTTTATAATCTAATTAAATCCAAACTTAAATCAAAATAATTGTTTTACCCAAAAATAAATTAAATGAGAATTTTGGGATATTATAGCGACGAAGGTAAGGAATGAGATGCTATGGATAAAAATATTCTTCCGAAAATTTAACTTTAAATAAGAGCGATATGAGCTACTTTGTGACAATCAAAGTACTATTTATATTTGTGAAAACTCATCATTTCATTTTTGATCAAAACATATTAATGAGAAATATCATTAGGTGAGGAATGCCATTGACTCGGAGTAGCTAACACTTGATAAGGAAAAATCAAAGAGAATGGATATGATATTATGACCAAAGTGGTGCAAATGAGAAAGTTTAAAACTTGCAGAACCATAACCAAGATAGTGATGGCCTCTATAAGGTCACGAGAAAAAGTTTATTGAGCTGTGAGTCACTTCATTGGGAGTCACATACCCATTTTGACATATTATTCGATAGCATGCATAATGATGCATGTGTCTTTATTTGATCAAGGGAATGGTGTTGAATGGCACACAAAAGGCACCTGATTCACTCATGTGTGCCAATTCTAATTTAAGAGCTCACTCATGTGTGCCAATTCTAATTTAAGAACGCTCAATGGGTACCTGAGAAGCGCACATGCGCGCATTGCCATATTACTCAGCCACTTCTGTGCACCCGAGTGGTGTTCGTGCACCAATTATAGTGGATTCACGCGTGATAAACACCTGATGAGTGCTCAAGCACCGATCCTGAAATAAAACGCCCTGATATAATTTTTAGAATTACACTTTGTGACTTTTTAGAGTTTGGGGCACCGGCACAATGAGAAAAAAAAGAAAAAGAGAGATATATACATAAAAAATAGAGAAAAGAAAGATTCGCTCATCCAATTGAATTTCAAATTGGGTTTCATTTTTTACCAATATTAGATACGTCATTCTTAAAATTAAGAATTATATTTTACTGGTTGTATTTTTTTATTTTTGACTTAAATTCTTTATTACTTAGGTTTATTTATTATAAAGAGTAATACTCTTGTATTGATTAAAATTTGTATAATTAAACATACCGCATGGTAAAAATTTTGGACATATAATTGTGAATTTTTTTCCTCTCAATAAAAAAAATCTTTTTATGAAATTTTGTATTATTTATTATTTGGGATTATTATTGATATGTTATATGTTAATGATTTTATCCAAAAAAAATGTATAGTACAAGCAGCTCCCCTTAATAATCAAGTCACTTCCGCTGCAAATGCCTCCGTTTCCTCTCCCTCTTCACCTACTCCCTTCCGTGCTTAATTTCCTTGAGGAAAAATGCTTCATAGATAATAGTCTTTAGCTCTATCTATCCGTGGGAAAGGAGAGAAAGGGAGAGAAAGAGAGAGAGTGAGAGAAGACGACAACAATGGAGAACCCATCTTACCATACAATGTCTCTCTCCAGCCTTCTTTGTCAGGAGACGGGAACTTGCTTGGATGATGAATGTGACGAAGACCCATTTCTTAACTTGACAGATTATGCTATTTCTGCTTCAGATTATGAGGATGAATACATACAAGTCCTGCTTGAACGAGAGACCAGCTCTTCTAATTTCGGTAATCATGAATCTTCGAAGCTCGAAGACTGGACCAAGAATGCCCGATTGGATGCTATCGATTACATTCTTAGTGTTAGTTTCAATTCTAGTTCATATTCGATTGGTACCCTAATTGTCCAATAAATCTAAATATGTTTATTATAACATTTTTTTTTGTTTGTCCCATTGTAATCCAGAATAGAGACGTCTTCCGATTCCAATTCGAAACTGCTTATTTATCTGTCACCTACTTCGATCGATTCCTTTCAAAACGAAGCATAGATGTGAGCTCAATTTTCTCATTCTTACAAGCCTCCTTTTGGGGGGAAGGGAGGGGGGGGGGGGAATTTCACATAATTTTCATGTCTTTTTAAAATATATTTTCAGAGCGGAAAGTCGTGGGCAGTGCAATTACTATCAGTGGCGTGTCTATCATTAGCAGCTAAATTGGACGAATGCCGCGTTCCTGCTTTGTCGGAGTTTCGAGGAGGAGAATACAATTTTGAGAGCAAAGTTATTCAAAAAATGGAGCTTCTAGTTCTAAATACATTGGAGTGGAAGATGGCCTCCGTTACTCCTTTTGCTTATCTGCCTTACTTCATCAATAAATTTTGCAACGAGTCTCCTTCGAGACGCATTATTTCAAGGATCACACAGCACATCTTCGCTATTGCGAGAGGTAATCCTTTACAATTTTCCATCATGAGAACTAATTAATGAATAGTTGGACATAAATTGCAATGGGTTTGACCGAAGAGAATATGGGAATGATTGACAATAGACTAAGATGTTAAGAGTTGAGATTTTTCTTTTTTTTTTTTTTTTTTTGGGTGAAATGTAGATGTTAATTTAATGGATCATCATCCATCTGCTATTGCTTTTGCCGCCCTATTGGCGGCACTGGATCAAAGATTGACAAGAAAAGCACTGGAGTTGAAAATCAATGCCATCCCATCAAGTAGATTTCGAGATATTGTGAGTTCTCCTTTTCCAATTTTAAACAGAAGGGTGAGCATATAATAACACTTGGATTAGTGGGGATCTTTGGAAAAATTGGTGTTGCTGATGGCATTTGTTGATGCAGGAAGATATTTTCAAATGCTACAATCTAATGCAACGATTAGAGCTAGACAAAATTAAGATGCCCCAGCTTTCAATTTCTGCAGATTTGTCGCCGCTGAATTTGATTAGGATCGATGCTTTACAAAATCCTTCAGCTGCATCCTCTATTAGCAGCAACGAAAGGAAAAGGCTCGCATTCAGGGAAAACTATGGTTCCTCATAGAAGAAGAGCCATACTGACTTGAAGTATGATTTCAGAGTGCTTTGGCTTTAATCTGTTGTGTCCCATTGATTATTTTTTATTGGGTTTTATCACCTCGTGAATGAGTTGTAGTATGACTTCAAGGAGCTCTCAATAAAAAATAAGGCACAGAGAAGTTAAAAGCAAACCAAAAGCAGACCTTTCGGTTACATCTCTATGTCCTGAGGTACAAAGAAAGAACTACAAAGCTGCAATAAAAAAAAGAAAGTCAGCTCAATCTTTTTGCAATTTTTAAGTTATTTATTTTGTTTATTTTGAGGGTTTTTGTTACCCTTCTTGTTGGGTGCCAATCCTTTGAGAGTGGGTGACTTAACTTTTGATGGGTTTATTGTGTCTTCGAAAAGGCAGAGAGCAAAGAGGGCGTATATGAAGAGGAGGAGCTGTTCATGTGATTGGATTGTTGGCATCCGTCACAAAAGTTTGTGAAGTTGAAAGCGGATGGCATCGGGTTGCTTGATGGTCTGAAGGCTTTGCCTTTTGAGGAGGGCCCTCCGATTCGGAGTGGGAAACTTGCCTCTCTTTCAGGGATTATGGAAAACCGTGACGCTATTTGTGAAATCAGAGAAGAATTTTATTATTATTTTGATTTTAAGAAAAAATTGCCAACATGTATCTCTTGTTGTTGATGTAATATCTTATTAATTTATCCACAATATTAAACCTGCATATTATTAATAAATGTGTAGGTATCATGCCACTCAGTGGGGTCTAAAAGGTATTCATTGGGTATTTCTAAAGAACATATTTCATGTGAGGTGGCATTAAGAGGTTACCCTTTGAACACTCTTATAGCTTTTGAGTGATATAATGTCTTATCTGTCTATTTATATTATCCGGCCACATTAAAATAGATGGATGAATATATAGGCACCATTGTTAGGTTTTGGATGCTGAATTTTTGCTCACAAAGCCAAGAATTAGTGTCTATAAATATCATTTTCGAATCATTTGTTTGAATTCATAAGAAGATGATATAATAATACACATCACAAAATAATAAATACAAATAAAATGACATAATATTTTATATGAAAATCTATTTAAAAATGAGAAAAAATCATAGGACTGTTATTCAAAAATATCTAATATATGGTAGTCCTAATTATAAAACTCTAATAATAAAAGAACACAATACCTTATAATGATAAGCTCAAGTCATAAAGAATATAATAGCAAATAAAAAAATAGCTAATAAAATATTTTTCTTAATATCAAAAATAACGTATCCTAATTTAACAAAGAATTGAATATGATTTGAATCCCAACCAAATAAGTAAATTTTTTTCTATCTTTCTCTTTTCCTTTCTCTATGTTGACATTCAAGACTCAAAAATTTCATAAATATTAGCCGTAGAAGAACACACATGTACTTTTATAATAGAATTAATGTACACGTGCTCTTCATGTGCACTAGACGTGACTCCCATTAGACAATCTACTCACGTGCCCTCTAGATGTTGCTTCTACTAGGATTGGTGCTCAGTCATCCATCCTATGCTTGTCATTCGTAGATATATTTTGGTTTATTGGAAATTATTTTTACTCGATTGACTGTTATGTGGACCTTGCACTATTCTTCAACGAGTTCAATTACTCGACTCACATTTGACTGATATTTAGCCAACCTTACACAAATATTGTGCAAATTTCTAATGAACCCTTACTGCCGCTCCATTGATCATCTGCCAACCATTGCTAGATATCTCCAACCGAGCATAACATTGGATGATATGTCAATGTGTGCTAGACTTACACGAAAGTGACCCCAATAATCCAACAACCATGTGATCCAATAAGCTCTCAAAATGTTTAGCAGTGTAACATTGCTCGTGCCAAATATGCATATTAATACTATGATTTGTGCTCCTTTGGAATTTTTACTGAACATGGCGTTGGCTCTCGTCAGTCATTTAATCTTTATGAGAAAACAACAGCATATGGAGTCATTACAGTCAAAGGTTTATAGCGTGAAAATCAAATACCGGTAATGTTTTAAATGGCTGTCATTAAGTGCTGTTATTTTTTTCTTTTTTCAATCTAGCTACATTTGTTCGGCTAATAAACACAGCTTCTGCTTAACCTTCGAGCTTAAACTTCAGACCTCAATCATGAAAACCGATGAAAGCTCACAAGGGTGTGATGAAAAAGTGTTGGGATCCTCAAAGGCCACTTTATTATAAGCAAAATCAACCGAAAAACAGGCATTACATGCACTGTACAAGTGCTCACTCTCCTCCCCTTATACCTTCGACCATAGATATTATTTCATGATACATTAGCAGTGAATGACAGTGGCAGAAAATGAATGGGCTAGCTTATCATGAATGGTCTACAAGGCAATCCCGAGAATACATGGCTATGATTGCTTTTATCATCGTGCCGATACAGACACACATATACGAAGTAATAATGGGTGCAACGAAATTTTCAGCTCCGACAAATGAAAGACAGCGGTATTTCATCGCTGTGCGTCTTCTTACCATTAAGATGCCGGCTCTCAGAGAACAAATTTTGTCGAAGAAAAGGAAAAGACAACACGTATAAATAGTTACCAGAGAAAGCGTAAGATGGACGAAGGGGGAGAACAGTGGGTGCCATTGTATTATTTTTTGTTAGCTTCAATGGAAGGAGCGGAAGGATGATGAAATTGATGTCTGAGTTGGTGGCTCGGCGGTGATTGGCTTCACGAAGTACGACTGTCCCGTGAGCACGGGGCCAAAGAACGCAGGGATTACTGCTGTGTGGTCAAACTGGCGCAGGAAATTAATAGGGAGGATGCTTCTTCAGAGCTCCATTATTGTACTCCTCCCTCCTCTTCCAGCTGCCCCATCTCTTGTTTGCCTGCCAGCTATAGTCCCATCACTTGGGTTGCAGCTGATCTTCTTTTTTTCCCTTTTCCCAATTGCATGAATTAGTACTCAATCCTAAATGGTTCTACATTATTAGCTAAAATTAAAATGAGAGCTTTAACACAATACTAAAAGTATCCTAATGCAATTTAAAATTTTTTTATTAAAATTATTTTTTTGACATATCATAAAATAAGATTGTATATAATAAATTAAATGATAGATTGACATTTTTTAAAATCTCATCTATAATAAAATTTTTATATATTTTATTATCTTTTAAATTACACCGGAAAAAAAAAATTATGATAATAAGCTTTTCAATTTACCTTTTTTTTTTACATTTTAATCTCAAAGATGTACCATAACCCTTTTTTTTCCTCGTAAATTAAAGAGTTTCAATTTCCATAAATAATATCAATATTCATGTGTATAAATAAATAATAAGCATTCACAGTGTAATTACATTTGACAACTCATGAAGTTAGACCAGTGATTAATTGTACAATTCGCGGCAACAAGAGACGCATTAAATGTCTTTTTTTTTTTTTTTTTTCCATTTTTCCCTTATACCAAAAATTCCCACTAATATTATTTTTGTCAAATAAAATAAATAAATTGTTGAATATATATCCACTAGCCCCGTATTTAAGGGAAGGAGCGGCGCCTCACCTCAAGACACAACCCCTCAATCTTGATATGTGCTGATCTGCATGCCCCAATTTTTCCATAACAAAAGGAGGTTAATCATCTCTCATAATAGGAAGGTACATAGCAGAATTAGATAGGAGTTTTATCATTTATTTTGTTGTCACTAACCCTAATTCGGGACCAAAGATATTGTCTCTTTTTGATTTTTATAAGCTTACTCGATCCATAAAATCACTCATTGAGATTAAGAGTAAGGGAGAAGGGGACGAGCTTAATACTCCAGAAGATCTTATTGATAACATTCAATTCTAGTTTCTATGCACACAGCTGCTTTAGGTTAGTAGAGAGAAATTCTCTCTCATGAAATGGAAGGAAAAAGCACGAAGTATAAACATTGGAAATGGGAAATTGTAAGGTTGAATAATAATAAAAATATAGTATGTGATATGCACTATGAATTTGTATTTTGATTTGAAAATTTTTAATACTGATTTTGAATCTTTCAATTTATAATTTATATATCATCATAAAAATAAGAATTTACTAATGAGGAATAAATTAACGGTTTATCATTTGATATTCAAATTAATAAAATTTTAACCGAGTTAGAATACATTATGTAAAAGAATATGAAAAAAATATTCTAGATGACAATACTATATTTTTTAAATTTCTTTTTAGGAAAGGAGATTATCAAAAATTATACTTGTAATCTCTTTATATTTAGGCTCGAATGCTTGGGGATTTTGTGCTTGAATAAGAATTTTTAAAAATTTTTTTAGAATCAAAATATAGCAAAAGATGCATAAAAATCTTTGAGCCAAGAGATTAAGATACTATTATTATACCAAGTTGACTTTAAACTTATAGAAGAGCTTAGCTTGTCTAGGGGTTAGTTGCGTAGTTTCCTCAAGGAATAACTATCCACTCTAATTACGATGAATTATAATTAGTTACTTAGTAAGTTTTTAAATTTTACCAAAGTAAATGGTATTCATTTAAAGATCATTACTCACTTTGAAAGTTATTGTCTGGGGTAATGGTTAACTTTCATTGAATTAAGGATTATATTTCTTTTGAGTATTTATAATTGTCAATTCAGTAAATAGTTTCAGGTGAAATCATTGCTAACGTGTCTTTCATCTAATGTGGATCATGGGGCCTATACGTCAGATAAAAGCAACGGGTAGATTATCTGATTTGAAAGTCTGTTCTACTGATTCTTTCTTGATGTATTTATTTTTTAACTTTTTTAATTTTGTTCCATTCATTGTATGATAACTCAACTTGAGTCAATCCGTGAACTAGGAGACCATCTCAACAACTCAACCCATTTTTTGGGTTCGGATTTGGGTCTAACCTAATTTGGTTTTTACGTTGGACCCACCGTCAATCTCTGATGTTTCTGATGAAGGAAAATCATATCTGCAGGACGTATATGCTTATCCACATCTCACCAAATTACTGATGATCATGTTCACTTTCCTTCAAACAGGAGGCCGCCTCAGTTGAATTATTCATGGGTAAAAATTAGGTGGCTGATCAGTGCTGGCCTGCGGTGGCGCTGCAAGGGCATCCATATATAATAACTTTGATCCACCCGAAGCTGAACAGCTGTAAGTGGAGCACGCAACTGTCCGTACCAGCCGGAAACAGAATTCAGATTATTTGCTGAAGTGGAAATAAGGGGGCAATGAAGAAAATTTAAGAGGTCTGTCCGCTTACTGACTCGTCGTATGCAACATCGTGCTCTGTATTCACTTCTGCTTATCTGTCAAACAGGCTGAGCAGTATTTTTTTAAAGGCAACGACGCTGACCGTCAACTGAAACGGTACAAACTCTTGAATATTTGTGAGACTGTTGATAACGGTAATGTTTATTTATTATTATCTTGATGTTACGTTGTTGGGATGAGTTATTGTGACATGTCTAACTCCGTCCACAAGATAAGGGGTTACGAAGATTCAGAATAATGGTGGTAAATGGGTTATTTGGACTGTCATATTAACATACAATAAATATGGAGCATAGGAGCGCTGTAACGCGGTGCCGTACAGTGTTCATATGCTGTCACGTCATAATTGTTGGATAAAAATTTAATGTCCATCTTTTTTTGTTATTAAAACATAATAAAATAAAATATTTTTTAAATAAAAGAGATTAAATAATGGGTATTAGATTTTCATCTAACAGCGATAACGCGACGTCATATGGATGCCATATAGGGCACACGTCGCAACGCCCTTCGTTCTATAAATATGTGCCAATTTCGCATGAGACGTGGTTTCCTTGTACTACATTAGATGTAGCTTCGAGTCATGCCTATAAAAAGTTAAAAATATATATATGTAGAATAAATTACACAAAATATTATCAAAAAATATATTACATTTTATTTATTTGTTAAATATTTTGAATGTTACAATTCATAAAAGTAAAAAAATATATTTAAGAATAACTCACTTATTTTTAAATTTTACTTCTAACGTATACTTTAAATTTGAATAGTCATCCAAGTAAAATCAGATTGAGCCTTCAAATTTTTTAATTCAAATCTTACACAGCACAACAATTAAGAAAAAATGAAAAGATATGATATTTACTCCTAGAAATATCCTCTGATATTCAAATTAAAAATCTTTCTAAAAAAATAAAAGATTATTAAAGGCCGGGGACTGGAGAGAAAAAATAAAAAATATAGAATTTGACTTTATAATTTTCGTGATTCGCAAGTATATAGAGAACTAAAACTTTATACTTAATATTTTTATGAGTGATTCAGCTTTCCGTCTCTTTGTTTGAGGATAATAGATATATTTATAACATTACTCCCAATCGATACTTTCTTTCTAAAGAGATATAATTACGTATGATTAAGAGATTTTATTAGTTAAAAATTAAATGGTTAAATTATTATATAAATTTAAAATTTAATACTTTTATGTTAGATGTATTAACTATTTATTTGTTTCAATTATCTATCCATCGATTTATATAGTAATTCATCATGATTAACCATTTAGATTTATTTATTAAATGATCATTTGATACATCTATTTTTGTGCTACCAATATTTTAGACGTTTGAATATCTGATAGTTTAATCGGATTTTCGTTAGTTACGAGTTTAATAACTCGATTGATTTATATCCCTCTGTAAGCCAATGATTTAGAGGGCCCTCATAGCAATGGACTAAAGCAATCTCATCTTGGATCATACCTAATAACTAATATTTTTGCTATCGTTATTTTTGAAATCACCATTTTCATTGAAATTTAAAATAATTAAATTTTTAACATAAAATTATTAAATAGGTTATACATTTCTACAGTTTTTGGTATAATTTTACTTCTTTTTTTATCAAATACTCAAACCCGATTCTGAAAGTTAATTTTGATAATACGATACTTACTAATATGGTTAAGAAATCTCATACCATTAATACATGTATGAAAGTGAATACTCGTTGACCTTTGACTAATTCAAAATCTGAAACTCTAATCTATTACTTTTAATATTAAAAATGCGGTCAAATTGAAAGTAATAAAGAAATTTATGTAGCAATATATTTTTATTAGTCGACTATAGTTGACGTTAAGTCCGTATCAAATAAAGTAAATTTCATCGACCATCTTTATTGTAGTTATTCGCTTATTCTATTGGCGTGAATAGTTTTGGTATTTATTGTGATACTTATAAGTTATATATTATTTACATATTATGTCAGATGCGACTCTTTATTTCTTATATACTATTGGTCATACTCATATTAGTATAAAATTTTTCAAGACAGATATATACTCCGAGCAAATTAATGAAGGCTTCATAATTGGGGAGAGACAAATTAGTATTTGAGGATTTCTCTAATATTTAATATTTTTTTAAAAATATATATATAATTAAATATAATATTAGTAAATATATTATTTTTAATAATTTTAATATTTATTTAAAATTATTTATTTAATTTTATATAATATATTTACCTTAATCGTCCATGTTATCGGCAAAAATTATAATCATCCCAAAAAAATACAATATTATCAGTAAATAATAATAATTAACTCAATAATAGATTTTGGATAATATAATTAGTACCGTAAGTTCGTTAGCGATAACTATTTAATCTTTTTAACTATTATCCAATCGATATTATAATTAATTCAACCGTTGCAATATTTTTATTATAAAAGATAATTAAACGATCTTCAACATTTAGTATGTCGACTTCTATTGTATTGGACAATTGATCTTTATTTTCTTATAATTTAATTTATTTTGTCAGCATAACGATTTTATCTACTACTCTCAAAAATAAGATATTTTAATAAATTAATTAATATTTTTTATTTTTTTTGGCTTAATAAGGAAATAATGTAAAAATTGCATGGTAAAAAACCATTATCTGCTACTGGCTGACGAAAGGAGAGTTCTCTATGCAGTTTTTATTTCTATAAAATATTCTTAATATAAAGATTAATAACCACGATATATATATATATATATATATATATGAAATAATTTATTATTAAAAATTAAAAATATTTATAATTTAAATAAAGAAATAATATAATTATTATCTAACGAATTATCAAAAGTAATAAAAAATTGATTAAATATTTTAAATTTAATTATGATAATACTAATTGTTTTAAAAATTATGAAAATAGTATAGAAGTCTCAAAAAACTTTAAAATTAATTTTTTTTGTAATTCTCAATTTTTAAAATTTTAATGTATTTTAATAAAGATATAAGGTAAGTTATTACGTGATAACCATATATGACTAGTTAAAAAATTAGATTTTACATATATTAGTTCTAAAATTAATTTTTCTTTGAATTATAAAAAAGATGAATAACTTAACCTTTAACAATATGTTAGAATATTTTTTACACATCGAGGTTTCAAGTATTTTTACTTGTATTTGTGTTTTTACTAAGATTTTTTAAACTTATAGTTTTTTATCACGAGAAAATAACTTTTTGAGTGTACTATATATTTAATTAGTCTCTTTCAATTTAACCTGTAATTATACTAAAGACTCCTAATACTGTGTTGCTTAAAAATATTAGTTTAATTTGTATTAATAATAACTATTTTTATGTATCTATTTAAATATTACATACCTTTAAAATTTTAATAAATATAATCTTTTTTTTATTTTTTTTATAAACGGTTCATTTCAGATTATAAGCTAACTTAATATTAAAAAAATTTCGTAGACTACCAAAATGGTTTTTAAAGGATAGTCAATACTAAAATGAGGAATGGTAGTAATATTTATGGTATGTTGTGATTATGGTATTTTAGAATTACTATCAATATGTGTATATAATATAATCAATATTGAAATATCTGAATAATATTTTTTTATTTATTAACTATTAAAATTTAAAAAATTATATACCATAGTTAATAATTAATTTATAAAATAATAATATTAATATATAAAATTAATTAAAAATTAATAAAATTAATATAAATATATTAATAAATATCACACTAATATTATTTTATTATATAATGAAAGATTAGAAAGAGTAGAGTCTGTATGGTGTGAAAGAAGAAGTATTTATAGTTTTTTTTAATTTATTTTTTTGAAGTGCCCCATCTTCCTCTCCTCCCTTGCCTTCCTTGTTTCCCATTTTGCTTCCCTCTCCTCCCCTCCCGTGCTGTGGCCACATGGCAAGTGCGTTGGCTAATTCACAACCTGATACAATTTAAAATATTATATCATATTATATACGGTCTAATATCATTTATCATAAATTGTATTATGCTATAAATAGCACGGCCTAATTAGCCTGTCTAGTTTAAAAGCTTAAAAAATTTTAAAAAATCTAATAATTTGGCAAAACCAAGACTTATCAAAAGTATCAAGAAGTAAGAGACATGGATTTCCGCACTTTCTAAAAACTTAGCAATTCTATTTTGGGGCTTGGCTTTTCCGGGGATTGACTAATAATTGACTTAAGGGTGTTATACACATTCTAAACCAAAATAAAAGGAAACACAAAATCAAATATTTTTTTAGAGTGCTATGAGAAAGAAAAAGGAGGAGAAAAACGATGAGTTGATTTTTGGGTGGTGTATTGAAAATTTTAATTGTACAGGATTGTTATAACAACACTTATTTTAGTAAAGGTTTTTTTTTTTTTTTTTTTTGTTTTTGGGGTGGAGGGAATTTTTTTCTTAATTAAAGGAGTGATTTTTAACATAAAATTTGCTTTTATGTGATAAATTTTTATTTTTACTCAAATTATTGAATCTTGTTAGGTTTATATAAAAAATATCTTTTAGTGTCTATATTTGGGCACGGTCTGCAATTCGTTATCAAAAACTATCACATTGGTATTTTCTTTTATCATATGAAAGTAATAATGAGCTTATCATATAATTACATTAGTTACCAATCCAATCTAGAATTTAGGTTTTATCATAATACTTTTAAATATTATATTTTTTTTCTCATTTAATAGTTGAGATTATGGTAAAAGTAATTGAGGGTAATAATTGAGATAATATTTTATTTTAACTTTGTAATCTGTAGTATAAAAATACATATCAATTAATAAAATAATAATAGTATCTAATAATTAAAATGACTATAATAAAACCTGAGAAATGTTCCACACCTTCATGACATGCACAAAATTAAAGAGTGAGGAGCTTGGTGTCCAGCCCAGAAGAGGAGGAGGAGCAGTAGATGGCAATTTAGAGGCCTACAGCTCTCTTGGGCCTTTAACAGAAGATCCAATAATAGTCAAAAATTCAACGCCTAAAGTAAAGATTACTAGTAGATAAACCGGCTTCATTTTAAAAAAAGATAAATTAAATTATTTTTTATATTTAAATATTTTATTGTTAAATAAACAGTTATAATTTAATTATTTTTTTTAAAAAATAAAAAATTAATTATTAAATCATAATCATCTTTTAAAAAATAGATGGCATAATTTTAGAGAATAACATTGTCCATTTTGTTTAGTGATGAACGCCCTTTCATCTTATTTTAGAGATAATCTAGCTGTACATTGTTCTCTGTAATATTCAACGTAAACATCAAGCAAGTCATTTAAGCCGACATACCATCAAAAGCTTTATAAATCGTCTATTGTATGTTATTACTTTATCTATTTTTTTTTTATCTACATATTTAATATAACAATAAAGAAAGAAAATAGTGAAAATAAAAAATCAAGACGGACATCAAAAGCCAATAATTTATAATATATATATATATATTGGACATAAATGTAGAATGTGGGCAACAAGGGAGTGGATGGGCAGCACTATTTCTTGATGTGTGCTTTATCATGTAATCGTGGCTGCCGTTGACTCTGAGGCGTTATGTGCAGAGCCAAATCCTTAAAAACTTTTTAGGTTAGGGAAATAGATTTGCTAATTACCCACACAAAAAGAAATTGAGTCCACAAAAGGCCCCACCAAAATTGAGTTAACTTTTTATAAGCAAATTGACTTATACAAATTTGAAACTTACGTGCTATGATACTGTCAAATAATATAAACTTTTGTCAAACGTCAACCATTATTTTTATTTTTTCAAATTATAATTAAACAAATACAAGTTGTATATCAAATTTAACGTGAAAAATTTTTCTTAATAAGAAAAAAACTGTAGGACAATATTTTAATAATATATAATATAAATGTTTAATTATAAATAACCTCCTCCAAGAGTATTTTATATTAATTTGTGTGAATAATCAATTAAATATTAACCATAATACACCTAACAAAACATATTAAAAAAATATAATAAGAAAAGCGAACAACCGATAATATGTCTTACTACTATGGCTCAAATAACATATACCCCTTTTCTTTTTTTTCTTCTTTATCCCTTTTCCTTACGAACCCCAAATATTTAACGTTTTTGGAAATGATGCTCTAAAATAAGAACATGATCTTTCATAACAATGTCAGGTATATGTGCACTATTCGTGCATGCATCAGGTGTAAATGGCTTAAAGCATAATTATTTTCTACGTACCTATAGATATCAGGTGAATTTCACTTATGCTAACCTTCACTCAAACGAAAGACATGTGAACCTTGCACAAAAATGTCTGATAATTCATTTTCTTACATGTTTTTTCAAATGAACGATGCGCGAATATTGTGTAAACAACTCTAACAAATAAAAACAAATTATCACAAATTCGGACAAAATAGGTCAATTTAAAATAATTAATTATAATTTTTAAAATTTAAAATCTCAAATAAATTTAACCAATAATTCCAAATCTCAAAAATTCGATTGTAACAATTCAAATAAATAGAACCCGACAAACTAAAATCCACACAGGACCTCATTGGACAACCATCAGAACAAAAAGAAATACGATCTACTCTACAAATATCGTAAGGGAGGTAACAATCTAATCAAAAATAATAACCAGATATAATATAACATCTGAACTATTTCCAAAATACACTATAGGTATATATCCGACTGATTTCATAATCAAATTGTATCAAATGTCAAATTTAAATTATAACAAACTAAACTCACCAAATCGGTTGAATATATGAATGTCACATCCTAATTCCAGTAATGCATCCGAGCATTCTATTCTGAAGGGATAAAATAAAAAACGTGAGCTAAATACCCAACAAGTATCATATTTTAGACAAAAATGAGTCCAATAAATTAGAAAAAATGTCAAATGGATGAAAATTCAATCAAATTACGGAATAAATTCAATTCGCCGATAAGACAAATCCAATAGAAATTCAAGATCCAAATTTTAAAATCTAATGGTAATCTCGTACTCAAATCAAATATTCAAATCCAAACAAATGTCCAAATTTTAAAAATAGTCATCATCGAGACGTATATATATATATATTTATTTATTTATATAACCAAAATAGAGGTGATCCGGATCAATTTCAAAAGCTGATATCTAATCCGAGTTCAAGTTCAAGTTCAAATCCAAGGCCCGATCAGCTTGTGATTTAGGGTAGAATTCGATAGTTAGATAATCCAATAACGTGCACAGAAGTCGAAGCAGTATCGCAACAGATTTTCAAAGATCCGAATCAAAATATATAATTAAAATCATTGTACAAGACATACTAATACCTAACTGAAGGCAAAATCAGCGAATCGCAAATCCAAATTCAAAATCCAAGTCCAAATCGAAATCTAACATAAATCAATGTAAAAATATAAATCATGCATCAAATTTGAGTTCTAATTATTTAAAAACTAGTTTAATGAAGGGTCACACATAATTCTGATAACCTTAGGCCAAAGTTCATGTATTATGTACTCATAGATAAGGTTGTTGACTATATTTTATCACTCGCGACTTTGGGTGTATTTCTTAAACTTGTCAGATATATTAGAACGTCCGAATATATTCTAAGGTCAAATCAAATTATCCAAATGGGGAGAGTCACTACTCGAAACATTTCCTACCAATGGAAAGTGATTTTCAATTAACAAAATAAACTCCGCGTCAGGAGCTAGATAAAATCCAATAATTGAAATTCAAGTGTAGTGACTACAACCCAACTCGTGCATGTAAAAATACACGGCCAATGCAAGTTTCGTGTATATTTTCGTTACACATATTGATATAAATATACACCGCATTCAATAAATTTTTTAGATTTTTAGAAAAATAATAAATTTCTAAAATCATAACCATATTCAAAGCCCCCAAAATAATCCAACGAACTACACATATATGTCCAAAATAAATAAAATGGGTGTATAAAAATGTATGCATGTTAGTAAAAATTCATACAGTATCCAAAATATATTAGAAATTAAATCAGACCAAAAATAGAAATTACAGATATTTGTTTGGATTTCATACTTTAAAGATCTGAAAAAACGGAAGTCCCAAAGTGCCCGAACTGCACCCTTTCTCTCTCCTACTGGCACCATTCTCTCTCCTCACTCTCTCTGCACGCGCCTCTGCTTTCTCTCTGTCACCTTCATCGGCAATGGCTCCTGCAACGGACGGCGACCAAAGAGGCAGGGAACCTGGCGACGACAACGGTGACGGACGGCGACATCACCCACGGTGGCAACTCCCTCTCCTTCGGCTGCAACCCTAACGGTACCCCTTGATTTCACCGATTTTCTCCGGGAACGGCAGCAGTGATGGCAGCAGCTCATGCGATTTCCTCCTTCCCTTCACACCACGACACACAATAAAGGGTGAGCTTCACCGACTTCCATCTCTGGCACCGATTCCTTCGGCTGCGGCAGCGGCAGCAATGGCAACGGCAGTGACAGCAACCCCCACGCCGGTGCTCCCTCTTCTTCCCCTCTTTTCCCTCTTCTCTTCCTCTCTCCCTGAGCATCATCCTTATCTTGTTCATTATATATATATTATTCTAAAATTTAAATCAATATTTGGACGACAAGTCGGGCACACCCTGAGCGCTAGCCCAACCGATCCAAATATTATTTCAATATTTTTTTAATATTTAATTAATTTTATCACGTTTAAATTATCCAAAATTATAATTATTATTAAATTAATTGAAATAAAAATTTAAAAATATTAAAAAAATAATCGCATTTTTAATGGGTGAGTGATTTGTAATGGGGTAACTCAACAATTAACAAATTTTCATTTATGATCTTGCGGGGACACCTCACATCTCCAGCAATTGCTGCCATCTCTTCTCCTTTAGCAGCTTCCACTCTATAGGGATCTCAACATCAGACTCCACAAATTTGAACAAAACCATTTTCCTCTTCGCCAATATACGCAAACTACTACCACTCTCCTTTGGCACCTTCACATCAGCAGATATGCTCTTTTGGACACTTCATATCGGTATCATTTTAAGCAAACCTCTCGTTAGTCACATTAACATTATCATTGGCAACTAAATCTTTCATAAAGTATCAACTTCAATGCTTACTTTCCATTACAACAACTGAGGAAGTTGATAAGTTTTCATTAGCTTTTTTTCAATATTGTGTAAAAGTTCTCCTTGCCAAGTTTGTCTATTCAAATCAAATTCAACATTATATTGGGACTATGTCGCATGCATCTTAATAAGAGTTTTGCATCGTTGATTGTTTGCAAGCAAATGTACTCAATGTCAATAATGCTCGACAAGTTATTATTTCACATCTTCAATATTCTACAGTCCTCAGGTATACAGTTTATGAAAGGCTTCCTTGATATGGCATGAAGTAAGAATTTATTATCCATAACTCAACTCGTCTCATGACTCTTAAAGTACCATGTTTTCTTTATGCCGATGATAATAAGGTCTCTATAAGTAGCGATAGAAGTCTGATCATTACTATTTTGACACCTCTTCTGTTGTTTCTCAGCACAACCTTCTTTTTTATGCTTCAACAGGAAAAACTCATGTTTTATGTGCCCCTTTTTGCCATAATAATAACACTTGATATCGTTGAACTTGGATCATTTGTTTCTCATCTTTAACTCTTTGCCTCTCTCTATTGATTTCACATACCCATGACTACTTGTAGTCAAGGAATTTTATTCTTTTAAACCTCATCACTTCTCATCTCCCTAAACTCAATTATAAGTAAAAAAAAAAAAGCGATAACTTTGTTAAGATTGAGCACATTGTTATTGAACAATAGTAGCATGACTATATGATCACACGATATTGGTAGCAAATCTAACACCATCAATGCCTTGTCCTTCTTCTTGATATTCTTATCAAGTATGGATATTTGCATTACATCCGGTTGAATTCATATAAGTGCATCTTGAAATTTCTCTTCTAACAATCGAAAGTATAAAATTACTTCTTCACATGTAACTTTATTATTAAAGATTTAGAATTATACCTATTTCTACACTTCATCCATAACTTTGCTAAATCATACAAATCATACAAAAGTATTATCTCTAAGAAATAATTTAATCATTTAGTTGGTCAAGTTTCTTATACAGCAATTTCTTTGGCTAGTCATCCTTTCGTCATCGTACTTTTATCATTTATTTTCTAGTCAAAATATATATTATTTTTTATTATCAAATAATAAAATTATTTTACTACTAAATTACTCAATCGAGAATTAAAAGGTCTTAAACATTAGCACTATCAAATGGAGTATTCATACAAAAAAATCTATGTTATGATTCTATTTGTTAGAATTTGAAATATACATACTATAGAACAGAGAACAAATTTGAATATCTCATCAAATGTCAACTATTTTTTTTCTAATCGAACGAAGAAAAATAAAATCAATCAAATATACACAAACTACACAATAAATATAATTTGAAGGAAAAAATCACGGTGCAACATCTGAATAATATCAACTTGAATATTTATAGATAAATATCCTCCTTTGAGAATCATTCATAATAACCTATGTAAATAATATCTTAAATATTAATAGCATACTTAGAAACCATATAAGAAAATATAAAAAATAAGAACGAGTAATCAATTAGTAATATATCATACGATAATGACTATAACAATATAGCTAAATTTGGTAAAAATAAAATTCAAATTGTATTCCAACCAAATACCAAAAGCTTTTTATTCTTACCGTTTCTCTCTTCTCTCTTTAAGCCCTAAAATCAGATCATGACATTTTATATCAGTGTTGGATGTAGGTGCAACCTTGTGTGTGCATTAGGCACAGATGACTCAAAACATCATTGTTTATGCGTGCACAAATGGACATCAGGTAGGTTCAACCTTGCTAACCTTCCCTTGAACAAACTCCACGCAAACCCATGGCGAAATACCTTAAAATTTATATTCTCATATTTTTGTATCAAATTAAATATTGCACAAAAATTTCAATAGCTCCCAAAGTAAAAAATAGTACTTCTAATGGATACGAAACTCATAAAAAAAAATTACTCGAATCCCCAATAATATTACTATACATATTGCTATTGCTATGTTATGCAACTAATCGGCAGTGCATGCATATCTTTATAATGAAAGACCCCACTTTAAAATCTCCCAAGTTGTGGCCATTACTGTTGGATTTGGATACTCCCTTGTAGATGCTCAACAAACGAAAACATTATTGGAGATTGCCCAGAATCTGTGCGGAGTGCAAAGGTGCATTTTTCAGAATGAAAAATATCGGGTAGCAGTATTTGGTCAACATCTATTGACTAGCTGAAGGTAAAAATAGCTGGTCAACGAGTTGACCGGCTGGAGGTGCGTAGCCGGCTAAGGAGCACAGAATTTGCTAGAGTGAATTTTTTGGAGAGAAAATTCTCCAAAGAGGAGTCCTCCGGAGTGGATTTCTTAGGAGAGAAAATTCTAAACTGGAATTTACGAAGTGGAATTTGGAGAGAAAATTCGAAGTGAATTTTTGAATTGGCAATTCCAAAATGTAATTTACCGGAGAGAAAATCCAGTAGAGGATTTCTGGAGAACAAAATGCTGGAGTGGCATTTGGCGATAAAAATCCACAGAAGTTTCCGGTGTGCCTTGCTGAGCAGGCAAGAAGCTGGGCAGCTGAAGTGCAAATCCGGTCAACGGGATATTGACCAGTTGCAAGAGGAGTTCGATCAATGAAAAGTTAACTGGCTGAATAATGGGCCCAGGAGATTGTGGAAAGTTGGCAACTGTTAGTGGACAGATGTCTTTCCAGGGCTGGTCGACAGACTTTTTCAAAGCTGGCAGTTGTTTTGCAAGGCAAGCGTCTGTACAGTGCAGAACATGCGCCATCTTGCAGGGCGTGCGTCTGCATGAAGCTCAAAAATTTGTGCCAGACCTCTCTCTCTATAAAGGCGCTAGGAGCTTCAGCTGCAATGTGTGAGTAATCACCAGGAGGGTGCTAGTCACCAAGTGCTGGTGGGTGTGTCATCAGGGACGCTGTGCGCCGGCTGCATATGTGCAGGGGTGAAACGGGGCTACCGTTTCACCACATTTGTAAAATCTATTAGTAGAGAGCACCACGGTGAGAGAAGAGAGAGAAGAAAAACAGTGAGATAAGAGGGAACGAGTGTTTTTTTATTCTGGAGTTATTTTTTTTGTTCTCAGTTCTCAGGGGGCTTGTGTAGTCAGAGTTGGTTATTGGATATTCTATTTCAGAGTTTTTGTAACCGATTTTATATAGTGGATTCTATATATGGATTATATGTCCCGTAATTTTTTCTTTTGGTTTGTGAAGGGTTTCCACGTTAAAAGCTATTGTGCATCTTTTTGTATTCCTTGTGTTTACACTACTAGTGGCTGACGACGACAGAGGGTTCGAGTTTCTGCTGTGTCGGATTGGGTGGATCCAGATTCTTCGAACCCCAACAAATGGTATCAGAGCCGGAGGTTGCAGTCAATCCCTCTTCTGATACCAACAATTACCACAGCTAAAGTATAACAATATAGCATAATTAATATTTAGGTTACATATCATAATATCAACCCTAAAAATTGGGGGCTTTTTAATTTTTATTTCTTTGGATGAAGGGGAAGATAGCTTTGATTATGTTAGAAATTTAGAAGGTCACTAATATTAAAATGTTAAATAATTATATTTTTAAATGAAAAAATATGGATATATAATATACGGATATTATATATCATAATATCAACGCTGAAAATTGGGGGCTTTTTTATTTTTATTTTTATTTTTTTTATGAAGGGGAACATAGCTTTGATTATCTTGGAAATTAGAATATCACTAATATTAAAATACTAAACAATAGATCTACATCTTTGATCTGATCTCTCTATTATTTTCACTAATTTATAATTAAAAGTTACATCTAGTCACTTCTAAAATTTTTTTGAGTCAAGCTTAAAAATCAATAATCACACAAAATAAATTTTAATCAGAATTACATTTATAAGGGAAAGAGGCGTGGAGGGGAATACAAAGCAAAAGCGAAGGAGAGAAAAAATATATATTTTTAATATATTTTTTATATGTCAAATTAAATTGATTTAATTTTTATTTAACTTTGTTCTTTTATAAATTATATTTGTATCTAATTTGATAAATTTAAAATAATATCTATAAAAATATAAAATAATAAAAATATATGTTTAACTTTAATTTTAGGAAATAAATTTGACATAAAATTTTTACTTTTAAATTAAGATAATAAAATATATTTTTATTGATTTATTAATCATAACTATTTTTTTCTAAATTTATTAAATTAAGAAATTAGATAAATAAACATAATTTAATTAAATATATATATTTCTCGTATATATTTGGCTAAAGGATTGGAGTGAAAGGAAGCCAGACTTGTCAACTCTACAAATCAAAAAATAAAATGAAATAAAGTAACAAATGAGATGAAATGACGATTACTGCTGATATGGAACAATAGCGCAAGTGATGAGAGGAAGACAAATAGGGGCAAAGTTGTCCAATGAGATCAAAATTTGGACTCGATCTCCCGATTAGAGACGATATATCTCCTCAACGAAATATATCAAATATATTTTTATTTAATTTATTGGATTAAAAAATTTAATATGTGAAATTTAAAATTTTAAATAATTATTTAGATAATTGTTTTTTAAAAAAATTATTATTATATTAAATATTTAATATATGTTAATATTATATGTAAATTTATTATATGTTAAAATATATGTTATTAAAATTTTATTCAATTATAAAGATAAATACCAAAAAGTTGTATGCTCCCAAATCCATCAATCTTTCCCATGGCCGCACACATTAATGGAGCTTCATATGGTTCAAATCAAGGGCAACCATTTTTTGAAAGAAATAAACATATTTATTTTTTAAATTTAAATTATTTATTTTTAAATAAATGAGTATAATTTAATTATTTAAAAAATTTTAAAAATAATTATTAAATTATAATTATCTATTTAAAAATAAACGGGTCAAATTTAAAAAATAACCTAATCTATTTTATTAAAAGATGAAAGCCTACTCGTTTTCATGCAATCTATTGTATATTGTAAATATTTTTATTATCATATTTTAAAATAAAAATTTGATTTTCTTATATTTATTTTATGATATAAAAATTGAAATTAATATAGTATATTAAAATATTATTATGATATTTATGATTTATCACTTATAAAATAATAACAACAACTAAAAAATAAAAAATATATACATATAATTAAATCGAAAAGCAGGGCCTTCCACTGGGATCCAACCCTCCCTTTGATACAAAGGTCAAACCTAAACTCAATTCAATAATTTTAATCTATAAGTCCAGCCCAATCTAAAATTTTAAATTATATAAAATTTCATATTGTGGATTATATTAAAATCAAAATGCAATTATAATCTATTTATTTCATCATAAAAATAAAAATTTGACATAATTACTATAAATTTTAATTAAATAAGTCATAATATAATTTATCAACAAATAATGAAACTTAGAATTTATTAAATATTATTAAGATCATAATTTTTTAAAAAATTAATTATAAAATAAGAATATTATTATTCTGAATTTTAATTTGTGTGTGTGATTTGAGTTTTGTTTGATTGGATATGGTAAATTGAGAATATTATGAATTTCAGATTTTATTAAAACTAGCACTCATTAAAGCAAATAAAATCCTATGAATTTATATATGATTTTTTTTTTTTTTTAAATTATATGGAGTTTGAAAATTTTTCAAAATTTGTGGGGCTACATCTCACCTTTAATGTGGAGCTTCTTTATTTTATTTTAAAATTATTATTATAAATTTAACAACTATAAATATTTTTGAAAAATTAATTTTAAATTTAATTTTTTATTATTATACAAAAAGAAATTGAATTCATATTCAATAACTTTACAATGCGGTACGGTCACTTCATATCCACGTTCATTTTTTTCCTGCCATCTTTGTCAATTGCTGCCTCCCACCCACCATCGTCATCTCCTTCACCGTCCTCCCTTCTTCTCCTTGTTGACGAGGCCAAGTTTGTCCTCGTCCACTAGTGGGGAAGGCAAACCTAGCTTTTCTATGATGGCCGGAGAGACTCAGTCCCCCCATCATTTGAAGTTTGAACCTTTTCTTCCTCCCTCTTGTAAGACAAGGGTGCTGGTTGATCAGTGAATTTGAAAAGATAAAAGATGATGAATATGCAATCACACAATTGAGATATTTGAGAGAGCTAGGAACACACGGAGTTTTATGTAGAAACTCTCTTTCAAACAAAAAGAAAAAATCACATGACATTTAATCCATAAACAATCACGCTATACAATTTTGATTAGAAAAATCTTAGTTATACAAATATTTCGAGAGTAAAGAATAGAGTAAGAGTAGAATACAATAACAAAAATAACGACTCCTTACTTTCTCTATGTTTTTCTCGTCCGTGCTCACTTTCTCTCTACACGGAGCTCAACATACATATTTATAGGTACCGGACGATCATCTACTCTGTATGCCGGTTGTGTGCACAACAAAACCTGCCACAAATTCTATAAGACACATTCCTGTAGAGAACAGTTGACCTGCTTTGCAAATCGGCTATCAATTCTGAAAGTCAACTCCTTTTTCTGTAAAGTCTGCTGTCTATGCAAATTTTGCATGGTAGCTTTTTCAAACAAGCTGTCCTCGACTATTGTTCAAATGTCCTCAACATTTATCTATGGTCATCGTTCTTCAATCAAAGTCTTCAGCCTTCAATTATAATCCTCGACCTTTAGAAGGAAATTCCATTTCAGAAATTTCCACTCCAACATTTATTCTATTTCGATCAAGTGTAACCACTCTAACTTTCATTTCAATTCGACCAAATGTAACCACTCCGACTTTTATTCCACTTCGGGCTACATCGCCTTGGGCGCTTGCACATGCAGCAAACAATACTTTTTACACGGGAGTGACCCAAAATCCCAACACCTCTCTCTTTCTTTCAGTTTCTCCCTCTCACTGCCTTGGTCTCTCTTATCTGTGCAGGTTTTGCCTCATCGGTTTTAGGGATGAGGCGAAGGACGAAAATGAGCGGGGCGAAATGGTACTGCTAGTTGTGTAGTGATGGCTTCCTCCACACTTTTCATTCTTATTATTCTTCTTCTTCCCTTTGTATTCGTTGTTTATATATATACATATGGTAAGCAGATATCAAGTGAGAAGTTCACAAACGTCGTTCTATACTCTGTCTTATAATTGGATTATGTTCATGGCTTCCATTTTTCTTAAGCAATCGTGAACAGAGCGAAGCAGCGTGCATGCTTACACGCTTCATAGGAATATCCTCAGCATCAGCCAAGTTATGAGACGGAAAAACGTAGAGAAGGAATAGAAATTGCACCTGAAGAGTCACTCGTCAAAATGATAATAATAGAAGGAGAGGAAGAAGAATCCCTATAAAGTGATTGAGAAATGAGAATTGAAATTGAACCAATTTCAACACGAGTAGATTCCCAGCTACAGAATCCAAAGAGAAAACTACTACGGATAAAGACGAGGAACAATATATTTATATAAAATGAGAAAGTGGGGTGGTGGGTGCGGATAAGAAGAGTCAGATAAGTCCATCAGTGACTCAGCAAGCAAATTCAAGTTTCCAAATGTGCCAATGAAAGCTTCCCTCCACAAGCTTTCATGGCACAAGTAAATGGCTTTTTTTTTTTTAAGCCTAAAAGCCAAGCTCTTCTTTCTTTCCCTCCTACACGCAGAAAAGTCCCTCTCACAGCACGTCGTTGTTTCACAACATGAATGTGCTGGTATTGGGAAGGTGGTGGAGGGGCCCCAAGATCCATTAATTCCGATTCTTCAGACTTCAATTTCACATGCCAGAGCTCCCCTAGCCGGTTAATCTTCGACGTAATGGCGCTCACTTGTCTTCCATGGCACAGAAATCCGAAAAATTATTATTATTATTTTTTAATTCGTTCGGCTGGCCGGAGGAGGTGGGCAATGAAGGGACAGATTCAAGAGCTCAAAACACCAGCAATTTGGAATAAATTTCATTTATTATATGAGAATAATATGTAATTTATACTGGTTAATGTTTGTTCCAAACAAATTATTTGCGTCTGTCAACCTTAAATTGTATCAATTGAATCCCAAAAATTTTATTTTTTATCCATTTTCACACAAAATTCTAAATTACCAAGAACATGTGCCGTCACTTGATAGATATTTCTTTTTAATTATCTAATATGGCTAGAGAAATAACGAAATGTAAAGAAATATACGAGCGAATAGTTTTCTGGGTTACAAAGCTAAGCAAACAGAAGAGAAGAAACGGGGGAAGGGGATCAATCAGGGGAGTATGGAGGATAGTGTTGGGGGCAAACGAAGCATTCGGACAGAATGCACCTGGGCGCAGTGACCAAGAGGACAAAACACTATGATAGAGGAACAGTGCTCAGACGGACAGCCAAAAGGAGAGACAGAAAACACCGAGAGAAATACACGAGATTTTAACGTGGGAAACCCTTTGTAACTGAAGGGAAAAACCACGGGAGTAGAGTCAACAGCAAATCCACTATGTGAAATAGTTTACAAACCTCCAAGATGGAGTATCCGCTACACATCCAAGAAATCAAAAAGAAAGACTTTCCAGATCAGACCAAGAAAAGCACTCTTTTCTTTTCACTATCTATTCTTCTCTCTTTCTTTCTCTCGCCGGTGGTGGTGCACTCTTCTTTCTCTCACTCACAATAATCCTTTTGCTCTCCCAAGATTGCTCTCTCAATCCTGCTTGCACTCTCACTTGGCTCACTCAACCAGCGTCCATATATATGGGCGCAAGGGGCCTAGGCCCAGCTAGCCACCCTACTGCCAGTAGGGTTGCAGGATCATGCCACTTAGGCCTGCCATGGCAGGCGCACGCCCGGCGTGCCAGGATGGCAGGCCTGACACATTGGAAGTTGTAGCCGCTTGCCCACTTGCAACACGCGGCTGCAGCAGGCCTACTGAGTAAGTCAACGTCTAGGCTTCAAAATCCTCGTGTATATCCTCAGCAACCTCTCGGGCATGATACTTCTGAGGATTCCTCGTCCACTATATCATCCACTTCTCAGACTATAGTTTCCGGACGAATTCTTCAATCATTTCTCCTCCACAGTAGTCCTCGTCCAATTTTTCCAACTACCCCGAGGACGGACATTTTCGGATTTCTCCAAACGTCCGCGTCCATTTGTCTCCATAAGTCCGTGGACACAAACACCACAAAAGAGTGACCCCAACAGATAGGAGGAGGAATTCAAAAGGTTTCCAATCTTATTTGCTTCTAAAGTGCATGAAGAATCTCCTTCTAATTAGATTAGTTTATCGAGATCTTTAGGAGATATTTTCCATTTTTAAATGCATATTTTTATTCTTAAAACATTTCTAGCAAGAATATCTGCCATGAAATTAGTCTTCCCTATAGCATGCTATACTCTATGATTCTAATCTTTCCTTAATCGACTTATATATTCTTCAATAATACTTCTATACGAGTCTCGATTATTGGTTAAAAGTGTGAGTTCTTAGACTGTCAGTAATCAGTCTAACTCAATAATAATATACTTAATATTTATATCCTAAGCCATCTTGTGTCCCCGAAAAATAACTTGAATTTTAGCTTCGAGGATATTCATTTTGCCAATAAAGTTAGTAAATTTGAATTACAATTTGTCTTTGTCGTCTCTATGTAACCCTCCAATATTGCTAAGTTTGTCACAATTATAGTAAGCGTCAATGTTAAGCTTGCTCCAACATTTGGATGGTTTGAATCGCTTGCCCGAATGAGATGGTCTTGGCTAATATTTGAGTAGGATATCTTCCACAGGATCACTTTTGGAGAGTTGGATTGTTAATGAAAAAAATGTTCTTGCAGGAAACTTTTCTTTTTTAAAGTCTTCCGCATGGATAGACTTATTTTGTCAAGCTCGTAAATACTAGATGCTAACCATGTAGATACTAGAAAGAAAATATTTGCCTCTAAAAAAAAGATTAAAATCCAAATATTAAGAAGGTAAAAGTGAATACCTAGATTATAAATTCTTTTGAGGATAATTTTTCATATATAAATAACTTTTAAAAAGTCACTAATTATGTGTGCTATTATTTTGGACAGTTGGCAAATCGAGCAAGTATAATTGTTTGGCATGCATCTTTCCTTCCCTAGGACATTGATAAGGAGCTTATTTTGAAGGATAAGTCAGATGAAGACTTTGAATTTGGGGGAATTTAATTTTCCATGCTTCACTTAGAATTATGTTGTCCTCCTCTTGAAATGCATTTTGTTGAATTTCATATGCATTTTTAATATTGTATATGCCTTTGTAATTGGTCCATGTTAACTTATCTTCGTACCTAGGGTTAATGAAGACTTAGAATCCTCCTATTTATTTGCATATGCTTTTGGGAAGCTTATTCTTCAACCTTATCCAGTTTTAATTCCTATCAGATAAAATATAATTAGCCACTTTCTCTTTCATATCTTTTTAGGTGAAAAGAACTAGTGTCTCACAACTGCACATTTTGTCTCCCATCCATTTATTCTTCCAACAAAGGGTGTTTCTTCCATTATTAATAGACTATTTATTACATTTGTTAATTAAATCTCTAGTCTTAAATATCCCTATATAGGTATTGGAGATACTTGGCTTAGATTTTGCAGAAAAAAATTAGTACTTTTAGAATATTTAGCCCTAAAGTGCGAGCCCAAAGCTTATCACATTGTCCGGTAAAATCACAAACTCATTTTCCAATTAAGGCCATGTTATTGTCCCTAGTATTCTTGAGGTTGAGACCTCCCATCCGTTTAGGTATACAAAGTTCTTCCCATTTGACTAAATGAATCCCATATAACGTTTTTGTTAATATAGTCGAATTACGCACAAGTACCTTGGAAAAGTATATTAGATTACGTGTGCTATAATGTTTCAGTTAATAAGATTTTCATATATAGATAACTTTTAAACAGTCACTGATTATGTGTACTATTATTTTGAATAGTTGGCAAATCGAGCAAGTATAATTGTCTGGCATGCACATTTCCTTCCTTGGGACATTAATAAGGAGCTTATTTTTAAAAATAAGTCAGATGAAGACTTTGAATTTGGGGCCATTTAATTTTCCATGCTTCACTTAAAATTATGTTGTCCTCCTCTTGGAATGCATGTTGTTGAATTTCATACGCGTTTTTAATATTGTATATGCCTTTGCCATTGTTCCATGTTAACTTATCTTCGTACCTAGGGTTAATGAAGACTTTGAATCCTCCTATTTATTTGCATATGCTTTTGGGAAGTTTATTCTTCAACTTTATCTAATTCTGATTTTTATCAGATAAGATATAGTTTGCCACTTTCTCTTTCATATCTTTTTGGGTGAAAGGAACTAGTGTCTCACAACTTCACATTTTGTCTCTCATCCATTTATTCTTCCAATAAATGGTGTTTCTTCCATTGTCAATAGACTATTTATCTGGCATACACATTTTCTTCCCTAGGACATTGATGAGGAGCTTAATTTTAAGGATAAGTCAGATAAAGACTTTGAATTTGGGGGATTTAATTCTCCATGCTTCACTTAGAATTTTGTTGTCCTCCTCTTGGAATGCATGTTGTTGAATTTCATACACATTTTTAATATTGTATATACGTCTATCATTGTTCCATGCTAACTTATCTTCATACCTAGGGTTAATGAAGACTTAGAATCTTCCTATTTATTTGCATATGCTTTCAGGAAATTTATTCTTCAACCTTATCCAGTTCTAATTCTTATCAGATAAGATATAGTTGGCCACTTTTCTTTTTATATCTTTTTGAGTGAAAGGAATTAGTGTCTCACAACTGACCATTTTGTCTCCCATCCATTTATTCTTCCAACAAAGGGTGTTTCTTCAATTGTTAATAGACTATTTGTTATATTTGTTTATTAAATCTCTAGTCTCAAATATCCCTATCTAGGTATTGGAGATACTTGGCTTAGATTTCACAAAAAAATTTATTACTTTTAAAATATTTAACCCTAAAAGTGTGAGCCCAAAGCTTATCATATTGCCTGGTAAAATCACAAGCTCATTTTCCAATTAAGGCTATGTTATTGTCTCTAGTATTCTTGAGATCAAGACCTCCCGTCCGTTTAGGTATACAAATTTCTTCCCATTTCACTAGATGAATCCAATATAAAGTTTCTGTTAATATAGTCGAGTTACGTATAAGTACCTTAGAAAAGTATATCATATTACATAGTATGCATGGAAATAGAATAGACATTAGATTGGATGACAAAAGACCTGCCACCACTGAGAGATGTTTAGAATTCCATTTGTTTAGCTTACCAACCCTTTCTATGATATGTTGATATATTTTGGAGAATCTTCTATGGATAATCTTGAGTAAAAGGAACTTCCTAATATTTTTAATCAATTGAAAACTTTCAATTCTCTATATATCCTTGACTCTATCCTTCTTAATATTAGAAAAGATAAAAACTTTAAGATTTCTTGGGGTTAATTTTGAGTCCAACAGCTTTACAGAAAGTGTTTAGATTTGTGATACTTTTATTAACATACTTGCTGTCAACCTTGGTGAAAAGGAGGAAGTCATCAACAAAGATGAGATGAGAGGATTGAGGACATGCCCTGACAGGTTTTCCGCTCCCACCCTTCGACTTTAAACAAATGAGATGGCTAAGTCTCTCCATGCACAACACAAAATCACAAGGAGAGAGTGAACTGCCATGTTTGAGAGTACAAAAAGGTGTGAAAAGTTAAAATGCCTCCCTATTCAAGAGGACAACAAAGGAAGAGGATGCGATACAGCTCATGATGAGATCAGTGAGGTTAGATGGAAGCTTGAGGTAAGGAAAGTGCTCTTCACAGAGCACTATCTCACCTTGTCATAAGTTTTAGCAAGGTCAACTTTCATGGCAACCCAGGCATTCATTTCTTTGGACTTAGTTAATGTGTGAACTATTTCTTGAACAATTAAAATATTATCAAAATAGGTCTGCTAGATAAAAAAATGGTTGGGAAAAGGTTGATAATATTTTGCGGGAATGGCTGCAAATGATGGATAATAACTTTAGTGATGATATTGTATACCACATTGCAATAGGAAATTGGTTTAAATTGACTAAACGTTTTGGGGAATTAGTCTTCAGGATGAGGGCAATGAAAGTGTGATTGATTTTAGTTGGGATAGAGACTTTTTAGAAAGCATCCTTGACTATATTGTCAATGTCTAATTTTAAAGTTCTCCAATCATTTTGAAAAAAAAAAAAAAAGGCTTGAAAGCTATCAAAACCAGGAGCTCCATGGAAAAGGCTTCATGGAGGAGAGAGAATTCTTGATTTTTTTTACAACAGGAATAGCTCCAAGGTAATTTGAATCCTCAAAGTGGTGCTCAGCCAAGAGGTGGAGAGGAGATCATCAAAAATTTGGATCCTGTTCTTGGAAGAGCGACTCGAAGTGATTGAGTGCTATACCTTTAAGGGTCTCCTTATCCTTCCACGAGGTGCCATTATCATTTTTTAGGACAGCAATTCTATTCCAACATCTCTTTTTGATAACAATTGAATAAAAATATATTGTAAATCTCTCTCCATGAGCATGCCAATTAGCTCTGAATTTGTAAAGACAGAAGATTTCTTCTTTGTCAATCAGATCTCCACATTTAGTCGGAAGATCATCTTCCAACCACCTAAGATGGATAAAGTCAACTTTATAATGTATTTTGAAAAATCCTTATTTTATTGCTAAAATTTCTTTTTCCTTATTGGATGTTACCAAAGATATTCCTATTCCAAATTATATTTCTCATTAGGTCCAATATGATATGCGGGTTACCGTCCATAATTATCTAGGAATTAGTAATAAAGTATTTATATTTAAGATGGTTACATCACATAACTTCAAATTTAAAAGATATTCTCTTATTTATTTGTTGGTTATTTTCGTCCAAAATTAGACAAATAGGACTATTAATGGAGAAGATTCTAATAAAATTAACAATAATAGCTAATTGAAATTTACAATTTCACTCTTTTAAGGTAAGGACTCTACCTAGCCTTTTCCTGACTGAATTAAGTGGGGATATTATAGTCCACCATGTCATTCTTGAACCTTTGTAGCCGAGGTTAGAGAGCCCACATTTGTTAATCTAGTTGTGGACTGGAAGCACTTATTTAACTTGGCTTCCTTTCTTCCATGCTTTTCTTCTTTATACAGGATGTCATTAAAATCCCCAATGGAGCACCATGGAAGATTATTCCCACTGGAGAAAACTTCCATAGACTCCCAGAGAATCCATCTATGATGGAATCGAGGTTTAGCATAAACAACAGGGAGAACACAATCTGGAGCTCCTCTCCCATCTTTAAAGAGGTGATGGATGACCTACTTTCAGATGGAGATATAATGTCAATGTTGGTTTTATGGATGTGCCATAGTACTCAGATACCACCAGCGAAAACTCTAGCTGCACTAATTGCGGTGCCATCAAAACCCAGCCTGCCAATGATCTTGGCAGCTTGCCTAATACTAACCCTAGGTTCTAAGACAATCATAATACTAGGTTTGTGATTAAGGAGGATATCTTTAAGTTCACTGCAGAAACCTTTCCTAGCTGCTCATCTACAATTTCAGAAAACGATGCACATTAAACATCTATTTGGATTGGAAAATCTCTCATGGTGATATCGGGTTCCTCTTCAAAGGTTTCCTCTGTATTTATGTGTGGAAGTCTATCCATAAAACTGATTTTAGCCTCTCGTTCTCCATTAGAGAAAGGAGTGCGAGTAGTGATGAATGGGGTTGTAGTTTCGTAAGAGGTAGGGTGGGTATGGGGATTGATTAAAGGAATTGGTTTGGTGATGATCTAGTTGAAGGCCAATTTTACCCTCTGAGGATTGCCAACTTTGCATAACAATGACCAATTAAAAGGTATAAGTTCATCATAATCTCAATACAAGTAGATAATAATAATAATAATATTATTATTATTATTTAATTAGTAATTATTTATAATAATTTAAAATACAAATAATCTAAATTTAGATCAGACAATTCATATTAGTATAAAAAATAATATAATAAGCCATAATTTAATAAATAGTTATCAATTCAGCTGTGGACGTAAAATTTGACCTAAGTAAGTCTCACCCAGCCTTCAAATAGTATAAGAACTTACTTAAACTCAAAAAATTTGTAACAAAAAGTATTGGACTAAATATCTAAAACAAGATAAAGTTGTACAAAATATTCATGTGATGCAATATCTAAAAATATACAAACTATGGTCAGCTCAAAGTATAAAATAAGTCTAATATAAATGAACCCAAATGACTTTCAAAATACAAATACAATTAAAAAAAATTCTTTAAATATTTTTCCGTTTATATCTTGCAAGTATCTATAATCCGTTAGTTTGAAAGGATTATAAAATATCACGAATTATGAGTCTAAAATTTAATAAGTTGATCTATACAATATACAAATATATAGTAATAAGACAAATGAAATGACGAAAAATCATAAAATACATATAAAATTCGATATGTTAAACTTTTCAATAAATACATTTCAAATCATGATTTTTATACATAATTTGTCATATATACAAATATCAGATCATATAAATCATATGAAATCATTAAAAATTCAAATCATGTAATATATTAATAAAAATTAGAAGATTAAGTCATGCAAATTTAACAATCATATGAAATATATAAAACTCAAAATGTCAAAATATCCAAAATATCAAAATACGATACAAGTCAAATCCCGAAAACCAAATCGTGTCAAACCGGAGGACCGGTGACTAATAACTCGCATACTGATTAATCATGATGTTAAATTTGAAGATTGGTTACACATATTTTCTGTAATATTATACTGAAATACTACTATTTAAGACCCACAGACTATCTATATATTACTTCCTAAATATAGGGTCAAACGTTACTTTTTTTTTTACTACTTGTAGATGATAGGTATATTCTTTAAATGTACATAATATATTAGCACGTGTTTGAATATATATCATTAATTTCTTATACTAAATATCAATGAAAATAAACGGAGAACTTTATAAAAATATACAAAATTTTTTAAACTCTATAAGAAAATTATAAATATAAAATTTTATCATTATGTATGAAAAGTACAAACTCAAATTAGATAATAAAACAGAACCATCAAAAAATTCTTGTATAGAATGTCATATGTTTGGTCAAATATATAATATTTGATAACTTTTTTTTTTATAAATACTTTCACATATTAATATAATCTTTCAAAATATTCACTTATTTGATTAAAAAAATAAATAAAATTTGTAAATATTCAGTAAAACTTAATAAAATTTTAAAACGTTCGATGAAATACATATATGCAACAATATTCAAAATAAAAATATAAATAATAACATGCATATATGATAAAATAAGAATCATAAGCAAAATCAAAGAATTTGAATAATCGATCAAAGAATGATCTAGATATACTTACCTTTAACTATAGATTTAGTAAATCTGATTCAAAAGAATTTCAAACACTTTTTCTTTTCCTTCTCTCTTTCTTCTTTCATCTTTTTTCATTTTCTCTCTCTCTCCTCTCTTTCTTTTCCTACAAAAATGATCAAAAATCAATGCAGAAGGTCTTATATAATCAAATCAACACATGAATACTAATCAGGCGCATATCAAATGCTATTTAGACACACGAGCCTGTATAAGTACTGCATCATGCATGCATCACATGCCAACTTATTACCTCAACCATGCATAAGTACTACAACAAGCATACTTTGGATATTGCATATTTTGTTTGAAATATGTATGAGTATCCAATTGGTGCCTATTATATGCACAAATATTGCCATAAACACGTACAGTTATGGAAATACACATCAATTAGGTATTGAGCCTAATTCCCTCTAATTTGATTTTTTTCTTAATTTTTTTATTATATAATTATACACCATATTATCTGAATGTATATAATAATGATATCATGAATACAAAAAAAAAAAAAAAAAAATCAGGCATCATAAGTTTGGTGCTATCATTTTTGTTGTACTTGGGATGGTTGTTCAGTATGAAGTTTATTTGTGATATCAGATAGTGGCTTATTGTTGATCAAGGATATTCGGGCAGCACTTCACGGCGAGTTCTGGAGGACTTCTTCCTCATTCACAAGCTGCGGCAAGCTCCCCTTGATTTTTCTGTTTTTTGTTTAGCTTCCTTACTCGCTTAATAACACATTTGAGGAGTATTTAGATGATGAGTTAGATAACAAAAACACCAAGGTTTAAGACTGAGATATCCTTAAAGATATCTTTTAAATCGCCCTTTTTTCAAGTTTATTTAATTTCTAAGGTTATGTTTGGGTAAATAAACCATTCGATGTTCAGATTCATCATGAACCATTCACCTAAAACACCGAGTGTGACGACCCGACTTTTAATATCATCAAAAGCCGTCGTCAATACTAATTATGAGCATAAAAATTTTTCTTTTCTTTTTCAACAACACTGAGATACATTCTAAATATTAGAAATTTCATAGATCCCAAAAATGTCACGGAAACAAATTATATTTAATAGCAGCGGAAATAAAATTACAAGTTTCCTCAAACTAAATAAACAAAACTCCAAAAATCAGCTCCAGCCAGCATAAACATAGGACTCTACTCGACTTCGTCCTCCATAAGCTTGTCATCTGAAATTTTGCAAGAGTGAGCTTACAAAGCCCAACAGGATACTCACATGCAGAAAAACATAAGCATATAATCGAAATACAAATCATAATATAACATAATATTCATTATATTATTTCTTTCTTTAGTTCATGTTCTTTTCGTCTTATCTTTATCAAAATCATTCGGAATTCATATCATCTTTAGGGACCGGACGGGAGCGGACAACATCGAGGACGGGTTGTGTGCTACCCCACAACCTAAAGCCGTGTCCCTCATTATGCTCCCCGGGGCGGGAGGTAATGCCTTTAACCCGGCATACGGGGCCATAGTCCAGAGTTCTTCTGCCACCAAAAGGTCCCCTCCCGTGGCCCGGGAGGCATCCTCGAGTGTCACTCCAATATCCTTCATCCATCTTTAACGGCAGTTTAATGGAAACTCGGTTCTTGGTTCGTGTTCTTTATTGGCCATTCATCATAGATCAAAAGTCAAAAGTCGGAAAAGTTCCACTTCTTGCCCATAATCCATATATTTTCTTATTCATTGCCAAAGTTCATATTATTGAAGCCGGAGCTCAATTCATACAAAAACGTAGTTCATTTCATGCAACAGTGGCCGGAGTTCATTTTATGAAGAAGAAGCCGGAGTTCGAAGCCTTTCAATACCGGAGGTCATTTTCTTCAACCGAAGTTCGTTTTCTTTAATCGCAGGCCGGAGTTCATTTCTTTAGTTCAAAACCGGAGTTCTTTATTTATGAAGGACGGAGCACAATTACATTATGCTCCAAAAGTCGGAAATTATTTAATTAGGGACAGAGTGCCGTTGTCATTTTATAGGACGGAGGACTTGGGCGGTTCTCTAAACGGACGGAGGACTTTTGTTTTACAGAAATCCGGAATGACTTGTCTTTAAATAATTCGGAGTTCAAGGCCGGAGTGGCTTTTCTTTTAAATTCCGAAATTCAAAGGGCGGAGTGGAATTTCGTTTAAAGAATCCGGAGCACAAGAGCCGGAGTGGATCATCATTAAAATCCAAAGCTCAAAAGGGACGGAGTGGATTTTCTTTGAAAATCCGGGTTTATAGGCCGGAGTGGATTTTCCTTAAAATCCGGAGCTCAAATGGTCGGAGTGGATTTTCTTTGAAAATCCGGAGCTCATAGGACGGAGTGAATTTTCTTTGAAAATCCGGAGCTCATAGGACGGAGTGGATTTTCTTTGAAAATCCGGAGCTCATAGGACGGAGTGGATTTTCTTTAAAATCCGGAGCTCAAATGGACGGAGTGGATTTTCTTTGAAAATCCGGAGCTCATAGGACAGAGTGGATTTTCTTCGAAAATCCGGAGCTCATAGGACCGAGTGGCTTTTCTGTAAAATCCGGAATGCTCAATCCGGAGTGTTTTCTGTAAAATCCGGAGTGCTCAATCCGGAGTGCTTTCTGTAAAAAAATATGGAGTGCTCAATCCGGAGTGCTTAAAGGGGCGGAGTGCCTCATTGACGGACTACACTTCCTTTCCGGAGTACTTAAAGGGACGGAGTTCTTTTAATATCGCAAGGGCCGGAATACTTTTTCACAGTGGACGGAGCACTAAATTCACTAAGGGCCGGAGTACTTTTTCACAGTGAACGGAGCACTAAATTCATTAAGGGCCGGAGTACTTTTTCACAGTGGACGGAGCACTAAATTCATTAAGGGCCGGAGTACATTTTCACGGTGGACGGAGTGCACAATTCATTAAAGCCGAGTGCATCTTTACAAATGGACGGAGTGCATAATTCATTAAAGGCCGGAGTGCATATTTCATGATGGATGAGTGCATAATTCATTAAAGGCCGGAGTGTATTTTCGTTTTTCAGAATGACGCCAAGTTCATTTATCTTACATTTCGAAGATTGACTTTGCCAGAATATAGACAGAATATATCAAAATCATGCATAACAGAATTTCATTTAAACATGCATTTTAGTGTGAGCAGTAAAAACATACTTATACAGAATTTCATATAATTTCATAGCAACATAAATAAGACATGCATTTTTGAAATAGAGGTGAGTATCTTGCCTGAGTTCCTTTCTAATTTGTCTAAGCTTTCGGCCTCCTTCTTTAGCAATAGTTTCTAGTGGTGCCTTATTCTAAAATTCTTTGTCTCTATTTATAGGCCATGAGAAGGTGGCCATCACTTATTATTTTTCTCCACTTTCCAACGGTGGCATAAATACTCCTCCATTCCCACGCTGATTCCGTTTTTCCAATACGTATTGGGAAGTGCAGCCGTTCAATGCTGCGCCTTCCCAATGTTCCGCCAAGCAATGACCGGACTTCTCTAACAAGTCCGGTCCGGCATTTTACTTCCGAAATCCGGAGTGATCCGGGCGCGTCTCTTCTTCAAGAAGCCGAAGTGCATTTTCAACAATTAATCCGGACTGAATTTTCATAGGGAAATCCGGACAGTAATGAAATTTCCGGACTTCATTCACTTTTAGATTTCCGGTCAACGGGCGTTGACCGGACCTAATGGTTAATATTTTCTTATTCAAATGTTTGGGTCGTTACACCGAGTCTTGACTTTTTCACCACAACTTCATAATTCATTCTCCACATATTGCTTGCTCGCATCCACCAATTTTTGGCTTTTTCTTGAAAAAATAAAGAAAGAAAAAAAGCCCCACCAAGAGTGAGAAGGAGAGACTCCATTGATGTGTGTTGTATATATATACAGTAATAATAAAAAATCTGTATCTCATATTTATTTACAGATAAAAATTAAATTTTTAAAAATCAATATTAGATATTAAACAATTATTTAAATAACCTCATATATAATTATTTATCATAACATCTATTTTAAGGAGTATCCTATTAAGATAAATTAATGTATCAGGTTTCCACGTGAATTCGAGGGTTCCGATTTTATCTCAAAAGATAAAGAGCTAAGATTAATCATCCATAATTAAAGATTGCTGTTAATCCTGGCTCTTTATTTTTGCAAAGACAAAATCAAAACCCTTAAATTTACTTAAATATTTTATAAATGGGTTCATCTTAAGAGAATCCCACACCTACCGAGATAGAGAGTGATAGGAATAAGAAGCAACTTCGTTAAAAAAGAAGAAAATAAACAAAGAGATAAGATGAGGACGTCAAACGCTGGAATTAGTCAACTTTCTAGCCAATCAGATGGATGCGGCAACTAGAAAAAGTTGGAATATATTTGGAAGCCTCTTTACCTCCTTTGTATTGCACATACGAAAAAAAATATATTTTAAATATTTTAAAGGCATCTAAATTGTATAAAATCTTATATATATTTACCCAAGTGAATAAATACATGCAAAAATAAATAAATAATTAATATAATATTATGTAATATATATTTATAAAATGTCTAAAAAAGTGATCACATAATGCTACTGAAAAAGTAATCCTCTTTCTGAAACTCCACAACTACAAACGTGCACTTGTTCCCTCGTTAAAACAAGGCCATTGAATATGAGTGTGCATGCGTAAGAATTATTATTATTATTATTATTATTATTATTATTATTATTATTATTATTATTATTTAATTACGTCGTTACTGACCGGTTCCAAGTGTGGTTTTTAGATGACTTGACCACATTTATCTGTAACCTTGATGTATAGTATGGGTGATCACTTAAATAATGTATGATAATAATGTGAAACTGAAAAGTGATTTTGATTTCTTTAAATTGTAAAAGCTTCTATATATTATTTCAACAAATATTTCAATGATTTTTTTCACCTATGAAAATGTCATTTTTACATTACTGTATATTGGATGAAGCATGTCCATCAATATCATCATTAATGAGAATTGCCCAATTGACTAGAGACACGACTTGAGGCAGCACGGGTCACCAAAAGTTATATATATATATATATTTGATAAATAGTGTTACTTGCATCATTCTTTCGTCTAATGAAGACATCATTGACATTAATATACATATATATATATTTGATTCATAACAGTAATGTATCACCTTCTTGAGTAATATGTCACCTTGAATTTAGTTTCTTGTCCCAGAAAAAAGAAGTTGCAATAATAAGGCATCCGCTGGGGGTCCTTGAATGCCCTAACTAAATCCAAATGTCCCTAAAATAAAGACATATATGTGGATAAAATTAATTTGTCATTTTCCCAATTTGTTTTGAGCTGCAGACATGGCCCGTCAATTACTCAATACATGACATTTTTTAGGGGAGGGCGGGGGATGCTTACAAACAAAAAATAATGTAGAGAGGCTCATCCAACAAATTTATGATTCTTGTAATATTAGTTTGTAAAATATTATAATGTAATGTGTTCTTACGTATAATCTTTTAAAAAGTAGATAATCTTTTACCTAGTAAGCTGGTAGACATTTACTTCCAAGGCCTTATTTAACACCATTTAATGTAATTTTAAAGATTTTTCAGGGCTAAGTGCTTAATTATAACCTTTTAAAATGTAACTTTATTCATAAGTAAAATAACTTTATTCTTTTAATTGATCTATTCAAAGAAATTTATCATTAAATCCCATTTATTTTTTACAAGTTTAGGTCGATAACTTTGTTTTTGTCATGACCAGTAGACTTTTTACTTTCAATAGCTTAGCTTCTATGATCTTTTATGATAATGACACTATGATTAGTTTATGCAGGTTTAGATAGTTTATTTAAAAGAAAATAAATATAATTTTATTATTTATAAAAAACAAATTAAAATAATTTTTTTAAAATTATTAAATTTGAACTATCGATTTAAAAATAAATAAATGATATTTTATCATAAAGACAATCACCTAAAATTTTAAACATATCTCTAACCAGACATTCAATATATGTTGAAATTGCAGCATTGTAGGCTCATTGCCTGGATTGGGGTCATTGGTTGTGTGCCCCTATACGTTGGATTGACTAGATGGATGAGATTAAGGATAAAAAGTATGATAAAGGGCGAAAGAAGTTATTTTGGTACATTTTATTACAAGATTAATCCCTCATAAATTATTTAATAGACAGCTAATATAAAAAATAATTTTCCTACAAACAATAATGAAATGGATATTCGACGGTATAAGATAGAACCTAAAAGTCATAAATTTAAGTTTGTCACACCAATATTAAACTTTTAATTAAAATGAGTGCAAGACATTCTTCATTTTTTAACCGAGATTAATAAAGTTAGATCAAGGATTCAAAAAAATTATATAAAATATTAGGAGGTTGGTCTAAATAAACATAAAGACAAGGCACTAACCCACCCCATTAAAGCACTGGAGGTGGCCAATTTTTCCATCTCATAAATCAAATGCGAGGGATGTCTTTTTCTTCGACCCACAAATTGACATTTCTTACCACCTCCATCGGCCCCAGGCCACCTACCCTATTAAATGGAGGTGGGATGGCGTTTTGTAGCCTAATTAATAAATAACGTCACCGTTCAACGTCATATGATCCACAGCACCATCTATCTTCTATATAATGTCCGTGGTCTAGAGCTGATCAAGATCAAATAGCCACACGTCCAAAATCAAAGGCCACAAGAAGATGGAGAAACTGTGACAGCAACCTACCGTTCGCACCAAACAAATCCTCAGCCAGTCAGGGCTGCCCCTCACCTATATTTTTGAACCGTAAGCTAAAGCATTTTACGATCTTTATTTTATATAAAAACACCGTCACTCTAATTTTATAAGATTATATAATATATCCAAATATTATTTTTTTCAAGCTTTCAAAAGAAGCCTATACAACTCCGAATCGCTACTAGAAAAAATCTACTGTGTGAGTTTTTTTTTTTTTTAGAGAAGTAAAGTTCTAATAATATGAGTTAATTTATTATTTTAAAATAGATTAAAAAGTATATTTATCTATTAATATCAATAATCAATCAATATTATATTTAGGATTGATTAATAGATATGCATTTTTATTAAATAATTATTTCATATTACTAACTTGACGTATAATCTCTGTAAATGAAGACGCGTCGCCGTTATATAGGCCAATATAAATAGCATCTCCAATCACATCTACCCACCTATATTGCTTTTGTCCACGCACACCCTTCCCTCATCCCTACGTCTTCCTCTATTAATGCTACCAGCAGTTTTTTCTACTCTTAACTCACTCTCGTGCTTGGAAAAAAATCATTTAGTTTCTTCGGCAGTGGGCAAATGTTGAATTGATGCGCTTTTTGTAGCTTCCTACAAATGGTTCACAGCCTCTTGAATGCTCTGAACGTCCGGGTCGTCGGCTCCGGCGACAAGTACCTGGTGCTTGCACACGGCTTCGGAACAGACCAATCGGCATGGCAGCGGATCCTCCCTTACTTCACGCCGTACTACCGAGTCGTCCTCTATGACCTCGTCTGCGCCGGCAGTGTCAACCCTGATAACTTCGATTTCCAGCGCTACACCACTCTCGACGCCTATGTCGATGACCTGCTCTACATCCTGGATGCCCTCAACGTCAGCCGGTGCGCCTACGTCGGCCATTCGGTCTCCGCCATGATCGGCATCTTAGCTTCCATTCGCCGCCGGGAGCTCTTCACTAAGCTCATCCTCATCGGCGCCTCCCCTAGGTATTAATTAGTACCGTTTTTTATTTTGGAAGAACGCACGCAAAGTGCTTGATATTTTGCCTCAACGAACAAGTACCGAAATTTTTTTGTGACTAATTGATTGCAGATTCCTGAATGACAATGATTACCATGGGGGATTCGTGGATGGTGAGATCGAGACTTTATTCTCGGCGATGGAGGCCAATTACGCTGCCTGGGTCAATGGATACGCGCCGCTGGCGGTTGGGGCGGATGTGCCGGCGGCGGTGAGGGAATTCAGCCGCACTTTGTTCAACATGAGGCCGGATATATCATTATTCGTTTGCAGGACTGTTTTCAACAGCGATCTGAGGGGCGTGCTGGGGCTGGTGAAGGTGCCGTGCTACATAGTTCAGACGGCGAAAGACGTGTCGGTGCCAGCATCGGTGGCGACGTACATGAAGAACCATTTGGGAGGGAAGAGCACGGTGATACTGCTGAACACGGAAGGGCACTTGCCCCACCTCAGCGCCCCCGCTCTGCTGGCCCAGGCTATCCGGCGGGCGCTGTCGCAGTAGGAAATGCAGCGGCGTACTGCTCAAGTATATTTCGGACATTTCTTTTGTGATTGCTATTCGGATAGATGTGGTGTAGTGCCACACGCAAGGCGAGAGCGCCCCACTTTGCTTTAGGAAAGAAATTTGTAAACAAGTGGAGATCTTGACACTTGGCAAATAAGCTGTGGACATGGGTCCACACATCTTGGATTTTATAATAGCGGATAAGCATCCAATCATATGCTGACGTGTTCACTTTAGGTTTGCTCCTTTATATTTCCTCCTCCCTTAAACTAGGAAACTCCTTCCCATAACAAGTTAAAAGTTATTTTTTTAAAAAAATATATATCATTTATTTTTTAAATAAATAACTATAATTTAATAATTAATTTTTATTAATTTTTTTAAAAAAATAATTAAATTATAATTATTTATTTAAAAATAAAATGACCTTTACTTATCTCTCCTCTCCTCCCCTCTCTAAAAGAAATTGGGTTGAATTGTTTCTTAACTGTCGAGAATTATACCGTATATTCTTTCCAAAAAATAGCTAAAGCCAGTTTCTAGAATGGTTAGCTGTTGAGATTAAATCGAAATATCAAAAGAAGCATTTTGATAGTATTTTGTACTAATGATAAAATAAAAAATAGTAAAAAAGATAAAAATTATTTTAAAAATAATTTTTTTTATTTGGATGTTATGAAGAGAAAATAAAATTTTTTAAAAATAAATTTTTAAGAAAATTATTTTTGTTATTTGATTATCAAAGAAAACCGAGAAAAAAGAAAAATATGTGGATTTAATAAAAAATTTTTAATTTTTTGCCTTTCAATTGTCTTGATTTCCACTTAATTTTAATAGAAAATTATTTTTAGTAAAATACCTTTATTTTTATAAATATGTTTTTATGTTATCCTTTCTTAAATTTTTTCATCCAATATAAACACAGAAAAAAAAATTTTTCATTTTGTTCTCTTCGTTGTATTTTTTTATCCACTACTCTTAGACAATAGGATAAAAAGAAATAAAAGAAGGGCAAAAAAGGAATAGTGTTCCAACAAAGATCCTACAATCCCAGGATCATGATCTGGGCCAGATCTTGGACCAGCCCATTTCCTTAGCCCACTAAACTGCTCTGTATAAATTTGCCTTGAGCTTAGACTGCCATCAATGTTGGGACTCTGGGCCCAATTGGCGGTTCGAATTCCTTTCATAAATTATAATTATAAATAAAAAATAAAAAAAAGTCTATTGTTTAAAAATTTTTAATAAAATATTTATTTTTTATCAATTTTTTAGAACAAATCAATAACTAGGCCGATTTGATGCACTTCCACTCACTATCCAATGATGTCTCAAAAATAATTAATTTTGCATCATTACTTCTATATATGAAAATTTTAAATGGGTATTTTTTTTAAAAAAATAAAGTTAACTCTAAGTCGAATAAGTGATCCTAACACCCTAATCGACATAGTACCAACCCAGATAAATAGTCACAAAAAGTTAAGTCTAACAAAAAGATTAGATAACAAATAAGACAATTATTCACACCATGTAAATCATGGTCCGAGGGTTAAAGACTAATAAATTGAGTACTATATCAGTGGAGAACAAAGTACAAGCAGGTATAAGTCCAATTAGACTCATCTAAACAAGGTGATTGTCCTAAAAGATTAAACTTTCATAATGCTTTTAAGCATAGTTGGAGAGAACCACCCTCACAAAGGGGACTCTCATCTTTAAACCACCAAAGTGAAGATTAATTTGTCAGAGATGATTGAAAATGTTTGAATATAAACATATTTGGCAATCATATAATATATGAGCGAAATGTCATACGCTCAAGAGCTGAATAAAAATGACAAGTAATGGTAAACAATATTATTGCAAGTATTATGGATAAACATTTATGCATCAATGATATGTTCATTACAAAGGATGGCCGCAAGGAGGTTCATATGGTGTAGTTTCGCGCTTGAAAACTGGAGGATTTGTGGAAACTCAAGCCCTAATCATCAAACACGTCTCAAGTTGCTCATATGAAAAACCTCAAATTTTGAAATCATTAAATACTCTTGATAATCTCAATATTTTTAATAATACATTCACCATTTTAATTACATATCAAATAAATATCTACTAAAATAAAACTCTTTAATTTATGAATAGCAGCCTAAAATAAACTATTAAACCTCTATTAAAATATATCTGATGTGTCTCCCACTGATATGATAGTAACTAACCTCCAAAATCTCACTACCGGAAGTCCCTCAGTAAAAGTAGGATTACCTACTAACTCTATATAATTAACTCAATTTGAAGCAAACAAAATAAAAAGTGAGTCAAATATTCAACAAGTGATAATAAATTAAAAATAGATAATAATAATAATAATAATAATAATAATAATAAATATTTCGGGTATACAATAAGTGACATATATCAAAAGCCACAATAATAATATAATATCAAACAAATAAATTTATCTGAGAATTTGTAATTGGCCATATCTATGACTCAAAAACAAAAGCACGGCAGGTCATCCCGAATCCTCATGTCACAAAGATAATAATATTTATCAATAACAGACAAAAACCCCTCAAACTCAGGCATCACAAGAAATAAAGGAATCTTTTTGTCCAAATCTCAGCATAAACGACCTAAATATCAAATAATAATAGATAATATATATTTCACTAAATCCAAATGTCATATAATCAGATACATGAATTTTACCGAATATAGCTCGTGGATTCTACTGAATTCCAAAGTCAACAAGTATCAACAATAATAAGATATCATGAATAATCTTCTAAATTTTATTCTACCATCATAAACCAAAGATCGCATATTTATACCCCAACGATTGGATAAGTTATACAAGGTTATTCATGGTATCCCTACTACCCCTATAATTCTCCCAGAGATTATACCCGTAGTATACTCATACCATCTATAATACATTCATCAATAATATATCTGATATTATCCCCTATGATGGTTATATGGTTATAAGTATCCTTTCACACTAAATAATATACCTCATCGTCACCATGATATGAAAATCAGTATCAGATGATATTAACTACACTAAGGTACCGCGGATTTTATATTCCTTGATATCATAATTGTAATATCCCAATTCTCAAGCATAGTAATTAAGGTCGTATAATCAGGTTTTAACTTAATTAATTTATAAGGAGTTCTCTTAATGGTCAATAAATTATCTAAAGACAAGAATACTTAATTAACAGAAAAAAATCGTTGACCGGATTGTTGACCGATAGGAGAGGAGGAAGAATCCGGTCAACATACGTTGACCGGATGATATGTATAATACCCAACTAAGAGAGATCAAAAAATATTGAAGGCAAAAAGAGACTGGTCAAAACATTGACCGGTTAATTTTACAATTTGCCCGGTATGCTTATAATGAAAAAATTACCGAAACGCGTCTTGAGCTTAGTTGCCAAAAATGCCCAGTCAATACGTTGACCGACTAAGATGGTAAAATACTGGTTTGCAATAATGAGAACAACCGGTATGATTGTAGGGCAAAATGACAGGTATGCACAAATTGACGGCAGGAGAAATTTGCCGGTATGGCACTTGGCCCGGTATGAAAATGGGAAAATGCTAGTATGCATGTGATAAAAGACCGGTGTACAAGAATGACCGATATGCATCTTTGCTAAAATATCCAGTCAATGCATTGACTGAATAAGGTGGCAAAAAGGATGGTTTGCACCTATGGGTACTTTGAGGTGGAGTGATATACTTTGCCGATATTGGTACAAAAATGTCGGAATGAAGCAAATTAACAAAACGAATAAAAAACGCCCGAAATGGGTATGCTTAAATGCCGGGCATGCTTAAGAAAAAAATGCCGGGCTTGGAAAACACTTAAATGCCCAGAATGATGTAAATTTCAAGTATGAATTGGAACAAAAGAAATAAACGGTTTGCATAAGTTTTGCCAAAATGACAAATTGCCGGTATGTATTTGGGCAAGATGATCGGTTGGCAAAAATGTCCAGTCAACGCCTTGTTGACCGGCAGAGGAAGAACTCCGTCAACTCCCTGTTGACCCGATAGGAAGGATATGACAAATAACCAGGCTAAGAATTTTCGAAGAAATAATCTGATCAACATACGGTTGACCAACTGATAAGGGAAAATGGTTTCTTCTGGAGAGCGATTCCAAAGACGATTTTCGAACACAATTGAGTGAATCTCCGGAGACGGTTTCTAGAGACATTTGAGTGAATCTCCGAAGGCGATTTTCAGAGAGGGTTTCTAGAAGAAAAAGCCGAAGTAGATTTAAAAGAAAATAACCGAAACAGATAGCCAAAGACAACTAAAGTAGAGTAATGAATGAATTGACTAAGTATGAGAGTTGACCCAACTGACTTACTAGCCAAAAAATTATCTAAGGCCAGAGTGGTCAAAGTAGAGTGGGTGAACTGTTTCTACCTGGATCCCACCTCTCGAATAATTTGAAATTCTCAGGATTTCTCTAGAAGAATAAATAAAAGTAAAATATCTATAGAATGTGACCTGCTTACCTACTCTCACTAATCCCACCGCCTATAAATACTGAATATGAGGGTAAGAGATGGGAGTTTTCGGAGGGAACTTAAGAAGAAAAGGCATGTAAGAGACGAAAAAAAAGAAGGAAAGAATTCCAGATCAGATTTGGATAAGAGAGTTTGCAAATCAGGCAAGTGTACCCAACGTTTTATTAAAATTCATGTTTTAAATATGATAAATATTATTGTTTTGATACCCTTCATCCAACATGACGTAATGATTGCCTTTCTATGATCAGAATATACGTCACATTTTGCATATGAGATTTTGTTCTATGATTCCTACTCGAATTATATTAGAATTCTTTCTGTTATTATGACCGATTTGAAATATAATTATGTACATTCGTATATTGATACTATTTATGAACGAAAGCATGTTTAAGGAAGTCCGGGTAATTGCATGAAAATCACTTCGGCACATGTTTTTATGAATTTGACTCCAGCCATGTTTCATGATCCGCATGCATAAATGCCTTCATTACGTTTTGACTGTTTCTACCCTGATTATGATTATGCAAGACTTTTCTTATGAGTACCTTGCTGGGCTTTCAGCTCATTCTTCTTTTGTTTCCTTTCAAACGGTGATAAGTTTATACCAGACGAGAAAAAATGAAGTCTAATAGACTAACTAGGCAGAAGACTGATCGGGAATTAAGTAGCAGTGCATAAGTGATATTGATGTAAATCTCTTTTACTTCTTTTGAAAAATTTTGTAAAACGATTCTATTATATTAATTTGTGGGTAAATTACGTGCTTCCACTAAATTTTTATTAGGAAGAATTCATAATTCCTAGTGGCATCTCAATTCATTTTTGGACTAATATACCTGGCCGACCGACGTAAAATCCTCGAACGGTCAATATGTTGACCAACCTAGTTCGACCGACCTACTTAATCAAGCCGATTCAGGAGCTCTGACCTATGCAATCCTATACACGCAATGTAAAATAACAGAAAAATTTAAATCCACCCCTATAAGTATATATATATGTATACTTTTTGACCAGTATATATTTTAACACAATATAATTACGATAATTTGACAACGGTTATATATGGTAGAATATGGCCATTCTTTCATAATAATATTTTCACATAATCTCCTTAACATTACCATAAGAAGCCAACAACATATACTCATGCAACCTATATTATTGGCAGCCAAGTATATACGCAAAATAGTTTAGCAAATTCAAAGATAGAAATATCATTCAGTACTGATAATGACTACCAAGATACAAAAATCAATATCAGATGATTATGGACTATACTAAGGTATCGTAAATTTTATATTCCTTAATACCGTAATATTTTCGCATGATCTCCTTAGCATTGATCATAAGAAACCAATAACATATACTCAAGCGATTAAGTATATATGCAAAAGGGTTTAGTAAATTCAAAGATAAAAGTGTTGTTCGGTGTTAATAAAAATCATACACATGCGGTCGAAATTAATACAAATAATGTTATCATCGGGAAAGAGAGAAAGTACCAAGGATCCACTAAGTATCCATCTATATCATCTCTACTAGCCAACTCCAGCCTTCTATGTCCCACAACATTTAACGTATCATCAATCACCCAATTCCACTATTAGATTAAAACTAGTACAATTTTCTTTTAATACTTACAATTCTAACAACAATTATCGATATTTTAATTCTTATTAAACTTACTTGTACAACCATCCCATATCAAAGTGCACTCAATCTTACCATAATCAAATATAGTCCTATAATTTTTCTTATTGTTCAAAATCAATTAAGATAAAAATACGTTTTAACAATTAATTAATATAATATATATATATATATGACTTACTAAATTAAATGCACATATATAAATATATAAATTATTATTCCAAATTTTTATATAATATATATTATTATTCTAAATTATAGTAAATATACTCTCGTCATTTAATATAATACAAATATATTTAAAATAATATATATATATATTAATATATACTCATATTACATTATATATATAAAGTCCATCTCATTCTCTCTCCTCAATTTTCCACCTTCCCGATGCTTGTCTTTTCCCTTTTTCTTTTTCTTTTTCTTTTTCTTTTTCTTTCTTCTCTTCTTCCTCCTGGCTTCGTCCTTCACCGCCGCTGCCCTAGATTTCCTTCGTCGGCAGCGATTCGGCGCGGTACAACGGCGCTGGCCACTGAAACCTCTAAATAACTTAGATTCTTTCTACTATTAACAAGATTTTCCATAAAAGCCGTAGTTTATCCTTCCATTTCGATCAGTCGGTCGTTCTCTCTCTCTCTCTCTCTCTCTCTCTCTCTCTTACTCTGCGAATCACTTGTAACTCAAGCAAAGAAACGAGGAAAACACTTCAAATAAATAGGTAAAATAGGAAGTATCACTTGCCTTAAATTCGTTCACGGCGACGGCGGCAACTTCGACGGCAATGTCTCCGGCGGTGGCAGCAACAGTGGACACCGACGGTGACGGAGTAAACTACTGATTTACTTCTTTTTCCTCTGATCCTTCGACCCTATGCTCACTGTTCTCTCTATCTCTCTTCGTTCTCTCTCTGGCTTCTCCGCTCTCAAACTATCCGTGGTTTAAAATAGAATTTAGGAGAAGTGAATTGGTGGGAGCAGGCGCAACAGTACATAATTTGGTTGGTAGAAATCGTCCGATGGCATGGAGAGAAGAAGGTGAATCGAGAAGGGACAGGGCATGGTGAGGGAGAGCCGTTGGCTGAGGGGGAGGAACGGAATGGGCTTCGAGAGGAAAAAGAGAAATGAGGTGGAGGAGATGGATTTTATTAATATATATATATATATTTATTTATTATATTATTATGTTAGACTTTTATTAATATCATATTATTATTTTAGTATTATTAAATGAAATAATATATTCAATTGAAAATATCTGAAATATTATAAGATCACAATTTGCATTAGTTCTAAAGTCCGTCATCTCTGATGGAAGAAGTACTTTCCAATTTTTTAAATGTTGATAATTTAAAGAAAAATCTAAAATTTTTATGGAATTATTTCTAATCAATTAAGTTACCAACTATTTCTTGGTAAATACCATACCCAAGTTGAAATAATATGAATAAGAAGCATCTCTCCAAATAAAAGATTATCGCCAACAAAAAATCTAGAAGAAGGCCAGCCGAGCTAGAGCTCAAAAATGCAACCCGCAACCAAAGGGATAGTAAAGTCATAGGAGCAAAGAGATTTTTTAAACCAAAACTCTCTAATTGGCACCCACAAACACCATCTCTTTCAATCCTGTGAACAGATAGAAGATGTATCTTCACAACATAATCACAGACTGATGAAAAAAAATATCAACTTTAGTGTCCCTCAAAAATACTTATACTCAATATTTTCTTTAGACAAAGGGGTAGATCTTATATGCAAATTCGTACCGCAAATTAAATAAAAGAACCTATTGATAAAATCACTCGGAGAAATTGCAGACATTGAAGAAATTGAATGGGCAATCAAAGGAGCCACCACAAAAAACAGATCTCAATAAAGTATAAAAAGCCTTTAAAATTTTAAATTTAACAATAATAAGAGTTACAGTAATAGGCATATTATTGCTTGTAGATCGACGAGATGTATCAAATTTCTCACCATGAGTGTATGATTAAATTTGGTCATTTCTATTTTTAACGTACCAAATGTGCCTCTATTAATAACCAATAAATACTATTTATTTTCTATGCCTATAATTAATCTATAATTTCATCTAACTATGTAAAGTATTAAGTCTTTTTTTAAATAAAAAAAAATCAATAGGATCTAGATATAGGGAGGGGGTTATAAGTAAGTTTTAGGTGACAGTGGCAAGTAATATCTTTTTCTTAAAAGTTATTTTAAAATTTTTTTCTTTGGTAATTAATAAATAACCACTCTAATAAAAATAATAATAAAAACAATTCACTCTAATTCAATCGGATTAGTTGACGACTGCATTCAATGTGCTACCACTTGATGCCCTGTTTAATCTGAAAAGCTGTTCTCTGTGTTTTGTTTTTTAGTTTTTTTTTTTTTTTTTGCCCCTTCTGCATTTTTAAAGTTTTCCTTAAAGATGTACTTTTTCATTAAAAATATAAATATTTAACAAATTAATATTTATTAATATTTTTTTTACAAATTTTTAATGGTCTGATGTATAATAAAAGATTTTAATTAATAAATTATTTAATATATTTATTAAACTATTTATTTATTATAAACTAAATAATTAAATTAATTTTGTAATTATTTACTTTAAAATCATTAACAATCATAAAAAATATATATATCGCATTATAGTAAATCATATATAAAATTTGATTCTTGATGGGTACAGTATAACCGACCCAAGAAACAACTGCACAAACCATTTTATGTAATCCACAAGCGGTTATAACCGGTGGTTATCACTGGTGGTTAATTATTGATAAAATTTAACCATAACCGACCGAAAGGTAAGAAAATCTCCAAAAACCTCTAAGAGGGAAAAACCTCCAAAAACCTCCAAGAGGGAAAAACCTCCAAAAATCTCCAAGAGGGAGAAAAAATGGGAGATGGCCTAAAGGGCCAGAGGGCTGGGATCGGTGAGGGGGGCTCCGTCCAAATCCATATCCCAAAATACCATCTCAAGCCAAAGATCCAAAAGGAAGAGATTCTATTTCTCTATTATTGGAAGCATGACTTCCACAAATCACTCCTCCCACCAAATATACACCCTTGATTTATCTTTTCTATATTCTTGAAAAGATTTTCAGACTTGAGCGTCGGAGGATTTACGGTGGGAACAATTCCCGCCGACCTCTGACCGTTAGTTTTCAGTTGTGTTGCACAGGACTCAAATTCAAGACTATGGAGATAGATCCATGTCGGATCGACCAACAAGAAGATCCAATTTGTGGCCCCTGACCCGTAGGACAATCCGAATTTCTGGTACGCAACATTGGCGCCGTCTGTGGGAAACGGCCAAAAAGCCAGTTTTACCACTAAAAAGCATAAAACAAAATTGACGTAGCAAGCATTCCGATCAGATAAATTAGACAACTTTCTGAACAAATGATGGCAGTACTCTCCCTGCCCTTGGCGCATTAACGCTTGGGGGCTGGCGGCTACTTCCTATCTTCTACGATTTCCCTATAAAGAGAAGTCGGAGAGCCAAATCAAGCCAAATCGGCAGGCATTTTTCAGGCAGGAGATTAATACTCGCGCACAGATTATACATCCAAAATGCTCCAAGTTTTGTACAAGATATAGTCATCAAACGCTGGGGGCTTCTCCTCCGCACCGATATCTAATACCAAAAAAAAAAAAAAGTTTTGGCCACGGCCGGTTTGACTTAGTCAAACCGGCCTCAACTCCCTTTCCATAAAAAAAAAATGAAAAATGAAAGAAAAGCAGACCGGCATATTTGTGGCGAAGAACAGAAGAAAAGAAGAAAAAGAAAGAAAAGGAGAAGAGGGAAAACGCACAGAGCGATAACGATCGTCATCTCCGGAGGAGACAACAACCATATCTGACGCCGGCGAAACCCTCTCGATGTCTTCCTCTCCGATTTATGCCACGATGTGAAGAAAGAAGAGATCGTGTCGCGAGGAGCCACCGCCACTTGTCGCCACCATGATCGGTGCAAAATCCACAAATCGAGGCATGTAAATCTTTCCTTCTTCTTTGTGGATACCGGTATTGTGTTTTCATATGGCAAGTTTGATGAGATCAGCTGAAATTTCGGTAAATTGTATGATGAGGTGCGGTGGAGAAGGATAGCGAACTGCACAAGGTGTTTTTCGCTACTGTCGCCGTCGCATGGGCTATTACTGTCAGCGGCTACTGTCTTTTACGTCGGGACCGTACTTTCACCGAGCTCATCATCTTCAAAACCCTCTCTGTTTGGTTCTCAAACCAAGGACGAGCCACTCGAATCAAAAGCGAACATGCCGTCAAAAATCCACTCCGGCAACAACGAGTTCGGATTTCAAAAATCCACTCTGGCAAAAGCGACTTCGGATTTCAAAAATCCACTCCGGCAAAAGCGACTTCGGATTTCAAAAATCAACTCCGGCAAAAGCTACTTCGGATTTCAAAAATCCATTACAGCCACTTCGGATTCCGGATTCTATTCCAGTCAAAGCCCACTGGCGTTCCAAAAATCCACTCTGGGCAGCGATAATTATGGCATCCCAAAAATTCACTTCTGCTCCCAAACTTGATTTTGCATTAAGGAGGCCGAACTGGATTTGTTATAAAGAGATCGAACTAGATTTGCCTTAAAGAAGCGGAACGTGATTTCTAAAGCCGAACTCGATTCTTCAAAAGGCGAACTTAATTTCGGCACACAAAAGCCGAACTTGACTTCTAAAAGGGCCGAACTGAATTTGTATGCGCACCAGCCGGACGGACTTCTTTCAAAAGGCTGGAAATGATTTTTCATGTGAAAAAGAGACGAATTGAATTTCATGCGCGCAAGCCAGACTTAATTTCTAAAAGCCGAACTTGATTCTTCAAAAATTCGAACTTGATTCTTCAAGGGGCGAACTGAATGATTTCAAAAAGCCGAACTCGATTCTTCAAGGGACGAACTGAAAAGCCGCTCCGTCCGTTTTGACCTCCTCTCATGGCCTCGACGGTTTCGGAACCACTTTCTTCGTTTCCCTAACGTGATTTGCTGCGATCGTTGGCGATTCTTTCAACGTTGATTTTTGTCGGATTGAAGAGCTTTGTTCGGTCGGGGGATTGATTCTTCAAATTTATACCGAGAGAAAGGAAGGATCTTCTTTTTGATCCATTGGTGGTCTGGTGGTTTGAATGTGGTAATGTAAATGAAATCCTGCATGGTCATTCGCAGTTGTATGTGATAAAAATCCACCAATGTCGCTTTGATCTTGGTATTGTGGATGGATGCATGTGAGGCAAAGGAAGAATTATATTCGAATATAGCAGAGTGAATACCCTAAAACCACCCCTTGTTCGGCCGAGAAGAACAATGGAGTTACCACACGGAGGTCTCGAACAAGAGAAATTGGTTCAAGGTATATGTCTCTTGCTCCAAAGAACACCGTCTCGCTTCGGGAGGAGCCAATCGCCAAAACTTTCACGAACATGCAATTCATCATCCCAATCAACTCCAAAAAGAGCCATTTCTACAGAGCGAGGCGACCTTCCACCCCACCTTCGCCGATTCACCCATCTACACCGGTTCAAGGTTCATCTCAGTAGCCGCAATTGTCATCGGAAAGATAGCAAGTGGCGGTAGGTCGCGAGTCCTTATGGCCTTCCACCATGCATAGTCTTAGTGTTTCATTTCATCGATGCCATTTCAATTCCAGTCGGCAAGAAAGAAAAACCAGTTAGTCATGCCCTTTCGATCGCACTTTGAAGCCTTCTTCAAATGTGGCACGAAGCGGTGAAGCACCCAGCAGATCCACGAAAGCCTACACCCGAGAGAAAGAGGAGCCCTTTGAAAGGGAAGAAGTCGTTTGATCAATCGAGAGAACTCGAGGCAGTTGATGCTTTGCGGGAAGATTGATCGACCAGCATCGATGGCCTAGTCGAGCCAACGGGAGGCTATCTTCCACTCTTTTGACAAGAACCGTCGATCTTGCGATAAGGTGGCAAAGGTTGAGTGATTCAATTTCCATTCTTGGGAAATCCTCTTCAAAGGAGACCCTCCTGAGAAGGTATTCCAAGGCCTTGAGAGAAATCCACCTGATGATCTTGACCAAACACTCATTTATTGATGGCGGGAAAATTGAGTTGGATTTGATTTCGATTGATAATACTTTTCAAAGGTTATCTGGAGTGCATAAATTAAGTTCTTCAAGTTCATCGGAGAAGAACAGCGGTGGTAACTCCGGTGATTAGATCTCGGTCCTTTGCACGGATCACGTTTCCCATCACCGAGCGGGAACTGTTTCGAGGTATGGCCAGCCCATCACGGACGAGTCCTTCTACACCATCTAGAGGTATAAGTCCATCGCGCATAAGACCATCGATCCGATCGGACATTCCAACAACAATACGCCTTTTGTTCTTAGTTTCATAGGCGATATTAAAAAGCGGGAAAGGGGCGCAAACCAATTGGAAAATGCTCATCGGCTCGGTTATTATATAATGAGATATTTGCAATGGCGATTTGCTAATGCTCGTCTTTGATCTTGCTCTATTTGCACAGAGATAGTTGAGAGAGAAAACACTTTATCGGGCATGGAGAACAAATCTGTCTCTCTGGGATTTTGTGATCACTAAGCGGATTGATCTTCAGAAGCTGCAGCTAGAGCTGAAGTTGAACTTGGTGTTAAATGAGCAACTGGCCTACCTTGAGGATTGGGATTTACTTGAAAGAGATCATTCCACTTGTTTAACTGGAGTGATCAAAGATCTAGAGGCAAGTACTCTCAGGCTTCCAAATTCTGCTCTAGCCACATCTCACTCTGGCTCTCAAAAATAAACTCTGGAATTTTCTCTCATAAAAGGCCGATTTGAGTGCCATGGTATTTTCTACATTCATAGCAGATCAATCCACTCCGGCATCTCCTCTCACAACTTGCTGGTCGGCATTTTCTTTCCAACTGCAAATCGGTCATGTCTCTCACAAACAACCGATTTGAATATTCAAACACAGGCCCTAAAATTCCAAACCGGCTGGCGCTCTACATTCTCAGGCGGTAAAATCAAATAGAGTAAAATTGGAGGTGATCAAAGTCCACTCCATCCGGAAGCAACACAGTAGCTCAAAGCACTCCAAAAATCTCTCGCAGATTACCGGTCGACTTTTAAACCTCGGTTACTCACCGAGCGGCCCAAAGCGGTCGAATTTTAAACCTCGGTTACTCACCGAGCGGCCCAAAGCGGTCGAATTCTAAACCTCGGTTACTCACCGAGCAGCCGAAAGCGGTCGAATTCTAAACCTCGGTTACACACCGAGCGGCCCAAAAGCGGTCGAATTCTAAACCTCGGTTACACACCGAGCGGCCCAAAAGCGGTCGAATTCTAAACATCGGTTACATCACCGAGCGGCCCAAAAGTGGTCGAATTTTAAACCTCGATTACTCACCGAGCGCCCCAAAGCGATCGAATTCTAAACCTCGGTTACACACCGAGCAGCCCAAAAGCGGTCGAATTCTAAACCTCGGTTACATCACCGAGCGGCCCAAAAGCGGTCGAATTCTAAATCTCGGTTACATCACCGAGCGGCCCAAAAGTGGTCAAACTCTAAACCACGGTTAAATCACCGAGCGGCCCAAAAGCAGTCGAACTCTAAACCTCGGTTAAATCACCGAGCGGCCCAAAAGCGGTCGAATTCTAAACCTCGGTTAGATCACCGAGCGGCCCAAAAAGATGCCAAAATTTCTAAATCTCGGTTAAACACCGAGCGGCCCAAAAGAGGTCGAACAAATCCGGAGTGACCAAGAAGCAGGAGTCACCAAATCCGGAGTAAATAAACCCGGAGTGACCAAGAAGCGGGAGTCACCAAATCCGGAGTAAATAAACCCGGAGTGATCAAGAAGTAGGAGTCACCAAATCCGGAGTAAATAAACCCGGAGAGACCAAAAAGCGGGAGTCACCAAATCCGGAGTAAATAAACCCGGAGTGACCAAGAAGCGGGAGTCACCAAATCCGGAGTAAATTAATCTGAAATCATTAAAAATTCTAAGTAATCAATCCCATCAGAAAACATGCTAGAAGTTAAAATTTTAATCTTCTAGCATGGGGGGCTTATGATGGGTACAGTATAACCGACCCAACAAACAACTGCACAAACCGCTTTATGTAATCCACAAGCGGTTATAACCGGTGATTATTACTGGTGGTTAATTATGGATAAAGTTTAACCATAACCGACCGAAAGGTAAGAAAACCTCCAAAAACCTCCAAGAGGGAAAAACCTCCAAAAACCTCCAAGAGGGAGAAAACCTCCAAGAGGGAAAAACCTCCAAAAACCTCTAAGAGGGAGAAAAAAGGGGAGATGGCCTAAAGGGCCAGAGGGCTGGGATCGGTGAGGGGGGCTCCGTCCAAATCCATATCCCAAAATACCATCTCAAGCCAAAGATCCAAAAGGAAGATATTCTATTTCTCTATTATTGGAAGCATGACTTCCACAAATCACTCCTCCCACCAAATATACACCCTTGATTTATCTTTTCTATATTCTTGAAAAGATTTCAGACTTGAGCGTCGGAGGATTTACGGTGGGAACAATTCCCGCCGACCTCTGACCGTTAGTTTTCAGTTGTGTTGCACAGGACTCAGATTCAAGACTATGGAGATGGATCCGTGTCGGATCGACCAACAAGAAGATCCAATTTGCGGCCCCTGACCCGTAGGACAATCTGAATTTCTGGTACGCAACATTCTTAATTATAATTAATCATATAAAATAATATATGCCTACATATTTGGTATGTAAAATGTGTATACTCAATATTTAATTATTAACTATACTCTATTAGAAATATAGTTTGACTTATTTGAATTAAACTCAATAAACTATTAAATCATATTTTAATTTAATTTTATCACTATAAATATAATTATTTCAATCTAAATCTGCCAATATATAATTTTTTTATGACCTTATCTATATGTTCAATTATCAATTTAATTACGTATTATTTTTTAATAACAATGATCATTTAAGCTATTATAATTTAGTAAGCTTAATTTTTTTATTAAATTAATAATACACAATATTTTATTGAGTTTTAAAAAATATTTAATGGTGATCAAAATATTGTTATTATTAAGTAATTTAAACATCGATTAAAATTTCATTTTTTTAATTTTCTATATTAATTTTTATATTTTTAAATTTATAAGTATAATTTATATTAGTTTGATAATTTCTAGACAAATATTAAGTCAAATAAAAAAATATAAATAAATTTGATTATGAATTAAATTAATTTTTTATTATTTATTTAATATATATTTATTGCTGCTGTATTTTTTTTCTGCTCTATTGAAATTAAATTTTGTTATCTAGAATAAATGCACAATAACAAAATTTCTACATTCTTTTTTTAATAAATTTGTTCTATTTTCGATTTTGTACAATATTATTAACTGCAAAATAAATATCAGATTGTTTCTGCGTTTTTATTTTTGGCCAAGTGATGTTGTTTAGTTTATGATGTTTGCTATTAGGTACAAATTCTTATTATGGATAATGTATGCTTAATTGTATGCATACAATTCTTATATTTAATGTGTTTCTTAAAATACTATTTAATTTATTTGTATTTACAATTGAATAAGAGTTAGGTAAATTATTCAAGGGGAGCACTTATTCGTAGTAGTGGCATGCTCTTAGTTTCACTTTATAAAGTGGGAACACTTTCAAGTTTGCTGCTGATGTGTATTTAAATTCAAATTTCGAACAAATTCGGGCTGATCTGCTTTTCCTGATTCCGGCTCCGTTCACTAAGTTTGGATTCTGCACACCACTAAAACGAATAGGAGGTTAGTGTGTCGGCGGAAAATTATCCCATCGAAAACACTCCAACGCTCAAGTCAGTAAACAACCTTCGAAATATGAGAAGGTTACTGAAATTGAGAATTGAAAAAGAGGGAGAGAGAGTAAGAGTATGTGGATCTCCAGATGAAAGAGAGGCAAAGTCATCTTCTTAAATCTGGATGGTGGGGAGGCAGTAAACAACTGTCAGAAGCACGTCGTATGCCTTGGGTTTTTTGAGTGTCAGCGGAGAGAAGAGAATTGTAGTCTGTCTCTGTTGTCGTTGTGGGCATTGTGTGAGTAAGAGCTTGCGTGCGTAATAGATAGCGTGCATTGAATGATAATTCTAGGACTTATTTATGGTTGATAGGATGATCTCCCTTCTTTAGAAGGAGCAATCCCCTGTGTGATTCTTGGTTGGCTTGCCTTTCAGAGCTGATATCAGTTGCCAAACGGATCAAGATAGCTTCATTCCACGGTGGTCAGCAGCTTTTCAAATTGCTTACATTCCTTCTGTATTTTTTACCGTTGGAGTGCTCCAGTTTGCAGAAGATTGAAAAAATCTGGCGCCTCCCTTACGGGAAAGGCGCCAATTTTGTCAATGTCTATTTTGGGAGCCAGTTGGGATCGTGGAAGATGCCGGGAGAGCCATTGCTGGCCGTCTGATGGATCACGGGCTCAAATGGGCTGGCCTGTCAAAGCCTTTTATTTTTTGCCTGTTACTACAGTAATTCCGGTTAATGCTCAAGTTAACCGTCTGCACACGAGTTAACCGTCTGTTGGAGTCTAGACAATCAACGCCGGCGTTGACCGTCTTGGACCCTCAGGCTTTGGGCCTTCGCGTCCTGTTGGGTCATTTTTAAGTTGATCGTCTGGTATGCTGTATTGGGCCTCCGTTGACCATGGGTCAGCCCATATTTCGGTGTACCGATCAGCTGCATCCCTCTTGTTGACTTCAGTGGTTGGTGGCTCGACGATCTCATCACATATCAATGAGTTTCAATAATTAATATACATTGTTTCAAATAATAGAATTTGTGGTTACTCCATCGTTTTAAACTGAAAAGGGACTTTTTTTCCCAAATTAAACAATAATATTTCGATCCCGTATAATAATAACAGAGGTAGTATAAAATTAAATGTTCAATACGCGTAATGAATATTTATTTCTAAGTACTAATAATAATAATAAGTATACAAAATATATATAATGATAAGCAATAACAAAAAATACAATTTTTTATAATAAAAGGAAAACTCGATACCTATGGTAATCGAGAAAAATTCACCGGGTTTCAAGAGTCAAGGAAGAAATGCACTATGAAAATCAACTTACAAATTGGGTGATAACAACGCGCTAAACAAATCGACTTACTCCCGTCTTGTGATCCCTACCAATGAACTCCTTAGATTTGCCCGCGACAACGGAATCAGACGTCTTTCGGTCTTTACAACAATCTTTCCTCTTGTACCATTTGAATTTCCGAATACCACTAGAACCCAAGGTCCACGCTACCAACGTTGTCACAAAGGTTATCAAGCAGGAGAATAAAATTGGTAAAGAGAAATGGTATGAAAAACCGTTAGAACCTAAAGCATGACGATGTAAGAATAATGAAGTAAGAAAAGAATTTTTCTCAAGAGGGGTGCTTCAAAATGCAGTAATTCAAATTAGGGTAACTGAAAATAAGGAGCATATTTATAGAGGGTTCAAAAAACGCATTAAAAAATTATGTTCGTTGTCGCGGCCTGAGTGCGTGGCGAGTGCACTGAGGGTTTTGTGAGAAACCCTATGTGGGCTCGAGCTAGAAGGAGGCGAGTAGCAAACGGGGCGTTTCGGGATTTCACGCTCGAGCTTATGGCGAGCGAATTGGTTTGGGTTTTCGCGGTCAAGCGAATAGAAAGCTCACAGAGAGCACAGGGCTACGGGATTTGGGGCTCGAGCAAATGGAGAGCTCACGGCAGGCGCAGTATTCTTGAAAGCAGAAACGGACATATGTTGAATGCAGCACTTCGACGAAACACAACCAAACATTGGCACAAAATTAAATAAGGTCACAAAATATGTCAATCATAAAAATAACCCTAACACAAATAATTATTGGATTATAGATTACTTCCGTATAAATCAATGTTCATTTGATGTATCATTCGATAATTCATAGGATGATACATGGGTACTGTACTGATATGAAGTATTGTAATCTTCATGCACACAAAATGTGCGCAACCAATACCTGAAGCACTGATTTCAAAAGGAGAGTACTCAAGGCGCGCCTAAAGACAGCATGAAGAGTTGAATTCGGTGGCCAAAGTACAATCGAGGGGCACTCAAGGTGCTGAAAACAGTGAGAGTGTGCTCGAGACACCATTTCCGGTGGCAATCGCACCTAACGAGTGTTCAAGTGCGACTCGTAGTATAAAAACGCACTGATGTATTTTTAGAGTTAACCATTAATATTCTTTGCGACTTAGAGAATCATCTTTGAGATAAAAAGAAGAAAAAGAGAGAAAAAAAGTAGAAGAGAAAGATTCAAGTATCAAATTTAGTTTCAAATCGTGTTCCAATTTTCGCCGACCTTAGATGCACTATTCTTGGAGTTGAGAAGAACATTTTACCAATTATAATTTTTACTCTTTCATCTTATACTCATTTTTACTCGGTCTATTTATTACAAAGTATCTAATCCTTATATTTGTTGGATTTGTATAATCGAATTCATTGCATAGTAGAGTTATTTCAAATGTATTGTCTCATGATTTTTTTCTCTCATTATTAAAAGGATTTTCACATAAAAATTATATTTTATTTCATTATTAGTAATTGATGTGTACTTATTGTGAATTATTAATTATTTTTTTATAATTCAAATAAGCGGTCTGGGTCTAACAACAATGCGTTCCAATCATTAATAACTTTTAGTTAAATACTGACATGCATTCAAATATGAGATCTTTAATTAAAGTAGAATTATCTATAACATAAGCTTTAAAGTCTAAGTTTTCAATTATCTTTTCATTACTATGTTCTTAATATATTTTCATGGCCATCCTTGGTTTCCAAATGCTGAATGCTTCAGACTACTGACTGTGAATTGCTTCTAAAGAACCTGTTGTTGGTCTAAAATGTTGAAGCTTGCTGTAAAGTAGAAGCCATGGTTGTTGTAGTGGGTGGATTATTTAGATATTGCTGCTCCAAACCAAACTATTGGATCATCTTCTTCACTGTTGATGCCCTTGTTTTGATACTCTGATATGATAATCTGGAATATCAGCTAAACAATTGCTAGCTTGCTTCCAAAATTCTTATCCACTGATGCTAGTTTAATGTGCATGTTCAATCTGTTGACGGTTCCTTTGTTGAACAAATGCTGATGCATTGCCACATTTATCCCATAACACCCTAATATTTTGATTCGAATTTATTTGATTATGAATTTAATATAGTTATAAATAAGGTTATAAAATTAATAATTTATAGTAATAAGTGAAAATAATAAAGAAATATCAATAACTAATAATTATAATTGATGGGTACACCAAAAATGGGCTGGCCCAAGGGGAGGTCAACGGAAGCCCAGGAAGTCCAGTCAACGTTCCTAACGGCCCACTAAGGGGATAGGCCCAGAAACTGAAAGGCCCAAGGACGGTCAACGTTGGCGTTGACCATTCCGGCGGCCAACCAGCTCAAAAACGGTCAACTTGGCGTTGGCCGGTTTGTTGGGCCTCGAGAGGCTTTGCAAATGATGATGGGCTGTTCCATTATGGCCCTGAGCCCATCAAATGGTCGCCCGCCGCTCCCCACGAGGGCGGCCGTCACCCTGACGGTCAACTCAGGCGTTGACCGTCCCCTTCTTACGTACTGGGCCCAAGGATTGGCCCTTCTACAGGAATGGGCCTGACTCGCTTCGGGCCCATAGTCCAAATGAAGACTACCAATGCACGCACTTTCAGCCCGGCCAAGAGTTCTAGGGCACAGACCCACGATGGAGAAGGGCAACGGGAACCTGCAACGCATTTAATGCGGTCGCCGGAGACACGCAATAGAGGCGGAAAGGCTAGCCACCAGGGGCATGGCTGGCACGCCACCAACGTCACTGCTTCCATCTGCGGTGGCCACCCACTCCCGCAGAGAGGAGGAGCAAGTATGACAAGCGGCGAAGCGTGCGATCACGGCAGGGCTGGACAGCTGGCGCGACCAAAGAAATCCACGAGAGATGCCGGGCGATGCAGTGGCCCAAACAACGATCGTCTTGGTGCCCAAGGATCCAGTATGGTGAGGTGTATAAGAACCCTCACACCCCACAGAGAAGGGGGGCTTTTTCGGAGATCTTCCCAAGCATCTAGCATTCTTCACTTCTCTTTGAGCAAACCGCCAGAACTGCACGAGCTCTGGTCCCCAGCAGCCAAATTCCCAAGTACGATCGAACTTCAAGGCAACGAACGAGTTGACATACGCGTTCTCTGCCTTCCCGCCATCCAGATACGAGGAAGGACTGCTCTCATCGACATCCTGGACTAAACACTCTTCACTGTTCTCTTCTCTCATTGCTCTTTCTCGTCTTTCGCAGTACCTTTCATTGAAGGTCATTTACTAACTCGAAGCGTCGGAGTGTTTTCGGTGGGATTAATTCCCGCCGTGAATGTCGACCTCTTGTTTGCTTTAGTGGTGTGCGGTGGTTCGCACTCGGTGAACGAAGCCGGATCGGCTCTCAAAGAATCCAAATTCGTTGAAGTCGGATCAGTGACGCATCATTGGCGCCGTCTGTGGGAAACGCTTACGAAAAGCCTACCACAAAAAACCCGCACTAACTCTCTCTGTCACCTTTTGCTTCTACAATGGTGAACACGAGAGCACAGGCTAGCGATCCAGCTAGAGAGATCGTCAGCCCCGACCAGGACCATGCTGCTAATGTCCTGGTCAACGGGGCCATAGGTGGGAGTCCGCCACCTTATTTTCAACAACTGGTGGAGCAGATGTAGGCTAACAATCACCTCGCTCCAATCGCTCTCGCGCACGCAGGGAGCAACAATCGCCGGTGGCTCCACCAGCCCGTCATCCGCTCCCGCCACCAAAAAGGTGGCCGAGGAAGAAGAAGCGGCAAAAAGGCTTGCGAAAGCCGGGATGATCCGGCTCAGCGTCCTCCGCGCTCCTGGCGAGCAGGCCAACGGAGCGCTCTCCGGAGTACGTCTCCTACGTAAAGCCCGAAAGGAGAAATACCGATATTCTCGGGCAAAGGACCATCACGCAGTCCGAGCGAGCCTCCCGGATCGCTGATCCACCGGTGGCGGCAGTCGACCAAGCGCTGAACCCGCCTGGGAGACAGACGGAGTTGAGGAATTTCCTCAACTCCAAGAGATCGCCCAACGCCACTGCGTCGTGCGACCCACGAGTGGATCAAACCGGAACCGTGTGTTCCCGAACGACGAAGGCACCATCGACTTGGACGCGGTCACCTTTCACCTGCAGAAATCTTAAGCCGTCCTCTACCGCCCAAGTTCAAGATGCCGCCCTTGACTTATACGATGGGGGCGGTGATCCGGTTGACCACGGATCACTTCCGCACCCATCTAAGTGCGCAGGGGCTAGAGGACTCGGCAATGTGCCGTTGCTTTCCACTCACCCCGAAGGGAGATGCGAACTGGTTTCACCATCTCCCTTCGTGTACGATCAGCGACTTCCGTGAACTCACGGACTCTTCTTCGCCCGGTATGCATCAAGCGGCGGGAAGAGAAACAGCCGTGGCACCTCTCCCACATAAAACGAAACCGGAGAGAACCCACGGCGCTTCGGATCGCCGTGTTTGAAGCCGGGAGGATTCGGATCATCGAGGAGATGAAGTTGGCGGCTTCATCTCACGACTTACGGTGACTTTTTCAAGCACCTTGCCCACAAAAATCTCGACTTTCCGCGAGGCGAAACCATCACCGAGGGCCTACGCGGCGGAGAGGAGGCCAATGAGGCAAAACGTCCCGAGAGGGCGGATCAGCCTCGGCCGTTCCCTGGTGATGGGAAAAGAAAATATAATGGCGGGAACACTACCGCCGAAACAACGACGGATGGGCTCCCGAACGTGGGACTCTGAGCCCACCACCTTCACGCCCTTGCAGGACACACGCTCCAATGTTCTAATGGATCCGCGGAGAAAAATTTTTGAAGTGGCTAAGGGTGTCAAGAAGGACTCGAAATCGATCCTAAGTATTGTGACTTCCACCGCTCTGTGGCCATTTGATCAAGACCGTAAAGCGCTGAGAAGGAAATTGAGGACTTGATCATGAGGAGGACACCTCACCCGGTTTGTCAAGGGGCCCGGGCAAAACTCAGGTGCGGCCGAAGAAGAATGGCAGGAGCGAACGCCTCCCCGAAACAGGATTGCGGCGGGGGTGGTCAACATGATCAGCGCCCGAGGCACGCCGGGGCCCAGAGATGACAACAAGGGGCAGCAGGCTGGGAGGAAGAAGCAACGCACAGAAGACAACATCATTAGCTTTAGTGATTGTGACTCAAACCATGTAATCTCCCCCCATGTTGACCCCCTTGTAATCTCGGCACTCGTTTCAGATGGTACATCGGACTACCAGCTGAAGCGAGTCTTTATCGATAATGGAAGCTCTAAAGATTTGCTTTACTTGGACGCGTTCTTTAGACTAGGCCTAAGAAAGGATCAACTAAAACCTGATGAAGGACCTTTATACGGCCTTGACAATGAACCAGTGCCCGTTCAAGGGACAATCCAGCTGGAGGTCACCCCAGGCACTTACCCGCATGACAAGTCGCATGCTAACCTTCCTAGTGGTTGACCTACCCTCTGTTTTACAACGTCATACTAGGCAAGCCGTGCCTAACCGCGTTTGGGGCAATCACGTCAATTCCACATCTTAAAATGAAATTCCCAGCGCCTTACGGCGTCGGAGAAGTCTCTGGGAGATCGAGTCATTGGCGGACTGCTCATGGCCCGGTGCCCCAGGCGGCGGAGGCCCGACATAAGCGGGAGAACTTCGATCAGAGACGAGACCACCTTGCAACAAGCACAGCCGGTGAAGCCACGGATCTGGTCCCCTTTGGACCAGGGGAACCGAGATAAGTGCGTCAGGATTGGCGGCTCACTCAGGAGACCCTTTGCGCGGTGAAGCGATCGCGTCTTTACGAAAAAGCCATGGAGACCTTTTTGCACGGACTCTCGCGGACATGCTGGGGATTTCATTTAGTGATGGTCAACAATGGGCCTTGATCCGGACCGCAAGCAGTCCCGGCGAAACGGAGAACCACTCCGTCGAAAAACTAATCGCCATCAGGAGAGAGTGAAGAAATTCTTTGGACGAGTTTCATCGGGGACGATTGCCAGTTTAGCTCTCAA